>BRZM01000007.1:8961137-9049821 GCA_033238685.1 Lates japonicus
ACTTCCTTTAAAACTAGAACAAATTCAAACTGTTACTCAAAATAAAGTCCTATTTTGTACATGTTTGTGAATGGCTCAACCTGGAACTATGTAAAAGAAAGATATAATAATGAATTCATACAGAAGTCCACTGGTATGTTAATACAGAAAGATAGGAGGGATAAATGCTGTATATACCGGTCATAATAGTGAAGCTTGATTAAACTTAAGTCAACCCCGTGCAAGTTAAGTATGGTAAGTATCTACCTTCTTCTAACATTAGTATTACCATTATTTGTAATCCTGATATGAAATATTAATGTGGGGTACATATCAAGTGATGTAAATGGGTCAAAGTAACTCAGAATGCATCAAATTGAAAAACAGCCATAATGAAAAATGTTTAATGAAACAGCCTCACATGTACACCCACAGATCTGTTATCTACCCTGAACGGTAAATTTATAACCCTTTACTACCTTTTACATCATTTTATTCTATGGCAGCTATTTGTATAATATTCAATTACAGTAACAGTGTGTATGCTATTCCATTCGAATATGTTCAATTGTTCACAGGATGATTTTTGGGTCATGAAATGACCCACTTACTCAAACACAAATGCTTAGGGTGTGAGCTTTCCTCACTGACCCAAATGGTAAAACATGACTTACGCAATGCCCCACAAACTCAGATCTGGGTCACACATATGCTTACTACCAAGTTTTCAGTTATATATATTCAATTAGCATGAAGTGCTGAATGACATTTAATGTTTAAGTGTCTGGTGAAGACCGAAAACTTTAGCTCAGATGATAACCAGGCTATTCAATAAGCCTCTCATTTAAATGTGCATGTGTCTCTACAAGGCTCTTAAGTAGTCTACCTGGATGTGTCCACGGTGGTAAGCTGTTGTGGTGCCTAATGAGAATTTGTCTCTATAATTGTTTACCAGATGTGGGTAATATGTGCCTGGGAAGCTGAGAGGATCAACACCTGAATCAATCCCAACACAGTGAGAATATAGAGCTGTGAAATAGGTCAATGGGGTATATATAAAATCAAATCCATAAAGAATAAAAAAAAGACCATAACATTTAAGCATCCAGCAGCGATGTGGCCAACCCTGCTATGTGGTTTGTATTGTTAAGACAGTAAACCTCTGATACTTTACAGATTAATAAACTACGTCACTTAAAAACCAATTAAATCTGTGTGTCATTGTAGAGTGTCCTCCATTTGCAGGGACATGATTGCATCCCATTATATTTTGAGATAGGCTACTGCATTTGTTAGAAGTGTTACCAGGGCAGTAGGCTGTTATGAACATAGTATACAAGGAGGCTGTGATGCTTACCCCCTGCCCATAGCTTCTTGGGTTTCCCTCTTATCCTGTTAATAATCTAATTTCAACATGAGGCAGCCATGTGCAGCAAAAGTAAAGGGATACCCAGATAAAATGCATGACCTGAATGCAGCTCTCCACACAGTCCTGGACCCAGACATTTAGCATGACTCATTGCGGTTCATTAGACCATAGAGTGTGCCATCGTGCCCACTAATATTGACACCGGTTGCCCGCGTTCCTCTATATGCATGTGTCACACACTTGTAGACACAAAACTGAACCAGTATAGATGCTAAAGGTTGCTAAGTAAGCGGGATGAGAAGCATTTATTCCTGCTCATCATAGGTCAAGTTTGTTTGTTCTGTGTATCAATAGATTGTCTGTGGCCTATGTCTGGGGAAATGCATAGGCTATTTGGAATTCATTCAAAAGAAAATCAATTCAGTAGTCTTATATAAATGACGGATATCCTATAAAACCTCTTAAACTGGGGTTTCTGAAAACTCTGTTAGACCTTCAAAATGGGACATTTTTTTCCCTCTCGCACCCACTGACTGATTTTGGTCAGGCTGACTTTTGAAGATCCCATAATTTGGACAGAGTGGAAAAAGGCAACTGTAGTTGGTTGAGTGTGAATCTTGAGGCAATACTGGCATTCTTCCACTTGTTTTTTATGTAAAGGAAGTGAGATAAAGTGAAATCCTCTCATTTATTCTCTATATAACCACCATTTGGCACAACTTTGCAATAAAAAGAAAACCAAGAATCCAGCACTTCTGTCTCTTCATTGTTTTTGATAACTCGTCACACAAGTTTTTAAAAATCTTGTAGCTAGTTACAAATATAGTTAACATTTTAGCTGGCTGATTTACTTCATTTGCTTAATACTGCCAGATACATATAAAAATGTGTTCACAAGAATTCAACTAGTGAAATGTTTGTTGCACTAATCGAGCTGATGAGTCATTGCCTATTTAAAGCAGTGCCATTTAAGTTTACAAATATTAATTGCCAAATTAAAGAGCAATTTCTCTTGTGACGGAAGCTATATTGGGCAGAATCACCTTTTCTTGGTGCAATCCCCGGGCTAAAAATCCTTGTATCTAGGTGGTGATGTTTCCCGTGTAGTAACGTCACCATGTGATGCTATGACGTAAACTATCTGCGCCATGAAGCAGGATCGTAATGGCGGTGGCTCAGCCGAACCTAGAGAGAAGAGGCGAGGATTGCTCTTTTGCTGCTGATTCATGATATTATAAATGGTGGACGACTGACATGTTAACATATGAGATGTTTCTTCGCTGCTATGCGGCAACGTATTTACTGTCTTCGCATAGTCGTTTTGGTGGAGTTGCGTAGCTTGTTGTTGTGTTAGCTAAAGCTAACATTAACTGCTACCGTTCAAATAACTTGATGATATTAGTGGCCAAATAACACCATACAATGATATGACGCTCTTTAAATCACCTTTGTCTTTACCTTTTAAGCATGGACAGGACAGCCAAGACGTCCACCAGAACTGGCTAAACTGAAAGTAAAGATCCAGGAGGCTCAAGGAACAGGTCTCAACATGCCCAGGCAACAGTCGGCAGGCAGCAGCAGCAGCTGGGGGACGCTGCAGGAGCAGAGTCCGCACCAAGAGACAACTACTCCAGAAATACAAAAGTCTGTATGCATGTTTGACGTGCAAGCATCGTGATACTGAACACTGGATCACTGCACTGACTGGAGAAAGCACAAGAGCACAGCCGAGGTGAAGGAAGGACTGTTTGTTTAGCTACATCCTCAACTGTGGATCAGATAAACGTAGGGTAAGGACGTTTACATGAGCAGGACTGATTTTTTCTCAGTTGCATCAATAGACTGGGTTTTGGACATCAGACAATGTCCACTACCCCTTTTTTTTTTTTTTTTTGCATTGCGAGTGCAAACTAGATTTCATGGCATTTTGTATTAACTGTAGTTGTGTCTTTTCTTATATTTGTAACCTCTTTATTTTACAATAAAATGAATTGATTAAAAGAGCCAGTTGGCTTCAAGCCTTTTTGACTAAGCTACCAGTCCACTTACACACTCAATTTTTAAGCCTGTGGCTGTCATCATAAAACATGTCTGACCGAGTTTTCACGAGGCTCATTCGTTTCTGTTTGTTGCTTTAGACATTAAGAAGTTTAGGGTTATCAAGAATCAATAATTCAATTCTGTAATGCATATTCACATTCAACACCTGGCAGCAGGTGGCCAAGTAGTTAAATTAACTGTGAAAGAGTTCGTACTTTGAAACAGTGAGGGAGTGTTTAGGGTCCCCAGTGGATCAGTGCAGTATGTCCCAGTCAGGACACTTGCTGGTGTATGAGGTGACAAGCTGAGGCAGCTTATGGTGTATTTTAAAAAGAGGATATTTTCTAAGTGGGGAACTGCTGAATGAAATTTTTAATGTTGATGCGACTTCATTTAGTTTTCTTGAAAGAGAAAGAGAAGGAAGACATACTATGAAAGTAACAAGTTCTTTTAATTTCTCTTTTATGAAAAACGTTGACATAGACATAATAAATACCCACATTCGATAAAATTTGTTCCTTAGTAACAAACATTCAAGTTCCATCAAGTTTGAAAAATAGCAAAATGTAAACTTTGTGCCCTCTTGGGCAAGCTAGTGTAAGAGAGGCAGATTTTACAGCATTTCTGCTGCATCACTAAATAGGGACAGGCCTATAGGCTGAGCCATTTTGCCTAGCATCTCAGTCAGTTTGGATCACAATGTGTCCTGCTGCCTCAGGCGCTGAAATCTACTGTTTGTGGGCTTCTGAGCCCTGTATGCAGAGACTGACTGGCCTCTGTTTCAACTCTGTAAAGTCTTTGAAGTCTCTTGCACACTGTGAAAATAAAAATACAAAACTGTCAGCATGATGCAGCCTTTCTCTTTTGGCCTGGCTGCCGCCTATAGCTTTCTCTCGCTATGTACATCAGTCACTGTGCGCTTGGTCGCCGCGCAAACGGTGCCACAATCCCATACAACGTTCCGTCTTGCACTTCTTGTTTCTGAAGGTTTCTGTGGAGAACCTCGCAGTACTGCAGGAGACTTTGCAGTGCCAGTCGGGACTCATTTCGTTGGGCAGCTTGGCCATGGTAAAGAGACTCTGAAACATTTTGGTCGTTGGTGTTCTTCTTCGCTTTGAGATTTCAAAGTAGGCGCAGTGGTCTCCACCGACCAACTGCTCGTCTAATCCTCCTGCCTCGATAAAAGTCCCTGTCACACTTGTTGCCTGTAGATGACCAGCGGGACGTCCATTCTCCTTGGTTTTTGTTTCGTAGGCAGGACTTGGTCTCATGGTCCTGGCGCTTCAGGCGCTGCACCTCCTGGAAGGTCCTGTTATCAGGCTGAATACCAAGATGAACACATCACCTGCAGAACACAAGAGAAAGCATTTAATATCAAATAATAGCATTTAAATGAACTCTGCAGGAGCAGCATAGTGTGGAAGCTTGAAGTAGTTTGAAAGCTCAACTCACCAGTAAATTGAAAGCCTCCTCATTTGCAGGGAAGGGATGATTTCCAGATGTGTCCAAAATGTCCAAGCTGGTAAACGTCTCCCTTGATGCTGTAAATTTCCTATGAAAGTCCTCCAATAGTCGGCGTGTACTGGTCGTCAAAGCCTCTCGTTCAAACCGAGAGACAGTAGTAATCTTCCCAACTTTAGTGGAGCCCAGAATGACCATCCTGTGGCAGTTCTTGGCCGGTATATCGAACTCATTCTCAGACGGTGACATTTTCTTAATCATGCTTGCAGCAGTTTGCACCCGGTGGTCGACGGTGCTATGGCAAAAAAAACTCCCTTTCAGTGATGTGAGGGGTCTAACCTCGCTGTGCGTCTCTAGTACAGGAGAGCAGGCTGGCAATTTATGGAGGGAGCTCTTGCGCCTCCCCACATGCGTCATGCGTCAAGTTCCAGCTTAGGGAGCTGGAGCAAGACCCGAAATTATAATGTTACTATGGATGTTTTTGTGCATCAGCCTGTCACCCTCTTCAACAGAAAAGGAAGAATACAGACTTGTTTTCCAGATATAATGCTCGATTGTTTGATCATTTAGCATCATATTTCCGTGCGTAATTACAAAATAACTTCTCACTGTAAAATGGAGATAATTTCATTTGCAACATTAAAACCTTAAAACAAACTGGTGATAGATTGAATCGACATACACACAGTAGTTGTGTAGCGTGCGTATTATATTAAACCAAAAGAGTTTTAGTGGCATCAAGGAGGTCATGCATGCATCTCACAATAATCCTCACATGCACGCACCCGAGAGCCTTTACTTCCTTCTCTCGCTGAATAAGTACAGGCAATCAGCAACAACCACCTGCTGCCTGCTGCCTGCAGGCTCAAACTCAATCTGTTTCCTCAATCATCAGAGATAAGTTAAAGACTTTCACTCAGTAAGAAAGCAGCTGGAGTGTGTGAGAGAACGGAGGGGCGCACAAGCACATCAGGCAGGATTTGGGGTGGGGGGTGTTGTGACTTTTGCTCATCCAGTCCTTATACTGGCAGTATAAACCAATGTGCATGACTGCATAGTTCATCCTTTAAAGATGCTTTATATTCCTAATTGAAAGGTATTATATCATATATATATTATATATGGTATGTACATTTATCACTCTGTGACAGTTTCATGATATTACATATATCAATTCATGTTTTAAAGTTGCTCTTATCTATTTTTATTTAATCCTATTTTACTGCTTTTATGATTTCAGTTTTATCATTGCTATTTTCTTTTCATTAGTCTCCGGTATTAATCTTGATTTCCTTCTCAGTCATTTGTAAAACACTTTGAAATGCCCTGTAATGATATGAAAGAGTTCTAGGCTATACACATAAAGTTTTATTGATATTTATTATCGTTTTTTATTTTGTTACTAGGCATTACACTGCCACAGTCCCAGCCTCAGCAGGATGACTCAAAGGCTCATAGGATGTAATGAGCAAGTAAATGATACCTTGTTTAGGTAAAGGTTTAATTTGGATTAAAACCTATTTTTAAGAGCAATTGCCAAAGTGCAACATAAAACATTGTAAGATACAGGCTTTAACAACTGTCACATGAAGCAAAACAATATCAAGTTCAGATGCAAGCGCAATACACTTTACCTTCACTCCATTTTACACCTACAAAAATAAACATTAAGTCGAAATGTCAGATGTCATTAATAGAAAGCAACAATGTACAAGCGTCATAATGAGAGAAAAGAAGGAAAAAAAAAGAAAACTACAACTGAAGAACAGCTGGGTGTAACTGGTGCCTGGGGAGCCATCCAATCCAATTTGTAATGACTTTCTCATATGTATTAATTGAACTGCCCACAGATGGTCTAAGATAGAGCCTGCTGGTTTGTGACTCAAACTCTGCTCATCCCTTTTGCCACATAACCCTTGTCACCCTTTCATTATCTTCTCACTGTGAATCGGTGCAGAGAGAGAGAGAAGATGACTTCTAATGAGAACATTTTGTGTATGATTCATGTGTTGTGTCAGCTCACAAAAGTAGTTACTGTAGAGGTCTATGTTTTTGAAGTTGTTAGTTCTGTCTTTATTTTATTTTATTTTTTAGATGTGTGATAGCTACTTGACCTGGCTTCCATAATCCTGCTGTTTTATACCCATGCTCTGTTTCAACATGTACTTTGCAAATAATAACTAAAACAAGTATAAAGTGAAGAGATAATGCATTTTTTCAGTCAAAGCTTGCATTATCACTTAGGTTAAGATGATGTAAAGACCAGATGTCAACGAGGTTCAGAAGGTTGACCTCGATAAATTAACTCCTTCTCTCTCTGCTTCTCTCCTCCTTCTATACTTAAAATAATAATAGCAAAAATCATATTTAGCCCATGAAAAGCCACAACAGGTCTTTTAAAAAAACAACAACAACAAACAAACAAATTCATATATCTTGGTATTTACCTTATTGACCTTCATATGAAACCTAACACTTGCCAGCATAGATGACCTTTTCAGCCCTCTGCGGGGCATCCAGAGATGAAATCAGATATTAGGTACTTAAGCCTGGTTTATTCCAAGTTTGGGGTTTTGTGTAACCAGAATGGAGGAACTGGTGCTATACCTCTTACTATTGGAATTGATAATTAAGCCCAGTGTGTTCCAAGGATCACGTATAAAGGGGACCGCGTGCAGAGTGGCTCATCCAGTGAGGCTCTGCCATACTTCTTACATGAAAACATGATGGAAGGAAGAGCATTAATATTCTCAACCATAGGAGCCACATCCTTACTTGCTCCTTTGTGTATTTTGGATTAATTTTATAAAACTTGGTTTGGGTAATTGCTCAAAAGTACTATTTAAACCTGCTCCTTGATACTAAATGTAGTTAATGATATATTCTTTGGGTTTAAGTAACTCTATCCTTATGCCCAAGACGTTATACGATGAAATAATTGCATTTAAAAATATGCAAAAAGTCAACTTTGTTTATTGTTAATTATGTAATTCAAAGGAATGGTTTCAGGATAAAATAGATATTTGACTAATTATTCCATTTCTTGGTAACAGCTGACATAAAACAAGGTCATGGCAGAACTTAGTTGTAGAGTGTCTTTATTTGTTCAGTCAGAGTAAGAGAGAAACATCAACATTTTCACTACTAACTCTTGTGAATCTCGAGACAAATCCACAAACCCTGGTTGCTCACCTGAATTAGCTCAGGGTCAGTCTAAACTGCAAAGCATACACTGTAGTGTAATGTATCTTTTTAGGGGTATCTCTGTCTGCATGCGTCTGACTCTCTTCCTTGATCTTGAGCCATGTTTTACCACGGCCTGTTACATGGTTCCAGTTACTGCAGCCGGACCTCGACACATGCACTGTCCTGGCAACATGGCCCTCAAGCAGAAGTAACACACTGGCTGTGGCCTCAGTCCTCCTGATTATACACATTGAACTCATTTCCTTCTCAGCGTATTTGCCCCTCATCAATTAGTAAAGAGGACAGAAAAGACTGGGGAGAAAAAGGTTACCCTCTGGCAAAGACCTGAGCTTCACAGCTAAGCACAACAACACAACTGTACCAGTGGCAGCAAATCCATTTTTGATGTTGTCTCAGTTTTCAATATAAGCACAAAGCCATGTTTGTGTGATGGAATAGTCACAAAAAAAAAAAAAAGATGAAATAGGTCAAAGGGTTGTATCTTTGGTCTTATTTTTTTTACCATAAGTCCCGATGACGCAAGTGGCAGACTGTGGACTTACTCTGAGCATCTGTGAGCAAGTTTCTATAATGTTTTGGTTTGGGCTCATTTACAAGTTTTATGGATGAAACATTATGTGGCTAAAGCACAAAAACCAGCTGAAGAAACGCACTGACTGATTTCACAAACGGCGGTGACGTATTTGGTACTGAAGCACATATGCCAATAATACGACAGCAGACAGAGCAGCAACATTTTTGGTGGCAATGTGTCATCACCACTGTCTCTTGTGATGGCAGCTCACACATGAACATCCACGTGTGCGTAACATGCTCAGTGCATAATAAGGTTGTGAGAACAGTTGGCAAGAACATATGTACATATGTGTGTGTAAATGTGTTATTTGTCTGTGTGACCAAAAATGCCGTGGTATCTGCAGTAATATGACCTTACAGCAAGGCCAAGAGAGTCTGCCAGGGTTAGCTGTTTTTTCTGATTATTTTTCACATGAACTCACCATGTGCCAGTCAGATGTGTATATTCTCAAAAAATTTCTCCCAGTTATTCTCCTAGAATTTCCCTCAGCTACTACACACATTTACAGCCATTTTAATATTTTACAGTTTCTTCAACTCTTGCTCAATTAATTTCAATGGTAAATGTCATACATTACACACTTACAATCTTTGTAGACATGACCTGTTTTGCATTAGCTTTCGTAACTCTCCATTTGTGCAACTGCAACCAATTTGGTGACATATGCGCAAATTACTCCAAACCACTCCTACAAAATTTGATGGCATTTCACCCATTTGTAGCACTACAAATACATGACAAATTGAAATGGTCATAAATCAGATGCGTTTTTTTGTGACAAAGCCTGAAAACTCATAAGAAGGATTTTGTAATTCTTTGAAAACATCATAATGACAATCTTGTCAACTACTGAGTGGACTGTGATGTATAACAAGACCCAGATGCAGATTGCAATTTTTAAGACTTTCCTATTTTTAAAATATGGCCACAAAGTTATGTATACTTGTCACAATTTTCTATCATCAGTCTTCAACTATACATAGACTACACCTGATTCAGCACAGGTGTGGGTCCAGTATTGCGTCAGATGCGTAAATACTGATCTAACTGATGTCAGAGCTCCTACTGAGATTTCAATTCAGTGTGCAGGTGCACTTGATACTATTCTTAAAATATGAAATTGTGAGGTTTTACTTCCACAGGCCTTAGTTGCATTCACTGTCCAGTAATGTACCAGACTGGGTAAACTGTGGCAAAGAGTAAGGGTTTGCTTTGTTCCCTGTTCCATTCAAAATGTCTAATCTCACAGAAGGACAGGTTTCTTTGTGCCCAGGTAATTTGTTTACATGCCCCACTTTCCTTGCAACTAGCTAAATACAAGGATGCAATAAAGCCAATTTTACCACCCTGGTTCAAACCAAAGATAACAGACTACTATTGCAATATCTGGCCTGCAGGTCCAGTCAGGTGTGTTTACTGGAACAACCAAGAAATGAAAATTCTAAGAAATTCAATTCTCTATGTTCCATGGATGGATAATTTGTTCAAACTATCAATTTTCTCGCTGCAGAATCAGTTGTTCAGTTGAATACCAGTGAGATAACATCTGTTGGAGTGGAGAGATAAGGCCCAATGGAGTCGGTTCTCCTGGTGTAAGAGAGGCCACCTGATCTCGTAAGCCGAGGGGAAGGGGGGGTCATGCTGTGTTTACATGGCGTGAGACTCGGGGCCATTGCGTGTCAGGTCGGGCCATCTTGCAGGGAAACTGTTGAATGAAGCATGAGCCTGTGGTTTCCAATACAAAGGCTTTGGGTTTCAGAGCCAATCAGAGTCCTGGCTTCAGTCCAGGTTCAGATTGCCAACCACCTGTATGTTTTGATAAACCAACAATCTGTCAACTATGTTATTATCTATGACATGCAACCTGATGTCGGAGTCTCTGCCTGACGTACAACACAAGGTTGTAAATATATGACAGAAAACATCACTTTGGATGATTATACGGCAGCCTGGCAGTATTAAGGTGACACCTGCGTTTTTAGTCTTTTATGGCCCTGAGTTGTTTTAGTGAGTGTGTTGGGCTACATTTCATCTCACTCTGTGGGAAACAGACCCAGAAGATTATCATGTTTGATCCATGGAAGGTAATTATAGCCTTTTTAGAGATGATGATGGTGGAATTTGTATGAAGACAGAACAGCTTGTGAGAACTATCAGCGGTATTTTCAGATTTCTAGCCTCTCTTTTATCACAAATGATCTGACATGGGTTGGTGACCTCACATACACTCAGCAGATGGCCGTTCAGAAGGTTCTCCTCGACTGACCTGGCTGACCAGGAGTTCTTCAGGCCACATGGTTATATTCCTAATGGATGGAAGAGCAGTGAACACACAGACATCTGCTCATGTGGACTTGGAGACCTGAGTTCACCTAACAATGTTGGAAGGATGTTGGCCCAACAAGCAAGCAGAGAGTAAAGTGACATTTATCTACATCTGCAAGTCAACTTCAAACCTTATCTAACCAATCTTTTTATATTAAAAGATCAAACAACAGTGTTTGTGAAAGGGGTCACTCATGGTGTCAGCCCACCTCAGCTCTATGGAGAGTTTCAGCATCTTTCAGCTCATTGTGTTGCAACTTTGCTGTTTTGGATCTGTTTCACTGATCCTCTAAAAAAAAAAAAAAAAGCTCTGATAAACCCACCCAATGTGTAGAATAGTGTAGAATTTAGCGGCTAAAAAGCCAGATAGGAGATGGTGGAGACCAAAACAGAGCTAAAAGAGAAATGTCAAACTTACATTTGTCAGGTGGACAAAAACACAGTTAAAGATGTATGTTAATATATTGTTGCTCAATATGTGTTGGACATATAAATAGGCAACTGTTTACAAACATGTTAGTCACATAAACTCTGTAATGTGATAATGTGTTGGTGTAGGTGGTTGCTAGTTAAAGTCAGTCAAGATGTCACGATGGACTTCCTAGTTTAGCTGTAGCACCTAAAGGTGACCTGTGTTGGAAAAACATTGGTGAGCTATGAGAAAAACTGACCATTTAAAGAAAATCTTTATTTTACTATATTGGAAAAAAAAAATTCAATTATAAATATTCATGTTTCAACCCCATGAGAAGATGCAATGTATTTAACAATTAAATATCACTTTTTTTAGAAAACTTTTCAAAAATTAACAATCCTCAAAACATAACTATGTGGTGGAGAAGAACAAATGACAAATCATGTAAAAAGTTTCTAATATTATGTTTAGTGGCTGTACAGGTTTTAAAAATACGGCCCAAATTAGGCCTTAATTTCTACCGACCCTGTATCTGTGTAATAACAAATATATAGTATACAACAGAAGGGTCAAATAAGACAAAAAGTCAGATATTCAGACCTGTATGTCATAGATGTTGCATAAAATCATGTGTTTCCTTGGGAGCCTGCAGACAAAGGAGCACAGTGAAAAAAAAGCACTTTTGGAAAATTGGCCCTTAGGTGCTTTACTGTTTCCATGACTTGTATCAGAGGTAATGGTCAATTCCAAACCGGTGTTACTTCACCGAGCAGTATAGTTGGTAAATGTGACTACCACTGAGTGATCTTATAAATGCTTAACCTTAGACGTCAGTGAGCTGCTGCCCTTTGCAAGCACTGTTTACGTAACTCTAACAGCTTCACGCAGAGACAAAAAAGAGAGGGAGGGGGAAGAAAGGAAAGAGAGAAAGGTAGCAAGTATTTGGCAAGGACTGATATATTAAATTCCACCTCACACATACACATACGCACACACCTTTAATACCAAATATTAATACCATCAGCTGAACCACCCTCCAGGCTGTTATGTGAACATTTAAACTCTCCCTTACCAACCGCCACCCACCACCCCCAATAAATATTACATAAACTCCACACCAGGCACCTGAGCTGGTGTGAGAAACATCTGTGCTGTGTGTAAAGTTGTATTAAATCTTGACTCAAGATTCAACTAAATTCATCAAAAAGTAGCCTCTGTGTGCTCTGTGGGAAGAAATCTTTGCATAAATCCACATTTCAGAAAAGTCTAAGGGTAGTTCTCAAGTGCTGACTGCAATGACACCTAATTGACACCTAAAATGCTCTCCCTCTAACGCTGAATCAGCTGAATGCGGGGTCTCCAAAGGTTGTGCGTCAGGGCTGCGTTACACAATTCGTCACGGTTGAATGCACACCTTGTTGTGATTAATCCCGCTAAAAGCCCACTCATCGCTCATCGTATCCAACATTACATTTACATCAGTATACTGAAGCATGCAAGAGGAGACATCATAATGAGGTACACTCAACCATGATGGTAATTGTGTTGAGACTATCATATAGGCAATTTGAGGTATTATTCCATCAAACTAAAAATGAAAGTTTTTTTCAACATTGGTAATCCCTCTTCATATGACCCCTAAAATACCTGAGTTTCAGAGGATTCAGACACCATACAGCATCAACAAGGTCAGGCCTCCCTTATTAGAATACATTTGTTGCTGTCCTGTGAAAAACACATATCTCCAAAATGGCAAACTGTTATGAGAAAAACAAGAAGAAGTTATTTTTCAGGATTTGTTAATGGTTTCTTTACCTTAAAAGAACAATGCAATGAAAGAACACAACAATTTTTGGGGAGATGGAAAGCAACAACATGATGTATGAGTAACAAAGTAAATTTCACATTGAGTCCTTGTATGACTGAACACTGCATCTCTCCAGCTGCTCCACCACAAAGCAACAAAACAGGATTTCATAACACAAGAAGAGCACATGGCCTGTACTGCCCATTTTCTCTGTTTTTGTTTACATCGACGCCATGTAACCGGCGCCCATTCTGACTCAGTGTGAAGCCAATCCCACCAACTGCTGAGAGGGTTAGCGCTCAGTGACCAGCACGGACATTCCTACTGTTCGGGTAATGAGGCATATATGCACGTTCTTTTCAAATAATTACATAGGCAGCATGCACAGGCATGCTCACTACACCGGTACAGTGGGCTTCATGTTGGACACATGATTCAGCCTTTTTAATAAGCTCTGATATCTGTGTGTGTATGTGTGTGTGTGTGTGTCTGTGTTCATCCATTCTGACAATTTTTGCCATCTTTTTGAAATTGATCAGATGTGTAAACAGGAAGCTATCACATGGCTATCACAGATCACTCGTGAGTACAATTAGAAACACACAGACAATGTCTCAGCATTAGGTAGACTGAAATTAACATTTTTAGCAAATATTCAATGGTCATTTTCTGTGAATATTACCAAATATTATATTGAATATTACTTCATATTATGCTGTCTAACTGACATTAACTCTATATTTAGTGATCTTCTATCTATCTATGTCTGATCAAATAACAGGAAAGGCACAAATAAACCTGACTCATTTCCTAAATAGAACAATTATGTATCAAATTAGAATCAGAAGAGGTTACAAATAATGAAAAAGCTGGCAGTACACAGATGCTCCATACAAAATAAATGACAGGTAGAGGCACAGCGTACATGTAGAAAATGGGCTTCATTAAGAGAAATTGCCTGTGTAGAGCTCAACTCTGAAGCAACAGTCTCAGAGTCAAAATAAAAACAGCATCCTGACCTTTAAGCTTGTAACCAGTGTTTTCACTCACACATTATGATTGACTTATTTTGGTTAAAAATCCTGCGTCATGGAAACTGCTTGAAAAGCTGCTCCTGAACCAAAACTAATCTTGGTTGATTGTGAAAGCTCCAGCGTATTAGCTTGATTTCTTAATCCCAAATATAAAGCTGATGGATACACAGCTGATGTGATCAGCACAACAAATTAATCCCCATGACTGTGATCATAAGACTCTCTAATGGTGAAAAGTCTATGTCAAAAATTATTTAAAAATAGCACAGTATTCAGGTCGCTCCACTCTTTATCTAGCGAATAGAAAAAATGGATCACAGGTGTTGTGCTCAAGACTGCTTGAGACCACAGGAAGAAGAGCCAACAATCAATTGAGGTATTTTGTACCATTTTACTCAGCATCCAAGTGCTTGTGCGTGTTTGAATAACCTTGAAGCCAATCATGTGACAAAAACTTATAACATACGACCTGTCATATCTTATGTAGCTCAATACTAGCTGGAATCAAAGGAATCAGGTGAGTTTTGTCATAAACCTTTATTTTCTTAAGAGATGCATCAACTTTACGTCACCTACATCATTTAGCAGAGGCACAGAATCCTTTTAAAAATGTGGTTTCACTGACTGCTGACAGAGGGTGAATGGAAAAGTAAACGCTCACAGGAAGACTTGTCCTCAGCTCACAGTTGCTAGCCAGCTAATTAGTCCACAGTGAGAAAAGCTTGTCTCCTGCTGTTCACAGCCAGACTCTTCACCTTTGTACCTCCCTTTGTACCACCGGCAGCAGACGGTACCACTGCTTCCTTATCCAATTGGGTCCCCCACCCCCACCCCCCATCCTGGGTACCTGCCAAATGTCATTCAATAAATCATTTCATGTTCATTCATTCTGTGGGACATGAGCAATCTTGGTTGCTATGCCCCTTTAGAAGTTAAGGCAAGCCTCAGTTGTTGTTTACAAAGGCTCATATTTTCCATTAAAGATAAGCATCAAAGCTGCAGTTCATATTATCCTTCAGGGACTGCTATAGCTGTTAGATTGCAAAGTAAATAATGGCTGGGATTTGCAGACTGCATTCAGAAAAATCAGGTAAATCCATCCATCTCTTCACTTGTGCGACTGCAGCTGCTGCATTAATCTGTCTGCAGATCTTATGCTCCACTCCCTCATACAGTGTCCAAAAAATACTTAAACTCCTCAGCTAGAGCAACTGTTATATCCTTTGTGTGTGTGTGTGTGTGTGTGTGTGTGATATAAAATATGCCCACAAGATATTATTACATTTAATAAAAGACAAATAGTAATAGTAATATTAAAAACACACACTGTGTGCATTGCCTAAGTACCCTATAGCTTTCAAGGGTGCACATGGTAGCTTAATTATATTTTGCCTAAAACCCCAGACGCCAACCACCGCTGATATTCTTGATTACAACCTGGCCCCAGTTATGTGATGTCAGTTGGACTGTGGTAATGTCACTGTTCAATAATGCTTTGACCCAAATGCGGACGCACAGGAATAAGTGAGTTTTTGATGTCACAAAGATGACACAATGTACTAGAGCAAAAAGGGCAATTCTGCTCCAGCAACATTAACAATCTGGAGAACAGTCTTCTATTTATAGGAAGGAGCCAATGAGTAAATGCAGAACAGCTGTGCAGAAAGATGGCCAGTGGTCAGGTGAGTAATGGCAGACGCCTGAGGAGGGAGGAGGAGTGTAGGTGTATAACCATGACCGATATTGTAATTTGACTGAGATAAAATTTTATTTTGGAATATTAACCACAGTTTAAACCAAGAAACATGTGGGTCTAAATATAGATTCTGACGCAGGTCACCAAATGGAAGACAGGATTTTATTATCATCGTTTGTATTTTAGTCAATATTGTATTTTAGCATGAATACTGTATGTCCAAACAAGCAAAATGACAATGAACCTGTGGCCTTTGAGGCCTCTTAAGGCCTAGTGTCCCAGGGCGGCTACCTGCTTACTGGTTAGTACTGCAGAGTTGCTTGTGAGTGTGTTGCAGTAGGTCTTTTTCTCGACTCGTCATAGTCTGAGAAACACATCATCTTTAATGTTACCAATTACTTTAATGATGGCTCTGTTTTATTTGAGTATCCCAGTAAGTCATGACGGTGTGACAGTGAGCCGACATGCACAATACCAGCACCCTGAAACTGAAGCAACTAAATGGAATTATGCCATTAATAATTTTAGTATTTACATTTGGACATTTTTGAGGTTGTCCTCCCCTAAAAAAACAACCCAACAGGCCGTCTGTGCATGCAGTTTATGACAACCCATAGTGACGTTTTACTGTTAGGCACTTCAAGCAGCTGTTGTAATTATGACAGGAGCAGAGGAGAAAGAGTGACATTGTGTAAAGAAAATTGGGAAGAGGTTGTATCAGATAGGCCTTTGATATCTTTCCTGTAATCATTGTTTTAGGTCTTAAACATGTTTATTACCGTAACAGTAACAACAAAGGCTCTCTAACCTTAGAGAAACACTTAAACCCAAACCATGACCATTCCATAAGCTTAACTGCAAGTCTTTGGTACATGTTAAAATACCTTTTGGGATAAAAAAAACCAATGCTTTCTGGCAGCAGACAAAGGTAATGAGACTAAGCAGACCAGAACGTAATTGCACAAACACAGAATTAAAAAGTAATGGTCCCTCATTTTTTCTTCCAAATTAAAACAATTCTTCTACTATTTACCTGACTGATTAATTCTCCAACCAAATAAAACAATTCTCCAGAAAACAAAGGGTTCTATGTAAAGTTGTACTACGTGTGCACCCCTGATTCAAAAATGACCAGTCACTGAATTAAAGCTCATTTGCAAAAAAGCCAAGAACAGGAAAGATCAATCAAGAGAGAGCTGATTGAAGTGTTCTTATAGTTCTTACATGCCCTGAGTATCATTCATTGATGGGCAGACATGATGAGAATAGACCCTACTGTGGTTTCTATTATGGAACTTGCATCCACAGTGTACTTTATTGCCCTGCCAGGGTTGATTGTGTACATAAGCCATTTTCACTTAGGGTTCACAGAGTATAATAATTACATAGGCTACTGTTTCCAGGAAATAGTATGTCTGTATCTTAATGGTTGTGATTGCACATAAATACGCTGCAATTATATATGAGAACTTTGAGGAAATTTTTTCCTGGAGACGCAGCTCCTCTACTAACTGTTTTTACTGATTAGATAAGTGATATGCTGCTCTGCAATTTCAGGATTTCATCTGGTTTGGCACAATAAGCTTCTAGACTATTAAAATAAAAGCTGCTTGTTTCACCTAGTGGTATTTTTCCCAAAATACCGTAAGTAAGTAAGTAAGTGAGACTAATGGTGAGCGCAGGATGCTGAAGGCAGGAGAGGATAAGGGAGAACGGCAGTGAGCTAAGTGATAAAAAGACAAGGTCATTTCTGCCATCTCTGTCTCTCTACCCTTCTTCTGGCACCTACTTCAATCAGTCTACTGATAGATGCAAGGACAAGTCAATGTAAATACCGATGAGTGCACAAATGCACACATGAGGGAGAAAGAGGGAGGGATTGCAGTGAGAGTTACAGATGCTTAGCTAGGTCAGGAGGTTTTGGGGAATCTAAATTATCCAATATCCCCCGTGGAAATGACCAAAATAGAATTTCCTCTCATGTTCCTGTTGCTAAAAGTGGCAGGTGATAATGTCTATAGCTTCTTGGACCATGTGACAAAGAGAGGGAACACAAGGTCACATCTGACAATCTGTGTGTCACTGCCCAACTGGAACTCTTGGGCCCCAAACAGCCATTACCAACAGCAGGAGCACACAGTGTGCTGATTAAATGACAGACTGGGTCAATAACGGCTGCCTGTTAGCCTAGCCACTGCACCAAGCTAATTATGTATAATTGGCCCTAGCTGTTGTGAGTGCATTAGAGGCTCAGAGTCCACCATGACTCTATGGATGAACTTTACGGAGGAACTGATGTTCAGTAATGTGAGACTGCGCGCAGGGGTGAACAGGTGCAAACATATATGGCCGATGTGCATAACACATGCACCGTATGGATCTATATGAACTCATACAAACAGGCAAATACTGAACTTCAGTGCACTCTCCTACCTGGGCTCTCATGAGCCGTCTCAGTTCGCTCTGCGTCATGGCAGCTTTTGTGTTCAGGCTATCCCTCATATCTTAATTTGACCAACCATGTTTATGGAGCATGATAGTGATCAACATCCCTCATGAGCAATGCTGTGCACCAAGTGATTCTCTGACCTCAGGGAACCTGGCTACTTAAGCCTTAACAAGTACAAAGTGTACTGCTGTGTATCTGACTACACTGTGTATTACCTGGGAATACCTTGTTGTTGCTTTCGAAGGGAGGATTTAATTGCTTTGCTACAGGATAAAAACAATTTTGAAAAGTGCAGTAAGAATATACCAAAAAAATTGACTCTGGGTATGTGTGGTGAGCAGGTTTTATTTTGATCCTCCTCATTCTGTCTGTTCACTGTCTCGAGAAGAAGCAGACAAGGACAAATAGACTAAGAGTACAGTCTACTCATGACTCTTATGGCCTTGTGGAGCGTTCATTCCACATGTGTTGTGTACTCAAAACGGAAAAAGGAGCTGAATACCTTGGAGGTGTTGAGGGCTGCTTTTGAACTCTTGATAATCCATCTATTGTCTTTCCATTTATGAATATATACTGTATTAGGCATTCACTTACTTTAAAGGGTCCACTTATTTCACTGAGCATATTTCCCGAAGTCAGTATCTCTTTGAGTGTGCAGGTCAACAAATACAGTGTCTTCAATACTGAGCTACAAAGAGAATACTCACAGTGCTCCTTGATGTTCACTTGCATTTTCAGCAGCACTGTAAAGAACAGTGCAGCAGAAAGTAAACCTTGGTAGCTATCCTCATTTGAAACTGAGGACAAACTTCAGAACAAACTCTTTTCACACAATTTGTAAAATTATACAATGTGCACCCTTTGTCACAAAAATGCGACAGCCAGGTGATGTAAGGTAGATGGTGAATTTGAATAATCCAGTGTTCCCTCCCTGTGTTGAGTATGGCAACCCTGTTGGCATTTTTGCATGCAGTATGTATGACGGGTCAGGAGGTTGTACAGCATAAATGGACAGGAGGCTAAATGCATATGGCAAAGAAAGGGCCTCCCACAGTCGCAAATTTAATGGCTTAATGACACTTGTTAGTCCATTTACAATGTGTCAAACATTATATAATCCAATGGGAGAAGAGGTGGCAGGAGCTACATTCAGTGTTTTTGAGTCACAGCGGCAACAGTTGGTTTGTGTTGCATGGGTAACGGCAGGAAAAACATATTTGTGGATTAGAGGAAAGGATGCAGCAAAATAGAGGGAATGTGTTTGATGATACACTTAAATGTGATTAGTGTGGCTATCCTGTAGAGGTTAATCAAAACTAGCTGTGTCACACCTTCATCTGCTTTTATGGATTTTCTTGGAGCCTTTGAAGATCAAAGAGGAGCAGAGAATATGACATTTTGTTTGTCATATTGCTTATTAGTGACATGGTGAAAAGAAGATTACATAACTATTTAATTCAAGATCAGCCACTAATGCTATATTACACAACAAAATTAAGTAGCATTCGAAGCAAGAATATGATGAAAACTTTTTTAGTGTTTGTTGCACAAGTCAATACTCTTTGTTGGTGCGTGTGTTACTAATGTCTCTCTTGGGCGTCTACTGAGTGTATGCAGGCTTGTGTATGTGCTGTACCCATACATTCACAGTCTTGTAATGTACACACACACACACACACTGTGCGGTATATCCTTGTGTATATGTGTCCTTGGTAGCTTAGCTCCCCCAGTAGTAACAGTTTGTTGCATTGGCCATGAGTGCAAACTATTTCCAGGGACTGTCTGTACGCTGGTAAGCAGAGACAGGCTGGAAATGAAAACGGCCCTGGACTTAAAAATAAATAAATAAATCACCTGGACCTGGCTTTTAATTCTCACACTCTCATGTGTCATTCATTCACCATTATCAGGCTGCAGATTGCCCACAAAGTGGGGCTGTTCTGTTATTGTCATACTAGTTCTGTACATAACAGTGCATGCTGCCTATTAGAAAAATT
Organism: Lates japonicus; assembly: GCA_033238685.1. Taxonomy (NCBI): domain Eukaryota; kingdom Metazoa; phylum Chordata; class Actinopteri; family Centropomidae; genus Lates; species Lates japonicus. Next base: position 8,981,494 of record BRZM01000007.1, read on the forward strand.
AATAGCAGTTGCTGTTTGAAACTGCAGATGCATGTTGATGTTGCCACCTATAGGCAATGAGCAGTACTGCTGCAGATTGTTTGTCCATGCCCTCTTAATTGACACAAAGTAGAGTTTTTTGTTGTTGTTGTTTTTTTTTTGTAATTGTGACTGTACTTTTGAGATCCAAATTTTCTATTTTGCACACATGTACCAAATGTTGCTAAAGTAATTAATAAAAATAAAACATAATTGTGTCACATTAACACTTGGTTGTTTGTATTATTATTCACCTGCCCAAAATACATTTGATTTCAATAGCACAAAACACCACTAAAAAACAGGTACTTTTAATTATTTCAATAACACCTAAGGTTATATTGAGAACTAAGACAGAGCTTTGCCAGCCTGTTGTGCTTATTTGATTGCACTGTTTTGTTCCGCTGCAACACCCTCCCCTTTTTTTCCTCTGGGCAAACAAAATCTGGTCAGTACAGGCAGTGGACAAGAAGACACACAATGACAATGTGAATCATGTGCTTTTCTCAGTGTATAATTTACTATCTTTACAGACATCCTCAACTTGTTGTTTGTTTCCACCCTCTTACTCCCTCTTCTCTCATGGTGTATTCATGGTATTATATTAAGAGTATTCACGTACAGGGCAGAACAAGCATCAGTACAAACACCTATAATGCATATACACTTGTAACAGTCACCCATCTGCATGTGACAAAGTCAAAATGTCTTCTTTTATGTACGTACAAGATGTACCATAACAATTAGCAGCCTGGGTTCATAATTTGCAATGATTATGCACTATACAGGCAATGAGATCTTGAGCTAATTAACTTAATGACATGCATTACCACTCTCCAACCACAAACTGTGTTTTTAGCATATCTGCTGAGCATTTAAATCTTCAGAAGGTTTGATTAACACCACCAGAGTACTTACCTAAATGTATCCTTTGCAAATATGTTTTAACTGCACAGTATAATGACAGTGGAATAGGTGGCAATCTGTGTGAGTTAGAGGCCATGCTGGCCAAACATACAGAGGTAAAAAGATGGAGTATCAGTGTTAGTGCAGTATGTTTGATCAGTTTATAATAATTTGAATAGTTATTTTCCTGAAATATTACAGCTTAAACTCATAATATATTTATGATAAATTAAATGAAGAGACAAAGAAAAGTTTGATGGGTTTTTTTGTGACATAAATTCAACAAACTTGATTCATATAAGTAGGCCAATTGAGAAACTACAAAAAGATTCTTGAGATTAATATTAGTATTTTAAGTCAGTATTTAGAGGCTCTATAGACATGAGAGTAAATTCAAAATCCAGACTTTTTGAATATTGTACATCTAAAGAAATTTCGTTTAATGAGCACAGATGTATCAGGTCATCTATTAGAAAAAAGTAATGAATCCTCGACATCTCCCGTTTTTGGTTTTGTTTCTGTCACAGCTTCTCATTTTGTCCCATTCACATCGTGAAACAATGATCGCAGTCCAAGCTATTTATATGAGCGAGAACACAACATTTTGGTGTTGTTATTAACATTAACAAGGGCTAAGTAGGACAATGTGGTGGCTGGAACATACGCAGGAAGCAGACAGCCCTGAACACAGAGTTTCAGCCTCGACGGCAGCAGTGGCAGCAGCAGCTGGGAGGGAGGGAGGGCCGTTATCCAAGACATGTACTCCCTCAGTACAGCTAGAGACAAGGACGCACCTGCCCTCATGTAGACCTCCAATGGTGTATTTGTTGTTGCTGGACCCAGTGACCCATAACAACTGCATATAGAAAAGTTCACCAAAGTGTAAGAGGATTAGTAGCAATTGTATGCATAACCCTGATTAAAGCCAGAAATGTTATGTGCATCACGCTTCACCTCTCTGTTACAAAAGCTTGGTAAGTGCTAAAAGAATGTCTAATGCAGCTGTTAACAGCTGGATTTACTCATAACATTTAACATCAACCCTCTATTCCCATAAAAACAGAGCAGAAGCTGAAGTTTATTATTAGTGTTCTGTGTATCTGTGTGAGTGCTTGCATGCATCTGTCAAAGTTGAAGAGAAGTGTGAAGAGACCAACTTTAACTCCCTTTATGCATGAACAGCTGTATTATCTGCACATTAAACTCTTGCCAGTGTAGCCAAGGTGAAAACAGAGCTGGAGACCAAAGAAAAATATAAATGAATTAAAGATAAACTTCATTGTGTCAGTGTGGTTCAAATGGAAATGAAATGTAATATTATGTGCTGATCACTGAAAATTAGTTTATCCAGATCAACATGGAACAGATTGTTCTCACTCTTTGTCTCATTATTCCACAGGATATTTATTTGTACATAAAGCTCTCAAAGGATGAAACAGTTTGAAGCAGACACTCATAATGAACCCCTTTTCATAGCGAGAGAGAGAAATCCAATGTAAATGGCAGTCACCTTGACCATAACACTCTGTTCTCTCGAGAGAATGCAGAATAAAGCATAAAAAGACATGAACAAATGAGAAAAGTGCTGATTTTCATAAGCTCAGTGGCAGTATCACAAGACCTTCATGCTAAGGCCATCACAGGCAAAGCATAATTAAAAGAGCAGAACATTATCCCGGGTGCTTAGCACAGCCTGCACCGAAAGTAGAACCTGTAGTGGAAAAAGGTTAAGAGGAGAGGACGCCTAGATCTGGCTAAAACACACACAGACACACACACAGACACACACACTGGACAAGCTGTTCTCTCTCCTGACTCAGCAGGCCAAACACAGCCAGGCCTGTGTAGGTGCGCGCACCCTAGTGTTGTGCACATCTTTACACCTTGCTGATTCCTGTTTCCAACTGAATTTTTTTTCCTCCTGTGTCTCCCTATCAGAACAGCTGAGCCACACATGAACACATACACACAAACACCCACACAAAGACAACATACACATACTGTTCTTATTTGCATTCAGCACAGGCAAAATCAGTTTTTCCATTATTTAGTCAAAAAGGAAAACTGTGATCTGTCTCCCTCTCACTGCTCAGGACACCCACCTCCTCCGACTGCACAGTCAGACCTCTTTTAATCCCCATCAGTAATATGCAAGGACAGGTAACATCTTGGACAATGCTGTTTCTGTTATTCCCATTAGGCAGGGGAAGAGAGCTTGATTTAGCAGATGATAAAACCTTATGTCTATGTATGAGAACATGCTATTCTTTTGCCTCAGTGCTGGACACACTGGCTAATCCTACTGAAGTGTAGATGAGTTAGTGGTAGGCGGCATGGGATGGAGAAACAGCTCATTTGTACAAATACACAGTCTCTGTTCTTCTCACAGCTGGACTTCATATATATATATATATATATATATATATATATATATATATATACTACATATATACTATACTACTTTACATATATACTATATAATCTAAATGAGTTATGCAACATATAAATTGATGGTCTTGCAATTATATTCACACTGGTCTGCATCTCATTATCTCACTAGAAATTTTAACATCAAATTTATTCAGCGTTATTAAATCAAATTGTGCCTCCAAATCAAAAGAGGAGAGTTGATGATGTTTGCAGTGGAGGACAACTTGCAACTTTCTTCACAAGTCTGATTCCCAGTCTCACAAGAAAATGAGTTATCAAATGATCAGGACAAAAGACAACATGTTTCTCTAACTGTGGTGAGATTCCCTCTACACACAAGTGACAGGAACTGAGGGGCTGTTCATTAGAATAATCAGCACATCTCATGCACTGACAGACTGAGCTTGTATAGAGAACAATACCTCAAACAGACTGTAGAATGAGATGGACGTCTGGTGGAGGTTAGTCGGTTCAAATCCTGTGACAAATTAGAGAAATATGATTTGTTGAAGGGAACAACACAATATTTGGCTTCAATATTCCTTCAGTTTGTTGCTAATTATTGTCAACTGGCACTGAGTGTTGTATGCAAACACACTGATAAAAATGATGTTCCTAAAAGGAGTAGACTTTTACAAGATTTATATTGCAACACAATCCCACAGCTCACTGTACAGTTTCCAACAAATTTCCTGCTAATTTGGCTGTGACCTACAGTATGTTGGGGGAGAGCTTGGAAGCCTATCCTTCGAATAGATGAATTCTCAGTGACCACAGTATAAATGACATTGACTTATATACAATAGCTATTCCTGTTTGTCAGAGGTCAGTTTTTACCCCTTACTACTTTTTCTATGTGTGTAGTGTGTCCAGTGTGCTGACGGTATTGTTACATGTGGAAGAGAGAAAGAGGGAAGTGGTGAAGGAGGAAAAAGGGTTAAGAAAGAGACACATCATAGTTAAGCAGGGATGTTGGTAGAGGCCAGGGGGAGTTTTGGAACCATTTGCGTTTCATGTATAATTATGGTTAATGCAGTGGTGTCAGACTGTATGGAGGTGTACTTGGAGAAAGCAATAATCTCAGGGAAAAGAGCCTTAAGTATTACTTCAGTTGGTCATTATATCAGCATTGGTTTGTTGGTGTTTAAGTGTAAAATATTTGCTGGTTTTGAATTTCTAAATGGCATGTTAGTACTATCCATTATCACTATATTGTCTTAGAGGTATGCTACCATGCTCTCTCTCAGAAAACATAGCTCAACCACCCAGACTGGACAAGAGCCCACCATTCACAGACCTGGCTACTGCCACACCCACACTCGTGCACTTAACCCTGTAGCATTTACAACAGGTGGTTATAATAGCGCCTGTGAATCTCCATCATCCCAAGGTAGAAGAATACAAAACCCAAGGACAGAAACTGTTGGAGACTGGGTGCTTCACATCACATAGACAGAGTAAAACATACTGTCAAGCACATGAAAGCACTGTTGTAACCGGCACTACTGCGCTGCTGACGTTGGTTCTGTTCTCCAGCTCACACACAGGGACACGTGTTTGGTTCACACTGAGACATCCACTTGGAGATACAGCACAGTTAGACACACTGACACACAGACACTCACTCCTTAGATATACACACACATGTACTTACAAACTCAATTACTGACAATGCAGCAGTAACATGAAAACACAGCAGCTTAATGAGATTTAGAATTTTCTCCATGTCCTGTAAATGACATAACAATAAAAATTAGCAATCCAGAAATAGCTCCTTATATCAAATAAAGAAATCATATTCAGCAATGGTCTCTTCATTAGTGCCTGATTTTTAATCTTATAATTTTGGAATAAATGTAAAATCATCCACCTGGTTATTACAAGATGTATCCAGTGGAGTCAGTGAATTGAGCTAAATCACAATTTGTGTGGCTATTTCTTATGATGCATGAATATGCAATTCACAGCCATAATTTCTTTCTTGTAGAGAGTCAGAATGAGGGAAAATGCATTCAGCAGAGACTATGGACACAAGCCTTGAAAAACTATCAACATCAGGCCTGTACAAGCAATGTTAACAAATTACAATCTGAATGAAAATGCTTTGACTGGTGCTTTTAGGGTACCATGTACAGCAAACTGACAACAACATATACATTGTCCTCGTGTTCTTTCAGTCGTGTGTATGAAATTAAAACTGCATGATGACGAAAGCAACAAAAGGACAGCAACAACAGTTTTGGCAGAACCTTTAGGGGACTGATTCAGAGGACTGAATTATTTCACAACTGTCACCTGAAACTTATTTATCTTGGTGTCACAACTGTTCCATCTACCCGAGGTGGAAATAACATAAACGGATAATGGATCGGAAACGTGCACCCACAGGCCACGTGACAAAAGCACTACTCACATGGCTTTGGGACCCGGAGGCATACGCACACTACAGCACTCAACTTAGTTCTGCCATATGGCCAATGTTTGGATTCACTTGTTTGGATTTTGGGGGCAACTATCCATATGAACTGTGTTTTGCATTGCCATGTAACCTTGCATGATCTCTGGAAGTGATTTGATGACTGTATCAGTTACTGTTTCACTGCAGAAAGGAAGATGGTGCACGGACAAACACTTACCCCCCAATATAAAAACAGCTATGCTCCCCACCAAATATCATGTTGATTTTAATTTTCTAATATCACTGTCTGCTTCAAAGTCAATGACCACAGGTGTGGTGACTGTCATCCTGGTCTGGTGTCTACTTATTATCCTTTATTGCCTCCTGTGTGCACCAGCACTAGGGGGAAAAGAAAAGCTGCTGCTTATCCTCTTTAAGGAATAAGACCTGATAATTAGACTTAATACTTCTCCCAACAGCATCAGCATTGTTAGGGGAAGTCTGGTGACGGGCAATTATAATCTCAAGTGTTCGTGACTTTGATCCTGTTCTAAGTGAGCAACTTTAGAAACAAAGTTTTGTTGTAGCCCTGAAAAAAATACAGAAAATGCTGCGTTAACAAGGATTTGAAAACATTCTGATGTTCATCCAGGCCCAAATATTCAACAGGAAGAAAATGAATTATTCTGCTTTACAATACACATCTCTTATATCACTAAATGTTTACTCAGCACTGAAACCATTTGACTGTTGCTTTCGAGACAAAGACCCTAAAATAGAACTGGCAGAGAAAACACATGTTCTTGACAGGCTACCCATTTGCACTTAGTGTTAGTGCATACCTCAAACTAGAAAAGGAAATGTATGCAAACTTGGTATCTTGGTAAACCAGTCAATTTTAAAATGCACATAATTTCAGCTTTACTGAAGACACAGACTTGGCATAAGTTTTGGTTACTGGCCCCAGACATCTGAACCAATGCCCACATCTTAAACTTTGTCAAATGTTTCAAAAAGAGAGCCAAAGTCCTTCCTAACTGGCCACTGCTTTTTCAGATAAAAGCCAACCCATTCTCTTTTCTCTTCATTTTAATGTGATTCCAATACCAAGTGATTATTCTCCTGGTGCTGTACTCAACATCTGTCGTTTGTCAAAGTGAAACCTCTCAAGAGGAAGGCTAATTAGACACATCGCAAGGAGGAGATCAAGTGGACCTGGAAACAGATATCAAATATCCACCCTGCTGTCATGGAATAAATTATTTCAGTCACACTTACACATGCAATGCACCTACACCTTTGTTCAGTTGTTGAGGCTATTTATACAGCAGCGTCATATTTGCCCAGCCTGAACTTAACCTCTCTTCTCTTCTTTTCTGTTCTCTTATGTTTATCCTGTCTCATCTCATGTTGTTTCCAAACATCTTCTTTCATCTCATTTCATGTCATCTCTCATTTCATTCTTATTTTAGCTCATCTCATCTTGTCGTCTTGTCTCATTTCATCTCACCTAGCCTCATTTAATCTCATTTTATTTCACCCCATCTTGTCTCATCATGTTTCATCTCATCTCATCCTGTATCATCCAATGTCATCTCATCTCATCTCATGTCTTGACTTGTTTCATCTTGTCTCATCACTTCTTGTCTTGTTTTGTCCAGTCTTGTCTCATTGTCTTCTGTCTATCATTTCATCTCACCTGGTTTTGATTAATCTCATCTCCTCCTGTTTCATCTCATTTAATCTCTTCTTGTTTCATCTCATCTCATCTTTCATCTCGTCTCACCTCGTCTGGTGAAAGAGAATCCCAGGTCCTCCTTTTAAAAAGTCTATGTTTTGATAAGCAAAGCACCAGTGTCCACAAGCTCATCTCATCTCAGCTGATATTAATCCCCAGCAAAGTCCCACAGTCCCACCAAGCATTTGTGTTGGTGACCTGAAGACCTAATTAAGTAGCAGTTTATTGTAATCATAATTATCTGGTTGCCTAGATGATTGAATCTCTTCTATGGAAAACAGGGAGGCTTTAAATCCAGCAGCCAGTGGAACGAAAATATTCCTGTCCTTGCATGTCCAACACCACAGTCATGACAGGAAGGCTTCATTCTCTCATGTCTATCTCTCTAAGTAATTAACCTTTCAATCACACATCAAAGGTGACAGGCAAGGCAGAGCAGTAGTCCATATCTGGAAACTTTCCCACCTGTGATGCCGCAGTTTGTGACAGCTCTGAATCACCGGTTGAGACCAGGAAATATAGGTGAACAATTAAAGTAAAGTAACATCAGGGGAGCCTTGACGAGTTGCTAACATTATTTCTGGAAGTTGAGGACAAGTTAAGAAAGAAGAAGACAGATGAACACCTTTTTAACTGAAAATCACAGATTTAGCTTTAGCTTTAAGACTGTTTTCTCAACTGGAGGGAAACAGGATACACAGAAAATAACAATAACAAGTGTAGACTGAAATCCCATGGAGCATTGGTGCCAATGACCCAAAGACCTAATTATATTGTTTCTTGAGTATGAGTTTATCATCTCTGGTTCCCTAGATAATCAGCTGTTTTAATCTGTTGTATGTGAAACAGCTAGTACCTCAAGGGATTTCAAAGGAGATGAGACCTCTGACTTTGGACATTGGGAATCATGATGGGGAATGCACTTTGTAAACATCTTTTCATGGCATCTTTTTATTAACGTTAATTTGTCAGTGTGCTTCTCAACATTTTTGCTTCTTCTTTGCATGGGGATACAGCACAAAGCCACCAAATATGACTCAGTTATTTGCAGTGCTTACTTTGTAAGATTTCCTTGGTGATTTGTTTATTGTTGTGTTTAAATCTGCAGCTATTTTTTGGCCACTTGTGACAGTGGAAAGAATTTGCGATCACAACGTTGACATAAAGTATTATCACCATGTAAGTTGATATAGTGAATGAGTTAACAAATAGTTCCCTATTTACACTTGCAGCAGATATGGAGCACAATATCAGTCATATTTCTGACCACCAGTCCAATATTCCATCTCCTTTTAGCTCTGCTCTGGTCTCCATGAACTCTGGAGGGAAATATTTGTTTAGCAGCTAAATTCTCCACTATGTTACCAACTTTATTCATCTGCTGTTTGGTGCTAGGCAGGTAGAGCATTATGGGTTTTTTGAGCTTTCTAACTGAAAACAGTTGCCTGTTGCTGCTGGAAACTACACTGATGAGAGCATTAAGAGTGAACCAAAACAGTAAAGTAACAGGCCAGAAAACCAAAAACACTGACCTGAAAGATGCTATCAAGTTCCAACAGTATATGTGGACTTTGCCACCAGGAGTGAATTTTGGACTCATACACACAAAAATTCCCAAGGTGTAAAAAGACATCCCCTGCCCATAGCTAGGCCATTCTAAACATTTGTGATGTTAACACCAGCATACGTTGTTCAAACAGACCTGGGCAGTGGAATCACATATCAGACTCTGGTTGGCTCTGTAGGACTGCTTTCTTTGCACAGACTGGAACATATTCAGTGCAGCAGCCTCCTACAACCATCATAAAGACATTGTGGAATATGTTGAGGCTGTGACCAGATACTTAGCCAAATGTATGGGTGACTGCAGAGGTCCAAACACTACTGAAAATATCTGTGATGATTAGGTTGCCCTCCACTCAGCCTAGAGCTAATTTATCATACCAGATCATCAAGTTTGCTGATGACACTACTGTTGTGGGCCTCATCAGTGACAATGATGAGACAGCAAGAGGAAGTCAACCATGTAGTGTTTTGTTGTAATGACAATAACGTAATCAACAAAACCAAGAAGGTGATTGTGGACTTCAGAAGGACACCCATCAATCACACACCACTCAGCATCAGTGGCTCTACTACTACTACAGATGTCCTTGTTTATCTGTTATGTCATAAAGTATTTAATGTAGTGTATTTATTGCTAGTTGTCCTGTTTTGATTTGTGTAGTAAGTGTATTTGCTGTTTATTTGGCCCGCACTTTGGCCCCAGAGAAACATATTTTCCTTCTGCCATATGCAGACAATGTATGATTGAAATGACAATCTGAAACTTGATTTGATTGTCATCAGCAATTGCAGAGGAATAGAATGTGTTTTTATGATTTTATGACCTCCTAACATAATTTGTGAATCTGGTAAGTTAAGAACATGGGTGTCTAACATCACCATTCCTGACTGTGTTGTGTTGACATATCAAAAATAAAAAATGGTGGCCTATTGTAGATTTAGAGTTTCATGAAAACAAACGTAACTATTTTTGTCTGACTACATTCTTTTCCACAGCAGCAGGAACGTTGCATAATGAACTTGGCCCTTAAAAGTCTGTCACAAAAGGGTCCTTTCATCAGCTTGGTTGAATGTCTGTTAGCAAATGCTCAGTTACCATACAGCTGCAGTAGGTACCATCCTGTTCATTGCAGGCACGTGAGTCTGCCGATCTCAGTGACATACTAATACAACTCAACTCAAAAATCAATCTCGATCAAAGATGCAGACTTAGTACTGTACATGCAGAACATATTAGCACGTGCATGCATGCACAAATGTCTGCATCCACTGATGCACACATACACATAAACACAGGAGTACAAGTAGGTGGACCCAGGTGGGTCACTAGCTCAGGCAGTCACTAAACAACAGGTACAGCTGTGTCACATGAAGAAACTGATAGGACACGTGCAGAGCTGGTGGTCATTACAGGACTGAGGAACCTCAGGAGGTGTACAGTACTATATGTGTGTGTGTTACCCTGTCACACTCATATGATCTAATTAGTCTATGTTTGTGTGTGCGTGTGTGTGTGTGTGTGTGTGTGTGTGTGGGAAGGTGGGTTGTTGCACTCGTGGGTAAACCCACATGTTTCTGTACACTGTATATGAGACAAACCTTGATATTAGGTCACACAATGAACCATGTAATGAGTAAAGGTGCTCTCTGGGATTTAAAAATGGAAGCTGCATTTCAGAGTGTTGACAAAAGCTGTCCGTGCCAATCCCACCCAACTGTCAGCAGTCCAAACAGCAGAAAGAAAAGAGATCAATGATGTAGTGGGAGTAAATAATGAAAGTCCTAATCGGACTTGCACGTGTAAGGAAGGTGCTAATACATGTGCATAGCATTTTAAAGGCATCACGTGTCAAACAGAGAACACTGAGGCTGGAGGAAGTAATTCATTACACTGCACACAGAAAAGCATTTAGATGTTCTGTTTGCGACATTCAGCTGAAAGGAACACACCACTGTTTTTGCATGTTCAAGACCAATAACTGCAAACTTTGTGTACTTTACACTACTTGCATAAATTTTCCAAAGCATACTATTATAATAATAATGAAAGAGGTGACATTGTCCCTATTACAAGTCAATGTACCATCAAAATGATTCTGAAGCTGTTATTTTAAGGTAAAACAGTAAAACTGTGCTCCAATGGTGTATTTAAGTAATCATGTGTGGCAATACACCACATTGGTGGAAGCAAATCATGTGTATCCAGATATTATCTTGGTAATAATTTATTTTGTGCCTCCCAGGAACAAAAGAAATGAAATATCCAAAATGGTTTGAGGTACTGCATTCACCGGTGTCCCCACTTTGCTGTTTTTGATAACTTTTTGCAGCAGCTCTTTTACAGTGTTGTTTTCTGACTTTTTTAAGTCTTTCCAATGAAATAAAAAAAAAAAAGTACATTAAATACGCATAAGGAGTTCACCAAGTTGTAGCTTGTGGGACCAAGTAGTTTCAGTTCCAGTTTTATCCAGTCAAGCAGTTGCAAACTTAACTACCTGTGGGCCACTGGGCCTGTATTCCATATACAGTATTTCCATTTGGTATTTAACACATCGACTCCTTTCTGGCTAAAACATAAAACCACATTGTTTGCCCTTCCTTTCATTAAGCACTTGAAACCATTAGTATTTTTCTTCCTGTCACGTCAGAACACACAAAACCATACTACAAACACTGCTCCCGCTGCCCTCCACTGGCACTTGTTTGTGCAGAAACCACTAATTCAGAACACCTCATTGTGGTTGTTTTGCTGAGGCATTAAAAAGAAATGTACTCTTTAGCACAGAAAATATGCAACGATACTTCAGGGAATTTTTCACTCTGGCTTTTTTTTTTTTTTTTTTTTCCTTTTGAGATCAGACAAGTGCGAAACTGTAATGTGGTTATTGACTGTGTCTCATTTAAAACAGGGCTGTCTGCTGTCTGTGTCCTTTTTCAGATACCATCGTGTTACACAAAAACAGCATGCTTATATTGATTAATGTTGTTATTCAGAGAGACGGCCCCAGTTAGCTTCTGAAAAAATTAAAAACCTAAAAATCCTTGTGCACCTGTATGGAAGAGGCAGATGCTATGGATGACATTTAACACAAAAGAAAACATCCCTACAGAGATTTGTCTCTCTCTATTTTCATATGAATCCCTCATTATTCAACAAATATTTTATAATTGTTATTGTTTTTAACCTTCCTCTCCTCATTTCAGTCGGCAGAACAGCATTAATTTGACAAAAGTTTCAATGTTGAAACTGAAAAGGTACCAAAGAGCTATTAGGTCACTCTGACTGTGTTTGTGTCACTCTTAGTGACAGCTAATTCTCTGCGTGCTCTCACTTGTTTTTGCCTTGCAGCTACAGGCACTGGGCCATGGTTAATGCTATAAGCTATTTTGGAAGTAATTTAATTGAAAAACAACTCTACAGAGTGGAAATACCACACTGGAAACGTGGTGGTGACAAAAGATATAGAGCATCTGAAGGAAAACTAACTCTCAGTCTCAGTCAGCTGATCACATGTCCTGCTCTGCTGAATTCTACATTTATGTATGAGCACCTGTACATATCCCTGTACATGAACCAGATACATACATTATATCTAGGCAGATATATTCAAGTTATATTTGTATATATGTGACTTCCATGCATAAACACCATTATCTCTGCCAACTGGTTTTAGCAAGTGTACAATGAGCCGTGCCTTTATTAGCTGTCAGATTAATTCTTATGTCAAGAATAAAAACAAACAGACACAGATTATTATTTTTATGATTTCAGTGTGTTCTACTTGTTGCTACAGTAACCCAGTTTCTAACATTAACTTCAACTGTAAACACAGATCAGCAACATAGGAAAAGGAACTTGTGTCTATGGACGACTGAAATAATTTTGACCTTAAAAAGTATTTCTGTAGATAAATGTGAGAATTATTTTAAGTGCTGCTTGGAACTTTTTATTACAAGTTATTCACAGACACGTAGCTATCACTATCGCAACCACTGATACAAATTTCATTCATTTGTTGGCAGCTTTTGCTCTTCAAGTTAAACCACCATGACTGGTAAAAATATATGTTATGTATATGTTAACTATACAATTTAAACAATAATAATAACCTTGAATTATTCACTACTTTTCAAAACAAAGTAAAGGTAAAAAGAGTTGAGCAGATACATCCGAACTGAAAGGGCAAAAGGCCTTTAAAATAAAGGTTTTCAGGCTGACTTCAAGCCATATCTTATTTTTTTGTGACCTACTGCTACCTTGACCTGAAGACATGAAAATGTTTTTCCTTAATTATGCAAACTGATAGACTAAAAGCTTTTTTTTTTACCCGTCAAAGACTTCAGTGAAGTAAAGTAAATATATTATGAATGTAACACTGACAAACAAACAGAGTGATTCACTCTGTGTGGCCGCAGAGGGATGATAAACAGTCCAACAGGTTATTAATTATGTCTTTGTTGCACCTCAAATATCCATTTAGTAGAACTTGTTTATTCATAAAACGCATTTGAAATGTTGTCAGCTGCTTCTTGTTTCACTGGTTGTTACTGTTTGAGCGTCAGGTGTGTGTCAATCAATGTGACTCACTTTGCTCTAGGCTCAGCCAAGAGAGATAAAACTGCTGGAGTAGAACTCTTAACGTCTTCCTGTGTTTTGGAAAGAGCAAAAATATATAAGCTGACTCATTTCTCTCTCACGATTGGCCTCTGTCTGAGAAAAATTAAACAGGAAAGGGCAGCAAGGATGCATCAGAGATTTTAGCTGAGTATAAAGGGCATAATGTTATATTAGGGCCAAAAATGAATGCTAACCATGTTGTTTTCCCTCTTGTCTCCTTGCTTTGTGTGTAGCTGATTGCATCTGTTAACCCTCACAAATACTCTGCTGGCTGTCAGCTGGCCCTCTCTGACAACAACATGCATACAACAGTCTTAGTTCACACTAAACTGAATCGTAGGCTCAGCAAAGTAATGCTGAGTACAGTTTGGTTTCATTGTTAAGCAACATCTTTTGCTCTCTTTGAAATTCACCTGACTGAAAAGCATAGTCATACATACTTTGACACATAATTGTGGTGGTAAACTTTTCTTATTTCTTATGAATCTATTATATTTCGATTTGGAAAGCTTGTGAAGATCCTGCTTTTGTATTAATGTCCTTAAGGTGATGTAAACAATTTAGCTTTTATTCCAGAGCAGTTGTAATTTTGTGAATTCCTTTCCTCTACCATGTACTTGCCTGTTTGTGTGTTTGCAAGATTGCATGAGAAATCAATACAGTGACTCCATATCAAACAGTTTGTAGATCCCAGTGGGATTTGTGGGTTGTTCCACTGAACAGGTTTTGGAAAAAAAAAACAAAAAAACAATTAATTGCTTAGCAGCGTTGTATTAAAATGCCATCTAGTGGCCTTAGAAGCATTAGCTGCAGGTTTAAAAGACTGATGATGATGTGTTTTGATTGTTTATTTGTGCTTTAATATAAACAAGTACACCTTTTTTTAGGGTCAGGGTTCCCTTTTTAATCTGTTTAAATTACATGTAACAGTTTCCTATCCACTAAAATTATGATACCATTTTTTTCTTGCCTTTATTTATTTTATATGTTTGGATGTTTAAATTAGCCAACGTTTATTTATTTATTTATTTTAACATTTTTGGATAGGCTGTGATGATGGCTAGACTTAATACAAAATAATGGAAGAACTCTAATCCTCTTTGGCATTAGTCATTCAAGACTAGAAAAACAACAAGAGAACTTAGGTAAGCTTTCAGCACAGTCATCAAAGAACATCATTTGTTTCTTTTTTGCAAAGTTTAATGTGCATCAGTCAGGTCCATCTGGGACTGTGGTGCTTTACTTTCTCAGAGCCTGCAAGTATACTTGGAAGGCAGCTGTGGTTTAACAGGAGTGCATTGCTCTCAGCTACAAGTGTGTGTTTGTGAGTGCATGTGTCTACACTGCAGGAGGCTGCAGTCACATGTTGATTAACTGTTTTTGAGCCTCCTGGAGTCTCTTGACATTCGCGTGTGGGTCATTCATGCTTCATTCAAGATCTCTCTGACAAAAGCAAAAAGCAATGGCAAAATGGACATCTTCAGTGCTGTTCAAAACGCAACACCACTGAGTGCGTGAGAGGTGCTTGAACTATGAATGCTGATGATTTTTAAAAACATACCAGTGTTTGTTTACATACAGGTACCTGCAGCTATACTCTCAACTTAACATATAGAGTAAATATCTTTCACCTGGAGTAGGTGCAGAGTGTTGCATTGTGAACTCTGACATAACTACATTATTATATAACAGTCAATAATAATATAAGAGTCAGCTGGTTTTCCTGCACTCATTGCACATCCTCCAACTCTGGAGGTGGCAAATTGAAGGTATGGCCAGCCATTATAACTGTGACTTGTGACTCACCCACACCAAACAAATGTTGTGCATTCCCCAAGGAGAAGACATAACTGCATCTTGTGTCATTTCTGGTCTTCAGCTTTAGAAGCTATTAATCTTTAAATCAATATCCTGAGTCTTACTGTAAGAGACTTTGGACCATATTACATCATCCAGTTCATTGACCTTTCGTCAGTGAAAACCCCAAGCCCATTCTGTTAAAAGTACTTGTTTTGAATAATTTTGTGGTATTGAAATGTCAAAATACTTGAAAATCACATTTTTATTTAATGCATTCTATTTTGTAAGAGGTTTATAGGTTTTTTGGGGGATGGGGATTGGGGGTTAAAGCATTTTTTCTTGCAATTTTCATATTGAAATGGCCAGTTAGTGTGATTATTGTGTTGTTGAAGTCAGTTGACTGTTAAAGGATAATGGTAAATGGGTAATACTTTTAAAAAAAACAGTCTACCAAAGATATCTCCTTTTCTAAATGACATGGGTAAGAAACACACAAATAGCGTGCTAATACGTGAAGTGTTTTGGTTCACAAATACGTTCCTGTCTTTCATCACCAGTATGCATGTGTGCATAAGTGATACACAATCCTGAAAAAAAATACAATCCAATTCATTTCAAATTAATCCATCCATAGAAATTAAGTTTTCTCCAAAATGTAAAATGCATGAACTCATAAAGAACACATTCTCCAGACCTAAAAGTTGTTGGTTGTAGTATTGTTTTACAACCTTTAAAAGTAGAAAGTGTGTTTAAGATATTATATTAAGAAGATTTGCATTCTTAAATAACACTGGTAACTTGTTTCTCCTTGCAAATGTTGACTTTGGATTCAGATTGCTGGTATATACTCATCACTTCTGCATCCTCTGCTTGTCTCCATGACAACAGGGACTCAGATGGAAGCTGTTGCTAAGCGCTGATTTCAGTAATCAGAGGACTAAGTGTTGAGTGAAACCTTCATTCTTCTCTGTGCTTTTGTCTTCCTCCTTGCGTTGCGTTGCCTCCTCTGCTCCTCTCTCCTTCCCTCCTGTGCTCCTCTTTACCCTGACACTGAAGCTCAGAACACATCCTGTAAAGGTTGGGAACACACAGCAAGACAAGGATAGTACAATGCACTTATATATTCATGTTAAATAACAGAAATTGCGTTACTTTTCCTATCATGCTATTTACAGGTGTGATATTATATTCTGTTATTATTTTTGTTTCTCTGTTTTGTTTTCTCTGTGTTTGCATGCTTTTACCCAATGTTTGCTGTTATTCCCTCCTAAAACTGGTTGTGTGTGTGCATCTAGAACAGAAGCTTGGTGGACTATCCTCCCCTTTTCTTTCTCTGATTGTAAATTTTCTTTTTAAGTTCCACAAATCTCCTCACCCTGCTGCCTAATAACAGCCATCTGGTCCGCATTGCCCAGCCCATTATTGTGGAGCAACCACATTAACGGCTGCACTTGTGACTCAGCTCACACTCAATAAGGCCGTCCATTATCTTCACTGTTATTTACAAAAACGAATGAGCCTCTCTCCATGGCAAACTGATCTGGCTTCATTCATTTCCTCATCTGAAATGGCATTAATAAAATATGCTTGTAAAATCGGAAATGAAATCTCTGTTTACCTATGAGGGTAATGGGCATGCCTAATTGTTTTATTTGGATGCATGTCTATATTTGGCATGCATCAATATTTATGCATGCTTCAGGACTGACTGCTGAGTATAGAGGTAATTGTACTGTATGTATATTACAAGGCAAAACTGTAGCAGCTATAAAAAGAAGTTTTTTTGTTTTTTTTTTTAAATCTGTGTTGTTCAAGAATTAGATTTTAAAAACATGTAAACATCCAAAATTGAATTTTAAACTATCTTGCCTTGGTTTAAATATTAATTAAGGATATTTTTTCAATAAATATCACTGTTTTAACAAAATGTTTTTTAAAAAATACAGAAATAAACAGTTGTTTACTGTTTCTTATTCAACTATTACTGTGTATCTGGTATATACCCAGTCACTGCTGATTGCCACACTGACTCATAAAAGTCCAGAGTCCATTATCTCCACAAAATGCCAGCTCTTCCTCTACACAGTCCAATTTGTACCAAATTAACCCACATTTCTAAATCCACAATTAGGCAGCTGGCTATCCAATCACAATAACAGAGGAAGTCAAGTACATGTGCTATCATCCAGCAGCATTGTGTGTTTATGAATGTGGATTTCTACCATAATCCTGCATTACCTAGTGTGAACAGAGCCTTTGCATGTGTAAGTGGCTGCCTAACAAACAGCCTAATGCCAGGGCTCAGAAACAGAATCAGTGAATGGATGTGAGAATGGTTCATTGCCAATATGCCATTGTCCTAATTTAACCACAGTGGTGGTGGGTGAAGTGAAATTAAAAGGATTTTTAAAAAAGTGATATAAAAACAGCAGTGTGATCAATATGGTCGAACAGATTTTTTGCTGTGGTTAGTTTATTGCCAAAATGACAAAAAAGTTGCTAACTTGGTCAACTGTCAGCCAGGTGGCTATTTCTATTCTCAACAATTACAAATTTTCTTTAAAACCATAGAGTACTGCAGTTAAAATGGAGGCTATGTTTGGTCAGTCAAAAACTGGTGGACCAAAAAGAGTGAGCTTTAAGTCTATAAATGAATTCTCAAGCACTTATCAAGAAATAATGTTCACATTCTTTACATATGAATAATCTGGATTTTGAGACTACAGTTCCCAGAGATTTTGGGTTCTTTGGTGTGGTCACATGGTCCAGTTGCACAGGTGTTCTTCAGGACTGGTGATTACCACTATACTGTTGTGCCCACTTTTTGTCTGGACTTTTCTTTTTTTTAACTTAACTTTTAATCCCAGCTCCAGGACTTCACCACAATTTTATCTGGTGAGTACTGCTCCTTATTTATTTAAGTTAAACCTTTATGAACCGATTATTTGGCCTTTGCGGCAGCACGAGTTGTAAAGTTGATTTGACGAACGAATTAGCAAACAGTTGCATTTTTACATATCCAGCAGATAAGGAGTCTCTCGTGACATTAGCATTAGCATTCATTTTGACTCGTATTTCTTGCCAGTGGCTACCTAGTTTTGGTCCTCGCCAGCTTCTGAGGGAAATATCTGGCTGTTTAGCAGCTAATGTTTGCTAGTTGATAATTTAGTCTGATTGCTCTTTGATGCTAGGTGCGTATGGTGGGATTTACCGATGTTTGGCTCAAAACTGTCGCCTACTGTACCTGAAAAACAGAAAGAAAGACGATCTGTCCATAGGGCCAAGGGGGACTGTAGAGCTGGGTGATAGCCTCATTCTCTGTTGCTTCATCATCACTAGCGACACCTTTCACATTGACTCTGGAACAGGCTTCTCTGGGGTCTGGGTTCTGACCACTTCTTCCAAATATTCTCACACATTCTCAACACAATATTCATATCATATTGATACAGTGGTGGAAAAATGTGAAAGCATTTAGAAAGAATGAGAAAGTTATTTTGTTGAAGTCTCGGTATTGCAAACTAGTACTGATTTCATGCAAACAGTTGCAGTGAGACCTATTGTCACATTGTAGACTACCTTATTGAGTGAGTTAGTGCTCTGCCCCCACCCCCCACCTATCAGAAATTCACTATGCCCTCAGAATTAATTGTAGTCAAACTGAATTGTGCTTTGGAATAAAACTTTCCATATGTTGCTAGGGTTAGTAGCAATGTGCAAACAAGATGGGTTGCCAGGTTCCATTGTGCAGGCAATTTGGTAAGATAAAAGTTTAATGAGGCATCATCTATCATTGTTGACATCATTTTACAGAACCCAGGAAATTAATGGATATGGTATTTGTTTGGCAAATGCAACTGGATCATAAAGAGCTAAATTGTGAATTAAGACTGTCTGGGATTTCTCCATTGCAATTTGCTGTCAGAATAGCGCTGTTGATATCTTCATTCTTCATGGTTTTAACATGTCCCTGTCATGTCTAGAATGCAGTTTGATTGTTATTGCAGATTGTACAGTGAAAATAAATCATTTACCATGCTCCATGTGCTCTCATTCATGTAAAATTGGTACTTTATTCAAATAAAACAGTACTTATAGTCTTCTCAAGATCCAGAGATATGGATGACTGTAATTTGCATATTTGCATATTTTTATTTTGTCTGGTTTTGAAAGTAATGAAACTGTGGCATTTTTCCTCGTAGTACCAGACTATGGGGATGTGATTGACATGGTGCTGCCTCCACTCTTAGCCTCTCAGATTTAGTTTACCATCTGCTTTTAGGTTCTTTAAAGGGGGACGCCTCCAATTTTTCTCATCACAGACTGTTCTTGTGGAGTACTATTACATATGAGAGGGAAATTGTACAAAGTTTTATGTGGCTCCAAAGGGAGCTTCTGGAAATCTGATACATTTGAGCTGAAAATGTCGGTTGGGGCTAAAGACTTTGAAAATGGGTGTAAAAAAAAAAAAGACTCCTCTCAGTTGAAAAGAAGCAAGCCTATCAGATGTCTTTGGCTTGTTTGTCTCTGCTTGTTGTTGTTGTAGTAGTTCTCAGCTAAAGTAACCATGAGTAGTATAAGACACCTGAATGTAGGCCCAAACTGTCTGCAGTTGTGTTGCATTGTGGGTAATGTAGGTGCCAGGTTTTGACAAGGAAGAAGAATGTATGAAATAAAAAAGATATGTTTTTTTTTCTTCTCTAACTGTACATCATCACGGGTGGCAGTGGCAGAGGAGGTATGGTGAGTCGTCCACTAAGCAAAAAGCCGTTGGTTTGATCCCAGTCCTCATGTCGAAGTGTCCTTGGTGTCCAAATTGCCAAAACCAGTGTGTGAATGGGTGAATATGACATGTAGTGAGTAGTTGTTAAAATTAGAAACACGCAATATAAGGGCAGTTCATTTACCATCATGAGTCTGACAATGTTACTGGAATGCAAAGCTAAATAAGTCAAGTACTCTTTTAATGGGCATAATTACAGTTCTCAGTGCCAACTACAATATTATTAATTGGCATTATTACTTATTGCTGTTCTGGAACACTGTTCTATGCTTAACCTTTTCCAATGATTGACTGATGCTCCAAAAACCATTTACCAAAACTGATTAAGCTTTTGCTATTAATGCATCATGGAACAATCTCCACCCAAAAATCGCCATCTTCTGTAACTTAAAGACCAGTCTCATGAATTCTCAGTCAATCTGGAAGATACTATTGGTAATATAGGGCTGAAACATGGCACAGCAGGGCTGAGTTATTGCTCCATCAAGAAAACATAATGTACATTAAAGTTGGACTGTTGTTGCTGCATTATATAGTTGTGTGTAATGTGTTCTTCTGAACACTGGGTGGAGCAACAGATTCTATGATCAGAATTAAATGATTAGAAGTGCTGCAGTGCCATCTTGTGGCATACTCCTCACTGTGCCTCTACAGTCAGTCCCTAAGCGTTTTGATTGACTCAGCTCATCTTTATGGACAAACTTTGTCATTTATATCATCCAACATACTCCCATAAGTACATATATTTTTGTCACTGTTAAGCCACACATTTACATGAATCTAAACGATTTACAGCTTTGCTCTACATGTTTAAGAGGGTCATATTACTCAGCTGTGACTGATTTCTGTGGTAACTGGGAGAACAGGTGGAACTAGGCCTCTTGTTTGGGGGAAATCTCCTTCTCCAGAGCAAATGTAACCACCTGTGGCTCCTATATTTTCCGGGAGAAAGTGAAGAGGACACACAAATTCTCCACTTTGAGCTGTAAATTGATCATCTCTGCTGTTTGATTCTACTTTCCTTCCCGTCTGCAGAGAGGAAGTGTGTGTGTGGGAGGTGGGTCAGGAGGTGTAAGAGATACACTGGGTGTTTAGCTGTTACAAGAGGCTCGCCTATTACTTCTGCGTATTGCTTGAGTGAATGGGTTGAGTGGGTTGGGTTGATGAGAAGTCTGGGAATTGGGATGAAGAACATGGAGCCTGAGTCAGTCTAATTTTAGTACATTTTTGATCATTCTGAAATGGATGTTTTCAAAAGCAGGATAACTTTGGAAGCGTACTTAAAATATTGTTTAGGGAAAATAAAAGGAACAAAATGTTTTAACAGTTTAAGTAGAGCTTTTAGGGGTTTGCATTTGAAGTTATGTTGCCAGTCATGACATGGAGGTTGCTGCAAGTAAAGAGGTTGAGCCTCAGCTGTTGTTGTGAACTCAGGACCTGGGTGACCAGACAGCTGCAAGGGCCAAGAAAGCAAAAGTTATTACGTTGCTGAGCAGTTGTCCTGTTTTTGGCCACTGAGCGTTATTATAGCTGAACGTGCAGTGAAAGTGAGGGCAGAGAGCTGTGTCCTCTAGGTCGCTTATAAAATATAAAAAGAAAGAAAGAAATTACTCAACGCTCAAGTAATTTGTGCAGCAAACAAGTAGTATCTTGTACCATTGCACATAGACAAATAATGCAAATTCACTGAAATCCAATTTGTATTGCTAAACTAAATGTATTAACTTTAAATGTTTGATTAAACAAGCATGTGGCATGCATGTAACTTCCCATATTTAAGATATTACATGACTGTGGGTTGTATTTTGACAGGGACGCCAGAGATTAACTGTAGCCCACAAATTTAGGGGAAACCCCCTCGACCATCCTGCCAGAATGCAGCTTGTTTTGAGAGTCAAATCAGCTACCCTGGAGATACTTCAGAGGAGAACCAGGGACAAGAGAGAGGGAGGTGGGGAAGGCAGTAGAGAATTTTAGGATGAAAAGCAAGTGATACCTTAGTCATGGCAGTGCCAACCTGCCTTGTGATGATCATGAGTGATATTTGGAAAGTCCCTGGAGGCCAAAAACCTTAGAGACCAAACGCGTTCCTTCTTTACCTCAGAGGAAATCAACATCACATTTTTAATGATGATTTTGTTATATTCATTTATTTTTTTTCATCTTGTGATGGGGAAGTCCTCTGGGCAGAGAGGGTGATGGGGCTTCAGGATGCAGAGGGAGTCTAGAATTATGGGCGATTGAAAGCTTTTCTGGACCGTGTTCAAGAAATGCTGACAAAGCAAGACTAAACATCGCAAACCGCAGTTGAAAGATCTGCACATGTGCTCGCTCCCCCTCCACTCCTGCCATCCCGGGATTAGTCCCATCCTGGGAGAGCAGCTACATTTACATGTGTTCAGGCAGGCGAGTACGCACACACACATGCTTTAAATGCATATGCCCTCTATAATTGGAGAGAAGGAAAGAAAGCAAAGCTGAGAAAGAGAGGTAGGTGTCAAGAATGATGGGAAAATTAGAAATATGAAACATAAAATTCCTGAGTAACCACAACTAGCAGTATAAATAAAGACAGCTACTTAGCAGATCAAGTATGCAGGCCTGAGAATCACTGGTAAGTTTTGTACTTGGACATGTACCAAAAACAATAAAACAGAATACATTATAATTGATTTAGAAAAGGATTGTGTTGGTGAGATTAATATTCCCAAAGGGATTTACGAAGGCATCCAACTAAAAAAAAAAAGAAAAAAGAAAAAGCTGACTAAAATTAGATTCATTTGGTAAATTTGAGTGGAAGGTGTTGTAGAGAATTTGATGGTCAAGACACGCTCATTCAAGTCATATTTTAGAAAATTCCTGCTTTTGAAGCAATTGATCCAATCTAGATTGCAGTAGATTTCAGATACACAGCAGCCATGCTCCACAATACACTAATCACATTTGGCAGCCTGGCTGTGACCACTCACTCAGGGGCATTTTGCCCTGTCATAGTGAGAAAAAGCACAAGTGTAACTAATAACATCAATAAAGGTTTCATTACATTTCCATGTGCCGCTTGTATGGAGACTCTGGCACTGCCAGATCTTAATGCAGTGCTGCTGTTAATTATGTATTAGTTACACCTGTGTCGGATAAGTTGAAATGTCAAACACAGAGTTCAACATTTCAAAATAAAGTTGTTTTTTTAATGCACTATATATAATAGACACCAAGGGCTATACTGCAGAAGGGGTCAACATTAATCCAGCTATTATAACCTTTCACACCACCAGGCCTGCCTCTGAGACTGCAAAAGCACCTAACCCAACATGACTATTTAGAATATTGTGGATGAGAAAAGGAGCAACTGTTATCTGCTAACCAAACAATGTAGCTTGTAGCAATGTAACTGTCTTTCTGGCCATTGCAGTGATTTCATCTGTTATTGTGTGGGTTTCTAACCTCCAGTAACCTTCACCATTTAGCCAGCCCATCTGGTTGCCCTGTGCCGTTTCCCGTCTCCCTCCCCTGCAGCATTGAGAGCACCTCTTCTCAGGGATATCACACCACAAAGCAGTGAAAGGTCTGTTTTATTAAAAAAGCCATCCCTCCAAACTACAGATCACCTTTCACATTCGATCATATAATTCCTGTGCACCATCCTACCCCACTTCAGTGCTGCCAGGAACTGAAACGCTAGCTACCTTGCTAGCTGTGTTTGTGTCTGCATGTATGTGTATTTTCTATGCATATCTTTGTCCAGAATCTCTGCTATCTGTGATTTAACTTAAGAGAAGGGAGATTTCTTTTTTTTTTTTTCCTTTTTTTTAAACTCAGTATAAAGAGTACAAAGTTAAACAAGAACAAAGAACAAACTTACAGGGACATGTTTCCACTCAGATCATTGGATTGTTTCAGAGAAATAACTGGAGTTCTATTTTCAGATAATTTCAGTCTCTGTTCCATGCACTGAAATAGAGTATGAAATCCATTTCTGTATCAACATATTCTCTCTTGTTCATTGGTGCTTGTTAACATTTTCCCTTCAGCCCACTCCTCCTCCATGAAACCATAAAAACACTCAGGCAGTAGCAGGGACAGTCTAGCACCAGGCCCCATGCCTGTAAGGGGTCAAAGTTCAAGCTCATTAGCTGCTACAGTGAATAGTTCGTCTTGCTGGCACAAGCAAGGGTTTACTACATCACTCTTTCTGCATCCTGGCAGGGCTCAGTTTAGTCTTCTCTCTGTCATTCTCCTTCATGTGCATCTCAGACCTTTAAAATTCGACACTGCCATTACTTCATAACCAAGTGACATCATGGCTCTGTCACTAAGACAAATGGCAATTTTTCTGTGTTTTCTTCTTCTGAGGAGTGATGCAGCTAGCAGGGTTGCGACATGTGACTGGAAGTGGGTTGCACAGGATGACTTGGACAATGGAGCGTTCGGGGAAAAAAGCAGGTCCCTTCTTTTGACTCTTGGCTGAAGAACATAGAAGAAACTTGTGAGGGAGACTTTTATCTTTGGTCATGGGGGAATTTTACTTGAAAAACAAAATCGTGATCCAGTGTGTAATACATCAGACATGAGATTTAAATTGTTTTATTGAATCTTTTTGAGAATCTTGTTGAGTGTGTTTTATGAATACACAACCGGTAAGCTGCTTAATGACTATTCAAACAGGCAGACATTTGATCTTCAGTTTATGTTGATTTTGAACCCAAACCAGGCAGTTTATTTTTCGAGGTTCTGGCTGTGGGTGTCCTTACTGAGTACTAGCATAATGCTTATTCCTGGCCTTCCTGAAAAGTCAACATTGTGCTGTCAAACATCGTTGTTGTTTCTCTATGAAATATCATGAATATAATTGTCGCTGAGCGCCGACTGTTGTCATGTTGATTCTCGACATGGGAGAAAATGATGGCGCGGAACCAAACCAAACATTACCTTAAGGGAGTAGAGAAAGGAGGGTTGGAAACCACAGACTCCAGTCTTACTCTAGTTTTGTATTACTGACTGTTCTGTGGTCAAGGCTGACCCTCCCAGACACACACTCCACCTTTGACCATTTACCTACACCGAGTCATGCCTTCCATCTTGCGTCATTGAAATCAAAGAGCACCAAGTTTGGAGTGGCATGCTGGCAACCAACTAGCATGACCGTAAAGTTTGTGCATGTTTTATCTTTTACCCTCTAATATCTTGCCCTTAAACAGCAAACACGCTGATCTCATTTTCATTCATTCAAATCACCATCAGCCTCCTCTGGTCCAAATATAACCTGCTGCATTTGCATCAACCGGTGTATAGCTACTGCAGTCAAAACGAACTGTTCATCTCCAGCACAGAGGTGACAGTTATCAGACACTGATCTAAAGCCTTAAAGCCACAGTTCAGGGCCTAAATGTCGCTTGCTGGGTCTCCTTGTCTGTGAGAGCAAACGACGGCCAGAGACCCAGCGTTGGGGCCAGGCGCCAGAACGCCAGCAGTGGTGACCTCTGCACCACGCTTGAGGTTTGCTGCTCTCACCATAGCTCAGCTGTGAATGAACTCAGCAGACCACTAAAAGGCTATGGCTTCCTCTCACTATCCGCTCAGTCCCAGCTCCCCCAACTCACTGAGGACACAGTCCCAAGAAAAGGGGGTCTAGCTGTAGCAGAAGGGCAAGACAGAGGATGGGGTGGTGCCAGAGTCAAGTTTGCTTTACTCTGTTTGTATTGTTATGGTCCTGTTGAGATTGTCCATTGACCAATGCAGCTGATCAAGTTCTTGGGTTTGGTGTTGAGTCTAAAAATGTTTTGTGTCATGTGGTGAGGAAACAGCAGGAAGGAGGTAAGCAGGTTTACATCGGAGAATCTGCTTGATGCTACCCATTTAGGAAGTGCCTTAAGTTGGTAACGCCTGGCTAGGTAATCTGAGTCTAGGCTTTATACTTATTCTTTGCAGTTGCGGAGGCAAAAATATGAATGAATGAAAAGATTTGTTGCCAAATGCTCCCCAACACACTTCAAACTGCAAAGTGAGAAACCTGTTAGGGAAATCGTTGCTGCTGGGATACACTGTGTAGCCTTATTTCAAAGGCAGAGCAGGAGCAGGAGCAGTTCATAAGTGTCAGGACTGTGAAAAGGTGAGGGAGAGGCTTGTAAATGCCCTTCAGCCACTTGCATTTTAGGGTCCTCTGTGGTCCACAAACGCACACACGCACACCCTCACACACAACACACCTCTCCTGTTGGCCCCTATATTGTTTTATTCTTTTGACAATAGATTCAGTTACATAATGAACCCCATCCATCAAAGGCTGGGCCAGGATAGACTGCGTGGCTCCAAGCCCTCGGAACGCAGCCAAACCATGGGAGAACAAACTCTTCCCCTATTTTTTCCTCCTCCCCTCTCCCCTGCTCTTTGTCATACCACAAAAGATAATATGTGAGAGGATGGATATGTGTTGGTTGATCATATGTGTATTAAAACAATAAATACGTAAATGGTCACCTAATATGTTGCGGTGTTCTGTCTGTTTTAGTATGGCCTAGAAACCAGAGAGAAAGTAACCCAGACATGGTTTTAAAATGCATTCCTCATGGTACTCATACTATATACAGAGTTGGAGTTAGTGAGTATAGAAAAATCCAACCGCAGGTTGTGGGGTATATATATGCAATTCAATAGGGTAAATAGGTTTTGATGGGCTCTGCTGTTTCGCCTGAATCGCCATGTTGCGCTGGGCTTACAGATTTGGTGCTCCTTACAGAGTGCACTCACACACCTGCCTGCCAACACTGAGCTACATTTAAAATCTGTCCTGGCTGTCCCTGCCGCACTTTCTGCCAAGTAGCTCCACAAAACAACAAGAGAAAGTTGAAGTGAGATTTTTCTTTATTTTCTTTCTACCTGAGCCTTTCCAGCCGCCTGTCCACTTTCGTCTTTATCATATTTTAAAGTCTTTTTCTCACACTCTCTTCTTGCTTTGTCTCTCTACCTCTACTACCTCTGCATCAGTAGCATGAAAATTTGTGGCAATGTTCCTCCCACACCCAGCACATTCCAGGTTCTACAGGATCTCACATGCTGGTGGCTCAGTCTCTCTCCCTCTGTCTCACTGGTGACACACAGGAGTGCAACTTGTAAGTTGGGGGCTGTAGGCAGGGTAACAATGGAGTGTGTAGGGGGGGGCAGAAATATGCTAATTTATCATTCTTAATTAGATCAGCTAGAAGAGAGGCCCTCCATTAAAATCACCTTCATTTATAACGCACTGACGCTTTTCAACACACGCTGAACTAGCTCATTTTATACGCATTTCATTGTAAATTGAAAATTTTAATGGGACAAAAAAATATTATGTCAACTTCTGTCAATCATTGTAAGTGTCCAGTCTGACTAAAACATCGGACAGTAAACTGACTCAGGATAAGCAGGCAGCAGAGGTTGGAGAGGGAAAAAGGTAGAGATGAGATAATCAAGTAAAGATGGAGAAAGTATATGCGATGGAACAGTGCCACAGTTCAACAAAAAGCAGAAAGCTGTGACAGTGAAAACACAGCCATAGTTACTAATCAACAAGTCTTAAAGCTGAAAGAAGATGAGTTGCCAAATTCTATCTACAATTGAGATGTGCTTAAGAAAAAGTGGAAAAGGAGAGAACAAATGAAAGAAAGTGAAAGACTGTGACAACTGTTCATAGAACAGAACATGACCAGATGTCAAATTGTTAAGGTATTTTTTTCATTTTCTTTATTTCTTCTCTCCCTTTAAAAAATTAATTAATTAAGAAATAGTCCCACCTGTGTTGACCGTTTGTCTTCACACTATCACTATCACATATTTTACAGAGCTGATAACCCCTGTTTCGTTAAATAACATTTATTCATTTATTATTAAATATTTTATTTATAAAAAATAATATACAACCTTTATTTTTGAATCAACTAAAATGTGAATTGACTAAATATGAAATTTATAGTGAGGCACCAGAAAGTTTCATTAATCAGAAAAGTAGTAGGAAGTAACCTGACACTGTTCATTCTCTCTGGTGCAGTAATCCCTCCCCATCTGGCACTCCAAGCAGGTTGAAACAGACACTGAGAATTATTTGCAAATAGTTTGAGACCCAGGTCTGAATATCTTTCAGTAAACAACCATAATCACCCACTGGGACAGATTTCATTTCAAATGCCTTTTTTTATTTCACGCCTGATTGAAGCACCAGATTTAAATTTTATGCTGACGTTTTATGACATGAAGTTTTCACAAAGATTTATTCACTGATCCCACCAGATTTTACCAAGAAGTATTTCAACCCTTTAAAGTACAACAACTGCAACTTTATAGTCAGTTAAACCAAAACCGTTATGGTTTGGATTTGTACCTCCCAGATACTTTTTGAAAGAAGTTGGTTTTTTTTTTTCTCTTCTCAAACATTTTACTTCCTCCTTTTTAGCCAAACTGATTGAAGCCAACATCAGGTCCTCACGGGAGCTGGTTGATGTGGGCATTGCCGCCAATCGAGGTGACCCTGGTGGAGCCAGCATCAATTTAGTGGCATTTTGAAAGCTGGGAGGTTGGCAGTCCGCTCTCTCCCTTCTTCTTCTGTGCGCCCATCCGTGAGGAATTGGGCAAGTCAATGTTGGTTCTGTTCACACCCTGTTTTGCTTGGCCTGGTCATGCAAACACAGTGAGACAATTAACATGTTTTATTTAGTGAGAAGAACAGGGAGACAAGGCAAAATAAGCCTCAGGGTCATTTACTGTATGGAGCGGCTGAGATTTAGTTGAACGTGGTTTGCCTTGGAAGCTGCGTGAGATACTGCCAAAACAAGAGGGTAAGGCAGCTTTTATTTTATTTCTACAATCTATGGCATTTTGATGTGATTTATATCAGAGCATTGCTGAGCTTTGGGATAGAAACCTCCTAGTCAGAATTTTATGTGTACTTTATAATCAAAAACAAAAGTAAAATTGGTAGTTATTAAAGTATTTAGGTCATCACCAAACTATGTGACAGTGTGATGAAAGAATAGATTTCAACATACAAGGTTAAAAACATCACAACAATAAAATTATCTACACAAGCTCTATTTATTTTATTGTTTTCTTGACAAGGGAATCTTTTAATTTTTTGAAGACAAAGTGTTAATTTATACTTCCATAATTCTGTTGACAATAAAATGTTCACTGTGCCAGCGAGACATTATCTGATGCAGGAAGACGCACTCCAGTGCCCTCAAGTGGCATCAGGCCGATTCAGTGACAGGCACAACCGTGCTTTTATGTCCACTTCATTTCCTGCAAATCAGCCTCACATCCTCAGAGTTTTCAGCAGTTCCCAGCCCTCTTTTTCCCTGAAACATGCCCTGAGTCAGCCAGGCTCATTAGACAGGATGAGACTGCCAAGCGAAGTTATCCCGCTCAACAATGGATGTGGCCAGGGTGGTGGACGACCATTTTCACTGTCTACTGTGGCTTCCCCTTTCAGGTCCTCTTGGGTCCAAGATCACGACTTTCTTGGTCCAATAACGCCTTCCTCCATCAACAATAAATGACAGCTGGAATGTAACATGTTTCAGTGCAACGGTAGTGTCACATTATTATAAAATTACTGTATTTTCATTTCCTGTTTGTGTAGTGAGTGTGGAGTTACTATTATGTGATGTGTGAGCATGTATGCTCTGGTCACAGTGTTTGAAATTCACGGTTTGACTGATTTGAATAGCCCATAAGTGAATATTTTCGTGAGACACAAAGTTAAACTACAGTGTAAAGGTTCCTTCCTTTCGCT
Source organism: Lates japonicus (assembly GCA_033238685.1). NCBI lineage: Eukaryota > Metazoa > Chordata > Actinopteri > Centropomidae > Lates > Lates japonicus. Next base: position 9,011,514 of record BRZM01000007.1, read on the forward strand.
CATCTATTCATTCATTCCTTCATTCACTATAGTGTGCCGGATGTAACTTGCAGTCCTCAATTCCAGTTCTTTTTTTTTTTTTTTTTTTTAGCTAGTTTACAGTAGGGCTTTCAGGAGGCCCAATCAGAAACTGTGGACAAGTTCCAGGGAAACAGGACCCAAGCACCCTGAAGAGCCTTTTTGCCTCACTTTTATTCACTCCTGTTCTTTCTCAAGAGTTCCTCCTGAAAGTATTTGGCAAACACTGGTGAAAAAAAAAAAGACTTTGAGGGAAGAAAAACAACAAGTCGTTCTTGAGCCACCCACACCCCATCTGCTGTGGTATTATCTTCTTTTATTATCTACAGATTATGTGCGTTGATATGATTTCTACAGTTTGGTCTGGGCATGGTCATTGTGGTGGTTGTTCTTGTTGTTTTTTGTTTGTGGAGCTGTTGTGATATGAGACAGCGAGGGGGGGGCGAAATCCTCCCCCATGTGCATCTAATCGTCCATTCAGGACCCTCTTAATGGCTTGTCAGTTCCCCTTGCCCTTCCATTTTCTGTCCAATTAATTCCTTTCTAGCTCTCCGGATCAAGGGACACAATCGGGCCCCTCCACAGCATAATGAATCATTAAAATTCAGCAGCGCGGCCCTGGCACTTGGCTTCTCCCTGGACTGGTTAGGGACGGCTGCTTGGCATGCATGCCAGGGCCAACTTGAGCATTCTACCCACTGGTCCAGAGGAGATATGATCGCGCCTCATTCCTCTTTTAAGTGGTTTGACAGAAAAATTAATAATCAAAATTAACTAGTTTGGGAGATTAGTCTATGGCCGCATATGAAGTGTCAAATAAAGAGCCTGTAAGGTCAGAAAGCACTAGAAATTCAGATAAACTGTTCACTGCAACATCATGCAATTCTGTTTTAGGCACCCGTATATTCTTCTAAACCGTATAAGCTCTACAGCAAACAGATAATTTAACATGTATTTTGCAAAACTCAGTAGACTTACACATCGTCCTAATGTGATCAGCAAATTAAATTTACTGTGAAGTTCTTTTAATTACTGTCATTTTGGAAAACAATTCGGACGGATGAGAGCTGCGAATAATTCCCTAGAGGTCTCACTGGTCTACCCTCACAGCTGTAGCTCACAGTACTGATGTTAGACAAGAACGCTAATATGAACAGCTGGTATCCTGCACAGAGGCAAACCCATAAACACTGCTCACTTCAATTCAATTAATTCTATTTATTTATTATTTTTCAAATGATGTCCAAATAATAATAATATTTAAGAACAAATATGGACAATAAGAAAGACAATGACAAATATCAAGAAAAAGTATCTTTTATTTTTAAAAAATGGCCAGCGAATGGGTTAGCTGTGCATGTGTGAATGAAACTCTAGTTAATAGAACAACAATAATTTTCACAGCCTTTCTCAAAAATTATACACCAGAATAATATACAAAATACAGTTCTGCGGACAATATCTGGAGCACGAAGCTCTGTATGTTTCTCACACAGCATCTCACAGAACATTACATACCGAGGCTGTAAGGAATGATGTCAAATTAAGGATATAATCAGGAGCGGGTTAACTGTAGGAGTTTCTGGTGTGGATTACTGATTGTGTGCTGCCTGAAGTTTGTTAATAATTCAGTTTCATATTGAAATACTGACAATAAGCATTAGAAGGCACAAAAACATTTTGCGCGAGACTGCAGCAGTGAGTTGGCACATGATGGCTGATGAGATAAATTTGGGCAAAAACACACACACACTTAATTTTGTCTTTAAACCCTAAATACTCTTTTTTTGAGTAATGGATAAAGTTCAAAGATCATTCTCAGTAAAGAGTTGTTTTCAGTATCATTGGTGTGTATCATGTCATGGGATATGTATCTCTTGTCCAAGGAAACGGCTCTCACATACAAATGCATTTTATCTCTCTGACACACACACGCACACACGGATGCATGTACATACACATATCTGCATGTTGTCCGTCCACATATACAGGAGGTCCAGCTGACATGTCACTCAGAGTGTGTGGTGTTATTTTACCCCATTTCCTTTAACCCTAGATCATGACTAACGTAACTCTGGCTGCTATAGCTTTCAGACACCTGTCTGTCTCTGTAAGTAGTCTGTTGGTCCTGCTCTGTTTTCTTGCAATTGGGAATGGAGACAGGAAAGTGTGGAAATTAGAGGAAATTGGTCTTCAAATTTGAATGATATCAAATGCACTGAACGGTACTGTCCTTCACTTCATTTACCTTGTTTTCAATAAAAGCCAAACAGTACTGTAAATAACCAAACCCACATTACATGTGTTTATCTACTTAAAAACAAAAAAAGAAACCAATAATGCATGAACATAAATACATATAAGACTTTTATGCCAAAATGACACTATAAGATTCATATGAGCCATTTAGTTAAGACTGATCCACTAATGCAAATGGCCAAGTGTGCTGCGATATAGCTCTGGCCATTAATGTAAATTTTACTGCAAATTCACATAATTGGTTCCATGTATATTCTCCAATGTATCTGTTTCTCCATCTGCTTCACAACAAAATTGGGCCAAACCGCTTCTCTCCTACACAACTCAGTGGCAGGCCTTTGCTTTACCTCAAGTGTGTGCACACACGTGCAATCTTAAACTGGAAAGATGGGGGGGTGTACAGGATGTAGGCGTAGGCGACATGTCCTCATGGAGGAGTTTGGCTCACCAACAACACAATTTGTCTTTGTAAAAAGTCTAAGTGTGTTTTCATCGCAACAATATAACTTTGTATAAAATCAGCAGGCACTTTTTCTTGTTTGTTTCACGTTCAAATGGTCACAGGTAACCTACTACCCCCCTACACACACTTCTCCACCTGCACCTTGCGTCCTTCATTAGTAGTGCATCAATCTGAATGAGTCTCTGGTGTGAACTGACTGTGTCCTGTCCCCTTAAGGTCGAGACAGCGTGGTGTAGACAGGCTGGTCCCAGCTGGAGGCGGTGGGGCTGTGGGCAGGAGCCATGGACAGACTGTTGAGGATTGGGTTGCTGTAGGGCCGCCTGGATGAGTGGAAGTAAGGGTACTGGTAGAGGCTAGAAGGGTAGCCAGAGTAAGGGTTGTAATAGTTGGAGCTCTGGAGGTCAGTATAGTCACACTGGGAGCTGGAGAAAGAGGCTGCGGCCGAGGCAGCTGATGTGGCCGAGGTGACACAGGCCTGGCTACTGTAGGAGCCGTAATCAGAGTGTGAGGGCGACCCGTGGGAGTGCTCGCTGTAGTGGCTGGGGCTCAGTTGCTCTGTTTTAATATGGAGCCGGTGCTGCCCCACCTCGCTGGCGGAGGAAGAAGAGGAGGACATGGTGCTCTTGCGACTCCATGCTGACCCGTTGGCGCCCGTGTGGCTGTATGAGGAAGTGTAAGAGCCGCCAGGTCCGGGAGCCTGCCCGTGGCTATGGTCTGAGGGCAGGGCGGAGGAGCCTGAGGCGTGGCCGTTGAGCGGGAGGTACTGGTCAAACTCGTGCACATCAAAGGTCTCCATGTTGCTGATGACATCAGTGCTGAGCTCAGAGATGTCTACGTTGCTGAAGTCGATGTTTTGCCTGCTGCTGTCAACTAGACGACGGCCTTCATGTTTCAGATCCTGCTTCACCCCGTGGTGCAGATCTGTTTTGGGAGTAGTTGGTGGTGTAGGGGGACCATGGGGCTGCCCTGAAAAGAAAATATCAGAAATAAATAAAACATTTAAACTTATTTTAAACAATTTAAAGGAATTTACAGTAGCTTAAAACTATTTTGAAATAAAACTCAAAGACTAATTGTTTTGGATAGATTATTTCTTATATTAAATGTGACAACATACCTGCATGTTCAGGGTGGTGGTGCCCATCAGTCATCCCTGCCAGTCCTCCCATCCCTGGTTCTGCTTTATACATGTGATGTGCCAGTTCTGCTCCTGAGTCTGAGTCGCTCTGGCCTGGTTTCACATTCTTCCGTCGCCGAGGTTGGTACTTGTAGTCTGGATGGTCTTTCTTGTGCTGGACCCGAAGCCTCTCTGCTTCATCTACAAACGGCCTCTTTTCACTCTCTGAGAGCAAACTATGGTGAAAAGAAATATATGAAATGTCAAAATGGATTCAGTCAAACTAAACAAAAATAAAAAAAATTAAATTAAGTTATTTTTTAAAAGTTATTGCTGAGTTTTTTCTTTATTGTCAATAGATCAGGAAAAATTCCAGTTCTTCTAAATCATTTCCATTCAAAGCCAAAACTTTTTGAAAATTAGTCAATTTTATATTTTTAACTCATTATTTTTATATTTTTATGCTGTTAAAGTAAAATATTGTTCATTTAATGTTAATTGTCCTCATATACAAATCTGTAGCCGTGGCTACTCTGTTATTTTCTTTTAATACAGGTAATTTACACCATCTTTTCCTGCATTTCTCTTCATAATAAATAAAATGTTTCCTTACCGCCACAGTTTGCCCAGCGTCTTGCTCAGTTCGGCGTTGTGCAGGTGGGGGTACTGATCCGCCAGCTTTCTGCGGGCCGCTTGCGCCCAAACCATGAACGCGTTCATGGGTCTCTTGACGTGGGGTTTACTCTTCAGGGATCCGTTCCCTCTCACGGGCATGGGCACCAAGGACCAGTCGTATCCCTTGAGCACTTGAGAAACGGCGTCCCGTATGCAAGCTGGGAACCGTTCGTCATCCTCGGAGTCCAGTTTCTTGCCCAAACCGGTGAGCAGGGACCCTTGGCCGTCGGATCCTGTCGGTGAGGACGGAGCATCGGAGTCGGAGTCGTCCTGGGACATGGAGCTGTTCGTGCCCGATGGACTGCACGGCTGGTCGCCGACACACTTGTCATGCTCCTCTGTCATTTTTAACATTGTTTCTTCAGCCCCGCGGGGATGAAAATCCGAAAACAAGCTGTAATCGTCAATTAAAAACAAAAAACGTTACCAATGAATTCAGGCGCGCAGCAGAGTGCCCGGTGCGCTTTTTACGCACGGTGCGCCACAGTAGATTCCTCTAACAGTTTCAGTCAATAAGAGTCCGTTGTTTCCCTTCTGCTTCCCTGTTTGTTTGTCTTCGTTTGTCTTGTTTTCCTAGGCTGTCATGGGAGGTGCGGTCGTGAAAGTTGTGGTCCACAATGTGAGCTGAGCAGCTACATGTTACAGCAACTTGAGTTGGAGTTTTAAAATCGTCACTCCACCTTCCGCCCGGGATTGGCTGGAACAAATCACCACTTTCCCCCCATTGGTTCAGCTTTAATGTGGGCTTCATTATTATAATGATTTTCTGTTTTTTCATCGGTGACACAGTTCTGTTTTTATTAAAGTTGTACACGTTGTGTGCCACAATTTTGTGATGCTGTTAGGAAATGTAATGAGTTCAGAAATCACTGGTTCTCTATTAATAATGCAGCAAACATCTCCAGTCTCTAAATGTAAAAATAGCATTTAGTAAAACGATTATTGCAATATAGCCTGTTTATGTCTGTATAGATTTTGATGCTATGTAGGATGACAGGAAATAATGCAGTTAACTTGGGTATTTCACTGTCAGCACATTATTAATTTGTCATGTGTCAAAAATATTTTTTAAATACATGAAAATTGTTCAGATTACTTCTCACAGAGATGAAGACTGGGGTTTATCATCTGCAGTTCTAGTGAAGTGGATCTAAACAAACATCGGCCGTCAGAGTTGTGGCATGTGGAGAGTAAAATGAAGATTCAGGCTCTTATTTTCTGAGAAAACAGACAGTAGTGGGAAGTATTAACAGTTTCAAATTGTATGCTTTAGTTAATTTGGTCAAGCAGGAAATGACAGCTGTGTTATTCAAGTAATTTATAGCAGGGCTGCAAATTATAACAAATATATAATTCATGTCAGCTGACATCTCATCATCACAGAGACATTGGGACTTACAAGTACTTTAAGGCAAGTTCATTGTGTGATATCAAGCCCCCCATGGCTGTCTGTACTTTAATTTTTCCTCTATGTGTGAATTTTCTCTGAAGAACTGAATTTGAATCTAAACAAATGACCGTGACTCCAAAACCCGCGTTCTCACTCCCAAACCGACTCCTGACAAAAAGTCGTGTTTGCTTTGATAACAAAAGCCCCTAACTTCACAGGCCAGCGCAAGCCCAATTACAGCTTTGATAAATATTCCAAATTTAGATGAGGAAGTTCATTTGTCCCAGCAGTTTGTGTGTGATCCACAAGTCACTTCTCAGCACCAGTGAAGCAGGCTTTTTTTTTTTATGACACTGAAGATATAAAGAGCAGAGGAGATAAGAGGATAGATTGAATCACTGCCTTTGTTAATGGTGTCTTTGTGTTCATGTATTGTGGGATGATTTTTATCAGCGGCCTCCCCATGAAAAGACAAGGTATGTTTGTCCTGGACGGCAGTTTGCTTTGCTCGATGCACACTGCAGGTGGCTGAGGGAAGAAGAGAGTTTGTAATGTGGAAATAATAGAAACTGTGGGTTATGCATAGAGAATAGAATTTTCTGCAAAAGAGATAGTTTGCACAGCAAGGTAAGATGTTTGCTTGTTTTTTCTTTGATTAACAGTTAGCTTAAGAAGTCAAAGGGCTTGAATTTGAATGAAACCATATTTTAGTTCAAGTGAAATCAGTATGTGTGTCTCTTACGATAATGTTACATAAAATGAGCAGTTGTTGTAGTTAAGTTGAATTTAAATGTTGTTGTATCTTGTATCAGAGATTATGAAGTGAAAGTGCTCACTTGGTCAGTCCCGTCTTCCTTTCTAGCAGCTGCTGTCAGAGCGCTCGGTTGGGTCAAGTTCAGTGCATGTGTGTGTGTGTGAGTATGTGAGAGAGTGTGTGTGTGAGCAGACAGACAGGACAACAGAGAGTTGTCAAACATGAATGAGCCTGGCTTCATTCTTGTCCCGCTCCACGTATGGAAAAGTATTTGCTGAGTGTGTGTGTGTGCATGTGTGTATGCGTGCAATTGTCAGTATAAAAGTCTCAGATATGTGGAGTCGTAGATCTTTTTTTCAGTGCTCAAGCACGCTTGTGTGGATTTATTGTATTTAATTTTATTTAGTTCAACAAATTTAAACATTTCAATAATGAGATATTAGGCTTTTACTCAGACATATTACATGTCTATCTCATTGGTTTTCTGGGGAATAACTACATCCACCTGTTGCTTATCCTGACATAAGGCTAGTATTACTCTTGATAATAAACTGGAAAACGAGTACAAACCTCCAATAACACTTAACAATTTATCAATTTGCTGTAACACACGAGACATAATTCCTGTCACTTACTCATAAATTAAATTGATTTCCTGATCCTGTTAATATTCCCTTTGGAATGTCAATTAAATCTTTCTCTGTTTGTGATACATTCAATGCTGGAAATCCCTGCTCTCAATCACTATTGAAAATGAATCAACTGTTCCTGGCCCCAATCCTGCTTTCCCCACCAAATTTCATGGAAATCCTTTCGTCAGGGTTGAGGTATCCTGCCGACACAGACAAACAAACAACCAAATCAATATTAATGAAACCAGCGTGTCAAGTCCAAAAAGTTTTTCATTTGTTTACCGTTTATTGGGAACTCTTATCTCAGGTAGAGTAACACTGAAGATGAATCAGCATGAGTCCCAACATGAATGACAGCTGTTGTCAGGTCCTGCTAAGACTGTGAGTCAGCCTTGGTTTCTGTGTAGAGAGGAAGAGACAGAGAGAAGGAGACAGACTTAAAAAGACTCCAGCCTTCCCCCCTCCATGCCTCCCTGTATTGTGGCGAGAAACTCTGGCCAGAGTTTGTGGGCTCTGGGCTCTTGATTAGAAAAGGAAGGAGCAACAGAGGAGAGGTAACCGCGCATGAACCTTAAGTGTCCCAAAGAATGAAGGAAGGTTTTAATTTTCCTATTTTTGCGAGATGCATCTCAAAGGGTAAAGATTTTCTTTCTTTTTTTTTTTTCCAGTGCCTTAGCAGAGCATGTTGGCCCCTTTTCTCATGGGCCCTAGTCACTTCTACCCCACATGTAAATTATACTCTCTGGCTTCTAATGTGCATACAAAATTAAATTACACAGTCACCCACAGGAATCTTGCCCCCTTTGGTCTCTGCTTCTGTGTTTTAATACACTTAGGCACATTTCTTCACTCACGTTATTTGAAGGGATATGTTCAGCAGTTAAGTTTCCACAGCGTTGCACAATATAGAAAATTGTTTTTATGTGTTATGTGTTAGAATGATGTAAACCTGGAGTTCATAAAGGTCATCAGGTCCATAAAACACCTAAGTTGGATAAATGTTTGCTATGTGAACCATGTATTTAATATTTAAATCCCCATTTCGGCGCATGGTGTACAAATTCTGCACCACAAGAATCCTGATAGAATTTTCCACATGAGGAACAACTGTGGAAACCCTTGTCTATATTCACCACAGCGCCCTAACCCAAACAGCAGGCCTCCATTCTGTTAAATAATCTCACTGATTGCACATCAAGTCAGTGTAAACTTGGTGAACTGTGGAGACTGGCATGCCCTCCCTCTCACCCAGACAACCCCAACCGCTGCCTAACCACATGTGGAACGAGCTCCTGGGCTGCTAACAAGCCATATTTCACCCCTGCGCCACATCAACCAGACCACTTCTATCTTTGGTTTCACACACTCAGAAAGAAGGTAATTAGTGCAGAATTTACAGTTGCTGCAAATGCAACTGGAAAGCAAGGATACAGTTTATAGTTACAGTAGAATATGGATTATAAAAAGATCCACTATGAAAATCATGAGTGGATCCCCCAGTAAAGTAGGGGACCCATGTATTGTTACATCTTGGGGCTAAAAGTTGCAGAGGATTTTCCAGTCAGATTGACACACACATTAAAGTGACCTCTCAGTGATAGATGTACCTATACTCCTCCTCTCTGTTCCATCTCTACTCATCCCACCCCCTCTGGAGCATGGATGGTGGATGTTTTCCATTTTGGTCTGTAGCCAAATGTATTTTCCAGGTTGTCTACTTAGTGAGGTCGAGGACCCGCGGATGTTTGACTCCACTGGTTCTAATCACAGTCCAACCCCCATGACAGCTGCGGTGTGTTAGGACCTCCCATTGACCCCTGACCCCACACTATCCTAAATTCATTCTATTAAAATGCCATAATGAGGGGTTTACTGGACCAATTGCAGGTTTTATTTAAACCTATTAGTAGACGCAGAGAGGTGGGAGGGGTGGGGTTGCACGGTGAGGAGGGAAGGAAGGGAGTTTTGAATAGATTGAAGGGGGAGTGTTTGAGACTGAAGGAAACAATTAGTCCAAAACGTCTCAGGGTGTGTTTGGCCTTCGGCCACACTCGTTTTTAATGTCAGGAGTATAAAAAGAGCTCAAGTGTTTCCAGATTATCTGCTGTGTTTTCTCCCTGACACATAACTGTTTTGGGAGGCAGCGGTTTTGCTTGTGATAGTTCTGTATGTTCATGTGAATTAGGCATAATGGACAGAGAGGTTTTGTAGTAGCAGGTCGGGGAGAATTATGTTAAGTCAGTTCCTCATTCGCTACATTCCCCCAGGCTTTTCTTTGATCTACACACTGTCAGTAGGTATCTTGGTCATGTGCTTCCATCAGTACACATACAAGAACACTGTACATTTGTGTATTAGTGCATAATGGTTTTAGCAGTTAAAACAAAGTATTCTGTTTAAAAGTTGCCTAAAGGTGAAGCCTAGCACTGATTATTAGAGAGCAGATGAATGAATTTCCATGCAATCTTCCATGTGCAGAGAAAGTGTCCATTCCTGGTTCTTTTCCTCTGACATGACAGCATAAACGCTAAGATGTTCAGCAGGGACGACACTTCCCATGGTGTATCTTCTCCCAGCGTTGTCCCAAGAGGAGTGTGGGTGTATGTGGGTTCTTCTTTTTTTTTTTTTTTACACTTTCTGATCTACACCCCCCTCTTTCTGTCTTTCTTCCCTCTCATCTTCGCGGCATATGTTCTGAATAAAACTTGCGGTGTGCTCAGTCTTCCATATTGTCTACTTTTTTGATCCTTGATTCTCATAAATCATCTCCCTAATTTGCCTGAGAATTAGATGGTGTGGGACATGTAGACATTTAGGACAGGGCTCAGGGGCGGCGAGAGAACAGAGAGCCCACCCCTTGACTTTACGGGAAATGGGAGGCCGTTCCACAAAAGCAAGACTATTTAGAGGACTTCACTGGCTGTGGGGACTTTGCCTCACAGTGCTATGATAACTGTGGTGGATTGTTTTTATTTACAGATAATTAAAAACAAGAATAAAAATCCATTTGCACTGTTTTATGTCCCTTTTATGAGCACAAGAACTGTGCACGTGCACACACATATTTACGCATACAAGTGCTCACAGACCGTGTGTGTCACCGCAGTGCACACAGACCAGCACAGCATGAAACCTAAATCTCCTGTGTACAATTCATATATTACAGGATAATTTATAAGCTATTAAAATGATTATTGGTGAAGTGGATCAAATTCTCCAATTAGGCTTTCAGTGTACCAGCCAAGACTTGCAATGTTTATGAGCAGCACTTAGTCTGTCTGTCTCCAGCCTGTCTGTAACCTCTAATAGAAACACTACACTGAAAAACACATCAGCACACCTGCTGCTAACCGCATGAAGAGGCTGTGTGTGTTGTGATCGTCTGAATGCATGTTGTAATATTTTATGTGATGTTGCTGCTCTGAAATTATTTCCATGGGTTGATGTGGGTTAATTTACTGCACAACTGAAAACTGGTTAGTGATTTAGCATTTGATCAAAGGTTATTCCCCCCATAGGATGGCTATAAAAAACCATCACTTTTGTACATATTGCAAACATAGTATATGCAAATTTACAGCACCTCTGTTATAGATTAACTGGTAAAACTTTAGTTAATGTGTAGAAAGGAGGAGGATCAGTGTTTGAAGCTGCAGAGATATCCTGCATCTGTAGTCAGTGCAGATCTTTGTAACCCTACTAACACCCATCAGGGTGTGCATTACTGATCAGAAAAAACAGCACTGCAACATTATCCAGAGATTAACACCATGCACGATCAGCTACAGCACAGAGCCTCAGATGTGTTGTCAAAAAGGCCAAATGAATCAGGGAACTTGACATGTCATTACCATAGGAACATAGCTTTGCATTGCATTTTCTCAACTGACTGGGGCAGTATCCCTCGCATTTTTTATTACTATTGTAAAAACTGTTGTTGTTTTTTCTTTAAGTTGCCTGAGTGGTTCAGGGCCTAGATGATAAGGAGGAATGACAAAAGTAGAAAGATTTTCCCTCCTCCTGGTGTGATTTCTCACTTAGATAATAATAATAATAATAAAGTGTACAGTGTTGAATAGAAACACACTGAAATTCAACAATTACATCACAGTTACTCATGCCTTTATTCAGTAAAGGAACATAATTACTTTTCTATGACATTTTTACATTAAAAAAAAACCCTCCATCTCCTTTAATGTGGCGTGACTAGATATTTCATTCCTCAGTTTGGGCTGGCATGCTTAATCCGTAGCATGCTGTATAGGTTCTCTACCAACTGTCACACCTGTAACACCATCACATGACTCAGGCAGGAAAAGAAGGAAGCACTTGCTAACCGTTTCCACTGGTCGTATGTACAGGGTATTTCCTGGTAGCCACTTCACTATTTCCAACTGTTTGCCTGACTGTTGCAGACATGCAAAGCAGCAGACGGAAAACACTGTCTCGTGTTGAAGCTTTCAGGTGTTTTATACAAAGGCAAATCAAAAACTCAATGCTTGTAGCACTCGAACGTGGAAGTGATTAAAATTAAAGTCTTCTATTTGTGTTGAGTTTATTGGATTGTTGTGTGGAGTTTTGGCCATGGTTGTTTTGGTGGTGTGCAGCCACAAGTCACATGGTGTGGGAGTCCAAGGTCACCAAGGTCACTTCCTGTTCCCTTTAAAGAGGTGCAGGGCTCTAGCTAGAGACAAAAGAGTACACGGAAGTACTTGTGTGGCACGAAGGATATAAAGAGTCTTTTCAGTGGACCGCAGAGCCTGACCTTTTCATTCACAGCGGAATTTAACTTTCCCTAGAAGTTGCTCGTTTCGGAAATGTAGCACACTCCTCCACCTTCTGCAGTGTATTCATTCTAATTCCTACCATTTGTGTTGCTCAGTGATGCTCAGTGAAAGTGATTTGTTTCTTTCTGCTTAATAACAGACACTCTAGCAGAAAATCTGGTGCTGCGGAAACAAGCAAACAGTTTGGTTGACAGGATTGCCTTTGGTGAAGTTTAGAGTATTTAAGCTGTGCTGACTGTCAACTCTGTTCAGCTCTGAGGACTATCAGTGCGTAGATGAAATTACATATCGGCTGAAGATGGTCAAATCAATCATCAAATCAACAGCATTTGATTCCACTCACCACACTCACCATGAGTTACCTTTCTGTCTTCTTGTGTGTGTGTGTGTGTGCATGCACACACTCTGTCTGTTTTTTTCCCCTCATTTTGATTCCGTCACCTCCACCTTCAATGATCATTATTTCTCTCATGCCTAATTTAAGGAACAATATGTTTTCATTTTTACCAAACATTTTCAGTTCAACTGTTCTGCTTATTTTAGCTAAATTAAGGCAATATTAGAGGTGCACTCCCACCCAATTTCCACCTACCACTTATGTCTACTAATGGCAGCCTATGGACAGCTTTTGGCTGCATTTCTAATACAGAATGTAACCCACTGAGCCACAGGGTCCTCATTTACCAAGATGTTGCTTTTATGGTGCGCTGCAAAAATCAACTCCACTGTTTGGTTTTTGGGGATTAATTCATCATCTGTAATTTGACAACGATATGACTCTCTAAAGCCAGACTACAGTCTAATGCATTTAACAGCAAAACAACAGAGTCCTATTAATTGAGAGAAACTGGAAAATTGTTTATATAGTGTGTTGATATGTATATGTGCACAGGCATTTTTCTGTTAGTATTTTTGCATCGTAGATCATTTTAGTAGACCACATATGACTCCCACATGCTTTTGGATAAATTGGTACCAATTCTAATCAGAACCACGATCTTCGCCCTCCTCCCACCCAACAGCCTGATTTTTGCTCCATGGGTGCATTTATGGCCTCAAACTCAGGTATATATATTTATGACGGCAGTAAAGTGGGCTGAAGCACCCCAATGACGCTCTTCTCTGCTACCAATGAGTCTGGGTTCGGGCCAGGACTGACTGCCAAGACAGCGCTGGTTGGACATGGAAGGCAAGTCAGGGTCTTGTTTTGTGGATGCAGATACTAGAGATCTGGGGTTTGTGGCTGCAAAAGTAGCATTAGACGGGGTCTTGCTCTTGCTGTGTAGTCTGAAGTGTAAAATGACATGTATGTGACACTGCATATTCCAGAGGCGTGAGATCCATTGCGAGTGAGAGCGCTGGGGGGAAATTTCACTAATGGGAAACAAATGGGCCACACGTCTCAGCTCTTGTCACTTTCAATCTGTGAAGCAGCTTGTTGCTTTTGCTTTTTCTTTTTTTCATGGCATTAATTTGCAAAGATGCTTTGCATACATCTTTTAAGCTGCCTATTGAAATAATATTCACTTGTAAACCACACAGTCTGTTTTAACACATGCATGCGTGTATAGTCATGTCTGTGTGTGTGTGTGTGTGTGTGTGTGTGTGTGTGTATGTATGTGTGTGTTAGGGGATTTTTTTGACACCAAAACATGACTCCTGCTACTGTATGTAACTTTACTTAAAGATACAGTGCAATCTGCCAATAAAACTGGTGCGCACCATGCCGAACAGTTACCGCCCTTTTCCTCTTTCTGTCTCCACTGTCCATCTTCTCCTCCTTCCTCTCTCCTCTCCTGGTTGCAGTTGTATTTGTGCGCCTTGGGAAGATTACAAAGAGGTGCTTTGTGAGGGGATGCAGCTGCTGAAATCTGACTAGATCCAGTTGAAGAGAGAAGGGAGCAGGTGGGTCAACAACTCTACCCTGCCGTTCCCAGAATATCAGGCTGCAGAGCTGTGCCCTCCCTCCCCCACACACACACACACACACACACACACACACACACACACATCATCAGAGCAGCCCCCCCCACCCCACACACACACAAACAAACATTATACCATAAGCCAAAATATTAAACACAGTAATAATCTACAAACAGTAATAGCAGTTATGTACATGTCAAACGATTACCAGTGGTGATACTGCCTACCTCAAACAAGTGTGAATCACTGAATCGCCATTCACAGTGGGCGAATGTTGGCAGAAAGTTAGAAAAGCAAATAATTACAATAACACAAAATACAGCCTGAAGTGCTGTCTCACTAAGGCCTCTGATTATTATTGCTTGTGGCTTGTAGCCTTATTTTATGATTTCCCATTAACAGCAGTAACAAGCGGGCAGTCAAAGTACAGAGGAGCATAGAGGAAGATCCCACAATGGTGAAGTTTAGATGTTAACAGGTCAGTGTGCCGCCAAACAACAAGCGGATTTCTACCCAATGGGGACATTGGTAAGATGACCCTATCCCGCCAGCAGCCCAGAAAGAGGTGTGGTAGGAGATGAGAGGGAAAGAATGAAAGAAAGGAGAGGAAGTTGCAGGAGAGCAGTCTGTTCGCTGAGGCTTTAGATCGTATGTCACACCATCCTCTGCAGAGGACATGATGTTGGACCCAAGGTGACAGAAAATTCACTATATATTTTCTAGTCATTAAAAACAAACAAACTAGGATATAGGAGTCAACCCCTAAAATTGAAGCTGAAAAATTAAAAACAATGTTCCCACTTTGCTTTATCGTCTCCATCTTCACCCTTAATCAGCTCCAGCTCCAGACAAGCTGCTTTTTTTCACATGTGCACTCTCTATGAAAACACCAACCAAAATATGGGTGATTTTTTTGTATTAACTTTGCATATGTTTTCTCTCTGCCGTCATGTTCCATAAACAAGCTTTTTGATAATCATAAAAGCAATATGCAAATTGGATGCGAAGGAGTTGGGTAGTATGGAAAGCTGTGGGCTTTGTGAACTGTTCTTCAGCTTTTTAAAATATGTTTCTGTTACTGAAGTCTCCCTGTATCCTTAATGAGAGTTTTGACGCACATTTCCCCCTCCCCCACATCTCGGTATACCCACCCCCATTCATGTGTGTCATAATTTAGCCACACTGATAATAAGTCCTTCTGTCCCTCCCTGAAAATGCTTGAATGTCATTTCATACACAGTATGCCCTACAGGGTTGTACCATGAAAGAGCCCACTGTCTCGCATACTTAGTATTCCTGCCTTGAGATACTTGCAGACATCCCTATCACTCGTAAAGGCTCCTGCGTGACAGACAACCACTACTATCACTGACTCATACTATGTTTTCCCAAGCAAAAACCAGCCACCGCCGACGTACATTTATGATTCATCTGATACTTGCTGTAGGGAAACTATTGACATATAGCATACTGTATGTTCATTTTCTCAGTATACATTTTCCATCTAGCTGATTCTTCAAAGGAAGCCAAAAAAAAAAAAAACCTACTTCCACTGGCAATATCACCAGAACTATACATTTGTCATTTCTCCCATCATTTCTGAATGACTTCAATTCTTTTCACGGGTCAGTGGTCTCCTACCATTCATGTTGGTGTAGCTTTTGTCAAGAAACTGAGTTCAGTGACATGATATCACTTCCATCACGGCGCTGTCACTCGCACCCCGCAGGCTTCTCCCAGACAGGCTCACTGCCTCTCTCGCACCAGAGGGGAAAACACGGCTCCCACTCCTTATGCGGTGCTCCGGGTTATTATTCATTTTCTTATCTGTCACCCTGGTTCATCTGATATAGCAGAAACAACACATTCTGGGTCACTCTGGGTTCCTCTCTCACTCAGATTACAGTTTGTGTGGAAGTGGAAGAGAGAGATCATCATTAGAAGGTGGAATCTCTGAAAGTGCAGACGTCCAGCCATCTGGAGCTCCATCTCTCCACATGTTTTAGAGTGTGGGAAGCTGCAAGAGCGTGTCACTGGTCTTTATCAAATCACAAAATATTTCATCAACTCCGTGCTCACTTGTGGGTGTGTGGAAGTTATTGTTTGAGTGGTTTTTCTTTTTTTTTTTCTTGTGGCCAATTACTCTCCCATCACTGTCATTTGCATTCATTTACATCAGTTCATTTGTCATGTTAAATTTGTCTAAGCCCTGAAATCTGCATCCAACACACGTTTCTGAAGTTTGACAAAATGAAGCCACATGCTGTCGATATGGCTCCGATCAGATGCTTTCGCCTTAGCACTGCGTCATCTCGACCAGCTCCGGGCAACTGCAGAAGATGCGCCACCTCTCACCTCCTCCATATCTTCGCACTGAGAGTAATGGTCTCCACATTGCTTAGCGAAGCATCATGCCTGATCGCCGCCATTCTCACATCTGCTTCCTGGAACAGCGGCGGGGAAGTCTCCAAAGAGCTCCCAGCGGAGTGTGGGGCATGTGTGCTCACATATGAGGCGAGAGTTTGAGACGGGGGCTTGCCGGCGTGGTTTATTTTCAAAGGGTAGTGCTGAGGATGTGTTGAGAGGTTGAGGAGTTGAGAGAGCTCTCTGCGCTCTGGTTTGGGTTTCACCTCCCTGGGACACAGCTGGGGGGGTTGAGGATAAGAGCCAGGGGAAAGGGGGTGTTTAGACAACAGCACAAACAAGACAGAATATTATTTCTCTGTGTGTGTTTGCATGTGTGCATGAGCGAGAGACAGAAAATGTGCAACCTTGTACAAAATATTATGTTCCTGTCATATTTATAGGAAATTGTTACCTAATTCTTGTTCATCTTTTTTGTGACCTTCCACACTTAAGTGTTGTATGAGAAAAAAAAAAAACATGCAAACAACCAAACTGAACTGTACTAGAACAGGGAAGTAAACCATTTATGCCAGTCCCACCTAACTGTCATATCTGCGGCATTCATTTCCCTATTTTTCAGCAGCCACAGCAACATGTGTAGCGATAGGCATCGCTCCAAGTGGGCCACTTTGCATTGAAAAAAGGCCTGAGCCATACTTAAAATGCATGGAGCTGAACCGAACTTATTTGGTTATTCAAAGCCACCACACTTTCTTTTTCTGGCCTACATCACCGCACACATACAGCACGTTTGCAGTTTTCCAGCTGTCACAGCAAACTGGGAAGTTTTGAATGCAAAATAAGATGCAAAAGTGAAAATTTGCATCGACAGTACAGTTTCAACTGAGGCAGCAAAGGCACCCGAGCTCTCACAAGTCAGACCTGGACACTGTTTAACGTAGGACGTTTGAGCATTTGAAGTGTTGCGTGTTTAACTAACTGCTCAGGGCCATTCTGAACTAGTGAAGCATGTCCTCTCCTCATAACTTTAAGCATATTGTTTTTATGCAGATACACTGAGACAACATAAGTCGAAGAGGAATATCTATGTAGAACTCAATACCTCATTAACTCAAGCAGATCTACTTCCAGAAAATATCTCTGTAGAAATATCCAGTTAAAAATCCTTGTTAGCACA
This sequence comes from Lates japonicus, assembly GCA_033238685.1. Lineage (NCBI taxonomy): Eukaryota > Metazoa > Chordata > Actinopteri > Centropomidae > Lates > Lates japonicus. Next base: position 9,029,079 of record BRZM01000007.1, read on the forward strand.
AACACTTCTGAAAATCAGGCAATAATAGCAAGCAGACATGTTGACTGTAGCATCATGTAAAAAAAAGTATAGTTGAGTTTTAATTTGGGGAGCATTCACTGACTGTTTTTCATGCAGAACATGAAAATATGGTGACCAGATATTGGGCCTACATGATATTGTGCAAATTTTTATTGAAATTGGCAGGAGCCTACAATATGTAGTAGTCTGTCCTTGCTTGTCAAACCTCCTCTCCATACATAACACTATCCATCTGAAAGTGTATTGCGTGCTCACTAAACGCCAAAGTTGGATGGTATCACCGCTTTCTGTTTTGCACTTTCTCGTTGTTATCATCTGGAGTTCAGCACAATCATCCCCTTCTGGTTGCAATCATTATTATTCTTTTTCTCTATTTTAATTTCATAACCATAAAAATTTTACACCCACCTCCCCAGTAAGAAATGTCACATTATACTGTACATCTAGAATGCAAATAGGAAAGCAGACAGACGGCATGTCTGGATTTTTTTCCTTGGTTTTTTCTTTTTTTCTTATTTAACAATTCTTATGGCTTCTCTGCATTTGCTGTGTTGTGTTGGCTGCCAAATTCTGAGGCTGCCACAGTGCTGCTGCTGCTGCTGGTGTTTTTTCGATCAGACTGGTGTGGACCTGGGAAGCAGAGCATGTGCCACAGTGGAATTTAGGTGCCAAGAATATAATTTTCCTTAAGTGCTTACAACTGTAAAAACCAAAGTTGATTCCCTGAGACTGAAAGTAATTATAGGCCGTTTCAATTGGAGAAAAAGACGAAGCAGCAAGTTCTTTAGTTTTTGCAGAACTCAAGAAACATAATGTGGTCTGTCTAATATCTATTTTATTTTCAATGTTTTTACTTTCAAGTTGGTAATTCCTACTGGCCGTGTGTGATTCCTCTAGAGGAAATGCCATTGCCTGTGGTTAACCCAAAGACTATAAATTGTGGAAGTTGTATTGGGATTTCATATCAATACTAATATACAAAATCATCATCTGGAATGAAATGGACAGTAATATCTAGTCTCTAACATCTGTCTGTTGTCTAATTATCCCTCCACTTACAATACTGGTAGTAGTGTGATTGACTGCCTATCTATCAACTTGTGTAAACGAATGCCTAGTCTTTGGTTTGTCTTCGTAGAGAGATGAACTTGGCCGAGGGATGCTCTGAGCACGTCCTGTATCTGTTGTGGTGCAGCAGGCGGGGTGGGGTGGGCTTGGGTGGCGGGCTTCACCCAGCTTGTGAGAGCGTGACGGTGCACCTGTCAGAGAGGAAGGCCTGGCTAATCACTGTAAGCTGGCCCCAGAGTGAGCATGTGTGCAGGGGGAGACCCTAAGGCCAGGAGGAGGGAGGAGGGGAGGGCACGCCTGACCTAAATTGCTTCAATAAAAAAAATAAATAAATAAAAAAAAAATAAAAAAGGAGTATGTGGATGGAGAATTCCCCAGACTGTTCCCCCACCTTCCCTCTGCTCTCACCGCTCCTTGGGTCTTCCCCTTTCCCTCACACTCATCTCATCTTCGGACATCAGAGCATTTTCACTGTTTTCCTTGTTAAATCATCCGGCTATTGACAGAGGGATTGCATCCTTGCTCATATTTGCTGACTCATCTCTTCTGTGAAACCCGCCTTTTTGGGATTATCTGGCCTGCCATTGGCTCCATCAGGTCTGATAGAGTAGAGACTACTTCTCTGCTCACTCTCTCTCCCTCCCGCTCTCCCTCTCTCGTCTATGTTGAGTCATTCATGGGAAAAGCAAATCAGCCCTCCGCCGAGATTCCAGAGAACACGCTCTCTGGTTCTGTTGACGAAGGGTGAGGTTCTTCTTCTCCTCACCTCTCGAGGCAGGACCACACAGTGTGTGTGAAAATCTGGCCCGCAGACACACCCCGGTTTCCATGTGCAATAAAACATACATACGGTACATGTTTTCCCACAACAAATGACTTCATACCACAGTTGAGAGATGCACAATCATCCTCTCTCTGTCGTAGGAGCGGTAAATCAGGGTCACTTGTGTTTGTACTTTGTATAACTCTGGAAACAGGTAATAGCTGAATGTGGGCAGCATTGGTGCAGTCTAAACAAATGAAAGTAAACAGAAGATTTGTCTGGAGTTCACCGGTATTAGCATGTTGCTCGCTCAGTCTGCCAAGTCAAAGGAAAGTTTTCAATTAACTTCAGATGTGAATGTCGAAAGTGTACCTGAGTTGTACTTATCCTTGTGAACCCTGGTTCATTTCAGTTTTGCATCTTTTTAGATTTATTGTCATTTCCTGGAGGACTCCGAATTTATATTACACCGAGTTTGGCTGGTCGGCCTGAGATCTGATTTTATAAACTCCCTTTGTGTTTTGCGTGTGTCTGTTATGACTAATTGCATTTGGCCTGCACTGCCAAATGCTTCATGTTTGTCAGTAATCATTTGAATTGACCACCGTGACATTCCTCGAGAAGTCAAACCCTCGATTTCATTGCACTAATGCCTCCACATCGCTCATTTCCTTCGGAGTGTTCCGACTGCCAAAGCAGCCTAATTTGTGCTACATGGCAAATAATAATTCTTCAGTATTTCAAGACAAACTAAGAAGCCAGCTTTCTAAAAAGGCTGCACAAAGCACTGGGCCATCTCCTGTGTTTTTTATACTTTGACATAAAATCACAGCTTAAATTAAGTCCCCATGACGAAATCTGAGAGCGATTAGTGTCTCAGATAGAGTTTCACTCCAGATCTCCTTTCTCTGAAAGCATGCATTCAAGAGTAATGGAGTTGGTAAAATAATAAATGGTGTTAATGAGCATAAGATATGTCATCGAATACAGTTTTATGTTATGTATTAGATACAGTAAATGTTAAACCATTTAGTGTTGTCATACACGCTGTATGGGCATTACAGAGGAGCAGGGTTTCATTTTCATTCATTGCACGCCAATGGGCTTTTGTTGTATAATGCTCACAAGTTAACACTTTTCTCAAAATCTGAAAAATGGGACCTTTTGTGATGACTAATCCTCACGAAAAGCCATCAAGTGGAGTTTTGGTTCCCCTGTGTATAGTCAGTAACCAGTCTTTTCAACAGATCCTTCCTAAACATTGGAGGCTGGACTGGCCGTTAAGCATGCAGAGAAGTGTCTGCTGTCTACAGCTTGTCAATGTGCTTCCACTTATATCCACCACCTCCTCCTCCTTCTCTCTCTTTTGTCTTTCTCTCCTCTCCCTCCGTGTCTTCTCACCCTGTTTCCCTCCCGCCCCCCCTCAGGGAAGAGTTTGAAGTGGCGTTTCTTGGGCTTTGTTTCCTAAACGGGCTGGTTTTGTTGTGTCTAGTGTCTGGGCCTTGGCAGGGCCTGGATGCTGAGCTGAAACCTAACGCTGCGCTCGCCACACCACAAGAGGTGGTTTTTGGGATCCTCTTAGTGGCTGCTGGCTGCTTTATTCTGGACATTACAGGCTCCCTATTGAGGGCAATGGCTTCCCATCATGGGAACATGGTTCAATGCCTTCCACTACACTCTTCAGTCTAAATCGGCCTCAAAAACAGCTTACCCTTATTTTATACTTTTTGTTTTGTTAGATAGCATACTAACGTTTTCATTTGTTGTAATAGCAGTGACAAAAAAAAGAGATGGTTAGGACACTGAGGGTTTCATTTAGACCCTAAAAATCTGTTTTCTCAATCAGCTCTTACTATTAGTGGTTCTGCATAAAGACACAGTTTTGTCTGTGTCAGCTTACTGAGAGCTAGATTATGATACAGGACTGGTTTGAGACATTTCTCTAAATGTTTTGCTACTTTTTCACTATGAAAACTGACGTAATTCAAGCTGACAATTTGACAAACTTTTTACAGCCATATTTCAAATCTACACAGGGTGTGTTTGATGCTCAAAAGATACATTTTGAGATGATTTATCGCTTTAAGAGCATATGAAGCAGTGTTGCTATACTGGTTGCTGCTACTGTAGCTTTCTCTGTCTACCTGTTAGACCTCAAATGCTGCACACACACACACACACACACACACACACACGATACCATGGGTCCCCTGGCCTGGCTGGGCTGTGGGTAGCTTGTAACCCAAGTGTTTTATTAGCAACTGGTCCAACACAGCTAATTGCTTCCTGAGGGAGCCGCCTCCCTCCGCTCCATGACTGATTAACGGCCCACATTATGTGTCTCGACAACCTTGACAATCTTTTTTCTTCTCTTTTTTTTTTCCCTTTTGGTCACAAAATGTTTTATTACACTGCACTGCTACAAATCTCCAGTGTAAATCCCCTCTCAAGCCAATTTTTCATTGTGAAGCAGTTAAAGCATTCTGAAACTTTTTTTGTTGTAATTAATATTTATTAATATGATATAATGATTATTCTAAATGATTTTTTAAAATACTCGGTTACTGGTATGGTCTGCTACATTATTGTCTTAGTCATTGGTCATAGCTTTGCAGTATATGTAACATACTGTGTATCTGATATTTTCAAGTTACTAAAAAATACTTTTTACACAGCAGAGATGATGAATCTCTCCATGTGCTCTGACAGTTTGTTTTCTGTCATTTGGGATATTAACACATTTATCAATGTTCAAACAATTTGAATGTACTATTGCGTCGCACTGTATCAGATCCAAGGAAAATGTTTCTCATGTCAAAATGCCAATTTCATCACATCTTCTTGTTCATTTTATTAAAACTAGAAAAGAGAAAATGAGATCAGATTTTAATAATCTATGTCATAATTGGTTTGTTTGAAGAGTTTTCATATCGCCTATAAATATTAGCGCACTGTGTGTGTTTCTTGTTTCACAAACAAAATCTGGGTCATTCGGATTCAATAGAAGTTTTTCTGGTCATAATCACATTTGTCGCTTATTTCTCTCGCCGGCCTTTTATCTCACATTTCTGAATTTAATTATTTTCTAACTTTAAAACCACTTGTTCAAGCCTGTTAGTTTCAACAGATTTTATGGCATCTTCTTCTTCTCCATGCATGTGGGTTCATGCGTGGGTTGACTCTTGTCACATACATGCAACACACATGATGTAAGCATACAATAACGGACTAAAATCAGGCTTCATCTGGTTTTTGACCTGTTAACTCCCAAAAGGAAATTACTGAATATATGATCAGTGGACATCTGAGTGGGTGGACATCAGCTTTGTGGCTGCTGAGAATTTCCCTTCATTTATTTATGTTCTTTTTTTGGTGCAGATATTTATGTAAAATGTGGCTTTTCATCCTCTCTAAAACTTTGTTCTTGAGAATCTTAATTACAAATGCTGAATCTCTGATCTTAAAAAGCAGTCACTGGTTTCCGGACTCTTCTTGTTGCATGCTCTTGTCTCATACGTGTCTTTGATGATGCCATTGGGAGCTATGAACAGATGGGTTTCAAAAGGCTGCTTTCCCCAAACAGGATATAGATGATGTGTAGGCCTGGTGCTCTCTGGAGCAGGGATCAAATGGTGATCTTCCACCCCCCCGCTGCTCCCTCCATCTCTACAGGGTGGGGTCCGGACGGACGGCCTGAGGAAGAGGAGGTCTCCCTCAAGTGTGTTTCAAGGTCACATTGTCACACGTGCTGCAGCCTCATCACTTCCTGTGAATCATCTGGATATCATTATATCTCCCATTCATTCATATATCTCTGAAAATTAAGTAGATCTCACTTTTTTTTCCATCTCACTGTTTCTTCACAGCTTTCGAATCCAAATCAATCTTTTTCTGTCATGCTGCGCCTCATTTTGACCCCTGGATACAGCACTCTTTAATTACTGTCACAGTTGCATATATAATGGTGGATCAGGGCCCTGAAACCATGTTCAGGCAAACTGCGGTAACAAATGCATACTTCTGGTTTGGGCTTGGAAGAACCCCTCTTGTGCCTTTTCTTAGAAGTCCAGATCCAACGTCAAGTACAGAAATACGTTATTGACATGGATTTGTTTTGTATCTTTTCTTTTTAACATTTTTCTTCCATAAACGTGTCAAAATCAGGGACATCTGTCTCAGAGGCGACTCATCTGATGGATCTGTCCTCCGCAGCGCACTCAGCATGTGTTTCGGCATATGTGCAGCTGTTTTTTGAATGGTAGACAATGGCACTAGAATTGGCAATGACGTCAGGGGACGCCGGTGCAGGCGAGATGACTCAATTGGTTCGGATGGATTCTTCTGCCCAACGCGGTTGGGACCGAGCGTGCAAAAGCAGCTGCAGCGTGGTTGATAGGAGGGATGCAGGGCCGGAGGGAGGAGGAGTCATTTTCGCATTAGCAGAATCACATTTTGAGAAAGATGCAGCATTCCAGGACCTCTTCATTTGATTAGCTATAATGTCATAAATGCAAGAATGTACTGTGATAAATGGCAAAAGTAGCTGATGAATTAGTTATTCCCGTCAGCAAATACCCACGCTGGCTTGCCCTCCCCGTTCTCGTCCCACGGGCCACATTGCATCCTCAATCTGCAATATGGAGCACAATTATACTAATTTCTTTCAATTGCATTAGCAAGGGCCTGCTGAAAAGAAAGGCCCTCTTTCTAAGCATGAGCCTTGACTATGCAGTCAGCCTCCCAGCACCTCAGAGAGCAAGTACAGGGGGAGGCAACATGACCCCTGCTCACCCCTCTCCTCATTTGCCTGCACTCCTTCATTCCCTCCAGCTCTGGTCCCTCTTTTCTCATTCCATATTTTCCTCCCACACCGATGGCTTCATCTGAAGCAAACTGAAACTTACAGAAAGCACTTAAGTGCTTCCGGTGTCAGCAGAATCTGAAAAGTCTTTTTCTGTTTTAGGTTTTTATCTTTTTCTTTGAGGGACTATATATGTTCTGGCCTCTGTTTATATGACATTGGTGATTTTTAACATCCCTTTGAATTTGTGGTGAAACAGTCCATCATACCACTGCAACATCCTCCTGCTCTGTCAAGATAATAGCTTGATCTTAAACAAAGCACAGGCATCCCATTAACCTGTAATGTAATATAACCTGAAAATGAATGAAATAACAACAGCACATGTAGGATTTTTTCTGGTTTTAGTTTTATTACTTGGTTCAGTTTTGGATATTTTGGATTTGGGATATTTTACTTTTATTTAACACAATAACCTTACTGAGACTAGGGGCCAAAAGCACAGATAGATTTACTTTATACCTTTTTTCCCTCCAATTTTGTCAGTAATGTGGACTGTTCTTTGGTCCACTGTTCTTTGGCTTTTTCTGCCTGACAATGTTTTACTAAATTAACATTACTGTAGTGTGATATATACAGTATCTACTACATATATGACCCTATAGAATTTCTCTGTCTGTATTTCATTCCCGAGTAGAACCCGTCCTCCATGACCAGGTCACATCGGACTGGCCTGGTGGATGAGGGACTCTGGGGGACTGCAGGGTGCTGGTAGTGGGAACACAGCCTCAGTTATGAAAGACGCCATTGTCCTGTCTGGCTCGCCAACATAGAAAATGAATAAATCAAAGAGGAGAGATCAAGAGTGGAGGAGAGGAGGGGTTGGTAGAGAAGGGAGGGAGGGGAGGAGGGCTATCTGACATCTGCATTTTTAAACTGGGCATTGAGCTCTGGAGGAATGTTGTTATCATTCAGTCTGAGCTGCTACAATGGTGAAGAATTTTGCATTGAATTATAGCATGACCTGACCTCTGATCAGATCTATACCGTCCCTCTGCCCCTGCACATCATTGTCATCCCTCAAACACAAAAATACCTGTGTTTGCCCATTTATCATCAAATTTGTTTCACAGCAATTCTCACTTTTGTTATGCAGTAATAACCTTTGATTTTCTGTTGCCAAAAAGTAGTATAATTTCATTACTTACAGTAATTTGAGAAACAAAAAATGGCTTCTGATCTGTCAAACTGTAGCTGATGGAAAAAATAGGGTGTTAAAACCTGGCCTGAAGCTGACATTAAACTGTCTGTACCTATCTGTAATGATCAATCACATGTGTCTCCCTGGATTGTTGAGCTAGCTACTTTTGCTTCCATATCAGTCAGTTGGAGTGATGAACACACAACTCTATTTCTGTTGATTTGTTTCAGGAATTTGCATTTAATTTTTTTCCCTGAAGCAGCACTTGTCCTTGATGTTTCATAATTTGGTTTAGGTGGGATCTATAGTAAATCTGGTTTACATATTAGTGCTCCAACCAAAAATAGATGGCCTTTTCATCGAATAAAACTGACAAGACATGGATTCATTCTTCTTCTCATTCTAAAACCCTGCTAATGTAATCATCAGCACTCAACTGCTACAATATAATCTCAAGAAATGGGACTTTCCTGTCAAATGATCAAAGGATGAACAGGACGAGCTTGGACAGCTTCTTTTTCATACTCAAGGTGTGCTCACAACCCTGTCTCTTATGTGACAGTTATATGCAACAGCAAGTACATCTTGAGGGAAATGTAATCTTGACAAGATTGCATTTTCTATTAGATGTTACTTAAGATCTGTTAGCATCTTAAGTAACTTGATGGTGATACTGAACATATCAGTAAATCGTGCAATACAATGACTGCAGGAAGGGATAATGGCCTTATTAAACTTTTTTTATGTTTATGACACTAGCAGATCATGGTTTAATACAGAAAAAGTCCACAGTGACTTGAGACACAATGTGTTAGTTAACGTTTAAGCGGAACCACAATCTTTCCCTAAACGTAACTGAAGTGCTTTTGTTGACCAACCTAACAACAGGCAGGCCTCAGGATGTATACCTTCTTGTGACTCCTGTGCAGTACATAAATGTAGCATTACATTTTCTCAAGAAAACATTGCCTCTGAACATGATCCAGGCAGCGAATTTGTAATTGTGAAACTGGGAAAACACAATATATAAACATAGTTTCTAAGAGACAGGACAGGATTTGTGCCAAAGGAGATGACTGCAACACGAAGAATGAAGTTGGCAGGTATGGACACAGTATTATGCAGTCCAGTGCAGTCATTGAGTCTGTCAGAATGGGACAAAGTCATTGTTTTGCAAGTCATAAGTAAGTTTCAAATCAAGACGTGAGACTCCGGTCAAATCCAAGTTCTGAACTTTACATTTCAAGTCCTAGACAAGTCAATACTTGTCTGTCTGTTGTTGTGCGCACTGCTATGCATCTTTCTCTCCTGCTCGAATAATGTGATAGGCTGTAGATTGATTCAAAATGATTTTTTGTGACATAGTTTTTAATGTTTGGGTTTGGGGAGGACTTAAAATCAGTCTGAGTGAAGGTCACAATTCAAGGTCAAGTCTAAATTCCACACTGATATGTGGAAATCTGAAGTATGACACAAGTAGTAATTTTTGTTTGCTTTGGTTTGAAGATGCAGTGATGCTTCCACTTATTTTAATATTCTTTCTTGTTGGATGACATTATGTTCCTTCATTAATATTGACAAGTCAGTTTCCTATCTTATTCAGAATCTGGTGTGGAGGGTATGTGGGGTGGCCAGTCAGTCAGTCTCGCCTCTGCCTGACCTCAGCAGTCTCACAGCCTGTATAGCCTGGTATACTGGTAGACCCCAGTAACAGCAAGACAGCAGCTGGCTTTCTGATTCAGTTCAACACAGTGGCACTTTGCTACTGCCTCCCATCCCAGGTGTGTGTGTGTGTGTGTGTCTGTGCGCGCATGTGTGTGCCTGTGCATAAATGGTGTCTGCACAATGGCCGCCCTGTGTGACCCTGTGCATCTGTGTCTACCCAGACAAGCTCTACTGTCCTGCTTGCCGCTGAGTCCTCTCTTCAGCGTTGACAGCCCACTACAGGTGCCCAACACATCTGGCGCCTCTCACAACCAAACACACACACACACATCTGCTGAAGCACTGATAAGTTAAATTAAGATAGGCCTCAAAGGAATACACTAACACAATCAGCAGGAACATAACAAATTGCCTTCAGTTGCTACTTTGAGAAGTGAGAGAAGTTAAGTGACTTTTTTTTTTCTTCACAGTGCCACAAATGCATTCATTATTTGACCAGGCCACAAGTTCATGACCAGACCTCTAGTCATTAATGAAAGTCTGTGTCTGGGGTGGGATTCTGAACAGTCATCACACTGTTTTTTCATCTAACACCCCCCCCAACATCTTTCAGTACCAAACACATCCTGCACATAATCAATGCTCTGTCCCACAGCAACCTCTGTTTTCTAACTCTGGACAAGCAAAAAAGTTTGCTTGAAAGGAGCCATTTATAGATGTTTTTGTAAGCTAAAGGAACATTTGTAATTCATTTGGTAACTTCTGAAACACACTGCCACCCTGCAGTTGCACTGAACCATTTGTGTGTTTCAGTCTGCAGCTTGCTGTTGAACCCAGTTTAGCTGCAAATTGGAAAATAAGTCGTTAACTGTGCGCAAGGAATAAAAAAACCCCAGCCCAGTCTAGATATGTGCAACACTATGCAAATAAATCATGTAAGTTAGTGTCTGAGTTCTGACAGCAAACCAACAGTGAGATCATCAGCCTCGGTTTGCCCTGTTGGCAAGCAGAAGCACAGTGTGCAAATGCAGGCCAGGGGTTAACGAGTGCACTTCCTTCTTCACCTGACTGGATATTTGCATGAGCATCCAAGGAGGAACTATCATCTGTGCCACCTGTCACTGATCAGTCAGCAAAGTTTGCAGCATGTTTGAAGTTTAATCTCTTCCTCATAACCTGTGAAATTGAGCCTTTTATGTGTTTTATTACCAGAAATGTTGCTGACAAAACCCTTGATATCATGTTTCTATGATTTGTCTCCCCGAAAAACACCTTCAGGAAACGTTTGCAGCATCAGTTACGGAATATGTCCTCCTGACTAAGCTGGATTTTCTCCCACAGTGTTTGTGTGAGAGCTGTGTGTGTGTGTGTGTGTGTGTATTTGTGTTATTACAGCTCTAGGTCCGGTAGGTCAGGTCACAGGACATGACAGTTGGCCAGTTGAGAGCAGCCTCTAGGCTAGTGCAAGCCCCCCCCACCCCACGCCTACCTCTCTCTCTCTCTCTGGGTGGCCCGTGTTTACGAGATCCAGGAGCAGGTCATCACTGTGCCGAGAACACGGCTGCTGCAGGGGGACTGTTAATGGGTCAGCCCTGGAGGAGCAACCAGGAATTTTTTCCTTGCTGTGTGCGCCTGTGCGTGTCTGTACATGTGTGTGTGCGCGCTCGCCTCTGTGTGTTTGTGTGTGTGTGTCAATTTGGACTTCCTGTGTGCAGCGGTGCGGGGGAGCAGAGATGGGGGTGAGATGACCTCCGACCCTGACCACATGTCCTGGTCTGCTGGCTGATCACCCACACTTCCGCCTTCGGGGCCTCTCTGCTCCTCTCTGCTCCTCTCTCTGGGCCTGAGAAATCTCCCAGTTCATCAGCACTGTGGTCACGTTGCAACATTATCCTCATCGTCATCATCACTGTCATGATCAGTTTTCATTTGGCTTTTTTTTTCCATTCCTTTTTTTAAGTTCAGGAACCTATCACACTGAAGAAGTTGTGAGCGAAAATGTTGGCACTAAAAAGGAACTGACGGAGTGTGGGTCAGACTACATTACCACCATTTACCACGGCAAAAGTGTAGTTTGACTCACAACTGAAAAAACTCTTCAAATTCTAAAATTTGAATTTTCCTCATTAATGTGAAAAGAAAATAAACTACTGCTAACTACTAATCAAACTGCAGCTATTGAGTATAATTTTCCATTTTTCAAATGGATACTTTTGTGGAAATATTGCTTTAGGCTTTAGGCCCCTGCATGGATGGTTCCCCCTTTTTTTTTTATGCAAATCCTACATAACACTAGTTAGGTACCATTCTTTTACAACCTTAAACAACTATGCTTTTCACTCTGAAAGTGGAGGCTAGCTAACTAAGCTAACTAGTTTCTATTCATCAAGTTAGCCCAGCCTGCTAACATTAGCACTAATTCCAACAGACATTACTCATTTTTTTAACACCAGCTCAGTCATCAGCAGCTCCAGTTACAGTTCGGTGTTGGCTCCACAGTACAGGCCGGCATCTCATTTACAAACAATTGGGGATGTGCGTGCAGCATTGTGGTAGAAAACATACTTCTACAGTTTCATAACAGCTTACAGGCAAATTTATTATTTAGAAATACAGTCGCTTGCTGGAAATCTATGAAAATACTCTAGAGATGAATGTGTATACATGACACATAAATAAAATACCTTTTTTTTTTTTTACCTGATGCCACCTTTGATAGACATCTGTCAGGTCTGGCAGCTAACATGATACATTTTCTAGTGAGAAACAGCAGCTAGCAGCAGTGATAATGCTCAACGTTTGCATATAAAAACTAGCATCATGCAGTGCACTGGTGGTTATTATATCTGTAATATCAGCATGTATGAAAATCCTGTTCTTTCCTCAAAATACACCAACGCCAAATGTGCTACATGTATGCAAATACTTAGAGATGGCTGCAGTGTAAACAGGCAGAGCCTCACTCCAGGTAAGCTGTGTCAGTACAGGATTTTTTTTTGATCAGCAACACTATCATGAACTCTACACCTGTTTATTATTTTTTTTTCTCTAAAAAACTAGCATAACAACGTGACACATTTTCTATGCAAAGCCGTTGGTCTGCTTCCATATCAACTGTCATCGATTCCCAAACTGAAACACTAAACGCGCATCAAACAGAGAGCGTGAGCTTAAAACTGGCCTTTATTCTAGCAGTTGCGGTGTGAAACCATGCTCAGCCTTTATAAGATCCAGAGCTGTGACCAGAATGCTGGAGCAAAACAGCTAATTCTGCTCTCTGAGTTAACAGGCAGGTTTCTTTCTTGAGATAAAGAACATTTTCCACTCATTACCTTTGTGATCCTTACAGCTTTTTGTGTAAATCTCCTCATGCGGTCATACTGGGTCATTTTCTGCTCCATGCCTACTTTTTTTTTGTTTTTGTTTTTTTTTTTGGCAAAATAAGCACAGAAGTCAAAGCAAACATTAAGGATATATACTGATTTCTTAGCAAAAACACATCCTCATTTCAGTTTGCCTTTAAATTTTCATTGTATAATTACTACTTCTTTCCCAATTGTCTAAGCCTGTACTCTTTTCACAAGAATTTACAGAACTCACCATGAGAGCCTAGATCACTGGTGACCTTTTAACCCACAGCTTCCCTGGGAACACCATCATTCCTGTCCTCTCACTCACAGAGCAGTAGTCACCAGCTAAGGACAAACCCACCACAAGGCTTTCATTGACTGTGCCTAATGAGAAGACTATGGTACAGGATTGCAACCAACGTGGAGACGTTTGTCTCCTTTACTCCGCTCCTTATCAGCCTGTGACCCAAAAATTATTCAATTATATACATCTCCTCTTCCCGAACATTATGTCCACTCCCGGTAGTGCACACTGTTTTACTAATGTGGTTAAATACAGTTAAATTATATAATCACAGTGGCTGCAATTAGTGCAGTATGCTTGTCGATAAAGGGACCAGTATGTGTGTTGGCAGAGTGCGCTCTCCTCCAAGATCCCAATTTCTTGTAATTAAATGTAGGGGTCTGTGTTTTGGTTTATTGGATTTATTTTGACTGATTAGCCATGGCATTGACTGATGGGTAAGACAGAGGTGGTGGTGTGTTGGTTGGAGACAGAGAGGGGTCTGGCATAATGTGTGAGCATGCTATCCTGTTGCTGCTATTTACCCATAAGAAGCCATCCTAAGAGTCAAAGGTCAGTAAACATGTAATCAGTCGTAAAGCCGCACTTCACCTTTAGGAACTATATTTTAAACAAACACTGAGGGCAACTTGCTTTCATGCCTAAATTAAATACCTGCTTTCCCTCTGCGCCTTAGTGAGCAGTGACTGCTTATGTGCAAAGCTAGCATTAGTCTGGTGTGTGTGTGCATGCGTGTGTGTGTGTGTTTGGAGTGGCATTCACTGTGTTTATTTGGTCGGGGGTGTCAGACAGATTAGCTGGTGTGTTACAGGTGCTATAAAAGTTGTTGCTTTGGACACGGCTCATGAACAGCATAATGACTCCAGGCTCATGTTAATCTCACCCCGCCTGGCTCCGTCTTGGGTTGCTGGCCTGTTTAGCTGCCGGGCTGGGCGCAGGACTAACAGGCAAACAGAGACTACGCAGAGAGAGGAGCAGAGCGATCCAGCGTTACGCCTACTGGCAGAGGCCGGGAAGCAGGCCAGAGAAGGAAAGAGAGGAGGACAGAGGAAAGGAAGGAAGGGCAGAATGAGGAATGAGTTGGTTTTTATCACCACATTGGTGCTGATTTGTTATCAAAGACAGAACCCTTTCTATCTACAGTCATCTTTCTTTCCTTATTTGCACTGCTGTCATTTATTTACAGATGTAGCGGGATTGACATGAAAAGAGAGGAATGGTTTCCTGCAAAGCAGAGAGTCCAGGAATATACAGCAGTAAAAGAGAGGGAGTGATGGAGAGCGCTCAGTTGCTGAGTTCTTCTCAGGCGGGGTTGGTGTGTTGAAGAGTCCACACTGTTTGCTTTATTGGCCTTTAGGGGGAAGAGGAACAGAACATTTGTGCTGGATACATGGAACCACATGGCCTGCAGTTTATTTGTGGATGATCCTCAACTCTTTGAACGAGCATCATGAGTCACAGATCTCTGTCTCTGACTGTCACACCAGTTCGCTGGTGCATTTGTTTTTGCCCCAACCTGTCGCTTCTCTTTACTCTCAGGAACAGTCTGTGCTGCTGTTGTCTGTTACCAATCTTTACCCTATTCTTTAGTTATCTTAGCTCACTATTCCCATCTCAATAATCTTAATAAAGCATAATATGATGAAAGCACTTGAGAAAACCTGTGCTTTCTTTGTTGGAAAACCGCCAAGCTGTCAGACATGGTTCTGCTATGAGGTAGTGCTTTGGCTCAACCAGCAGACAGGCTGAAAACTCAGGTGTAGTTTAGAACTGCAGTGTTTATGAGGCGCTATGCTGGTGTAATCCAAGTAATTGTTTATTACAGGCCTCAACCTATGTTATAAGTAATTACTTTCGGGTGCCCCTGCCCTGTAAAAATCAGTTTTGTTTCCTGTCCGGGTGCCTAACACCACAATCTGAGCTCCTCCTTCCAAAATGCATGTATTTTACTACACTTGGTGAAGATATTACATATAATTGTGGGTTTTCTCTGAGCTGCACAGTTGTAAAATGCATGCATGTGCTATTAAGGATCATCAGAGCTTTGATGGTGCAGAGCTATTCCTCAGTGACACTCCATTGCCTGTGCCCATAAAACTCTCTGCCAGTGGGGGAGGATTTTAAGTGTCGGACGGTGCTCTAATAGCCACTTCCTTAATCAGACGGCTGGACAAATTGTAATCATTAGCACTGTAGTGAGCAACGCAGCATGACATGGGTCTCAAACCTATTAGAGTGAAAGGCTGGGCATGAGCAAGGGAGAAAGAGGAAGGAAGGGACGGATGGAGGGTGCTGTCACAATACCTGGCCTGTTTGCAATCAGGCAGCTGGAGGGGGCAGTCCAATTAGAGCCGCCACACCGCACCAGCTTGCACCACGAGGCAACGCGTCATCTCCAACCACACATGGATGCAAGCGCCTCCGACATACATATCACAAGACACATGTCAGACGTATGCACTAACCACACAATCTGTGATTACAGTTACTAAATAATCACACATGCTATTAACGCATCAGCGGGTGCAAACACTGCTCACACCTGATTCACTCTGTAGCTTTGTTGTCCTTCTGTGCCATGTAGTTGATCGCTGACTGCAAACAGGTGTTACAGAGCAGTCAAGCAGCGATACCTGTGACTGAGGCTGTGTTCCTTTTCAGGGCCTGCCACGTAACTTGGTGCATCTTTTTTTTTTTTACAGTCTGGGTCCAGTTTCTCATCTGTTACAGTTTAATGTTCATGAAGTAGCAAATGAATAATAGTCAGGGTCACGAATTCCTGAGACGCCTTGAGTCATCTCCTGCCTTTTTATCTGCCTTTTATAGGAGCCAAAAAATCTAAACACTCAGGTATGAATTTGAGTATTTGTCATGTAACCACACACACACAAAAGATTATTCCGCACACCCCCTAACAAATGTACTGTACACATGATCACGCACACACGCACACGCACGCAGTGTCTTTGCACTGTGGTGCACGACACGCAGCTGCACACATGTCGAAGCCGGGCGTGCATCTGTCCCAGACATCCGTCAGTGCCTCCACATCTGTGTGCTCCAGTCAAGCTTCACCCAGCCCCCACCCCCACACCCCACGTTCCCTCAACTGGGCTTGGCCCCGTGCCACCCTCCCAGTCCTCCAGCTGAGTGACATTACGCGCTTAAATCCTCAGACAGCTATATACAGTCCTGTAGCCTATTTAAAGTGTTCCTAAAGGGAATGTGATACAGCGGATTTTATTCGAAACGTATTTTTTGATTGAGAGGGAGATGTGGCAACTGCCTAACTGCACTTCTAATGGCCCTAATGTGGAATGTCTTTTCACGGTGACACATGTTCAAAGCCTTTCTGGCATGCTCACTGAAGCAGCAAATGCCGCCTGGCGAACGATCCCTCATCTGTCCAAAACGTGACTTTTCTTTGTAGCTTCCTCACGGACGGACAACAGTCGAGGGACATCATTGATGCTGGCTGATGAAAGCATTGCTTGCAGACATTGATTGACATGACATATGCTATTGTTGGGCTGTTTTAATATGACGATTTCATTTCGTCATTCTGGGGAGAGTGTGATAGCTGATGTCGTAAAAAATATTGTGTTCATGGGTCTGGCAGAGGCCGAGTTCAAATCCTCCGATGATGTTGTTGTCTTGGCGTCTTCAGTGACAGCATCATCTCCTCCCTCCCCCCACCTTCACACCCTAACTTACCCCTGCCCCGAGGTCATTAGTCATAAGCATGGAGGGGAGGGGAGGGGAGGATTGTGAGCAGTGTGGAGGGGACAGTGCAGAATGGATCCTATTGTTAGCCCCACAGGCCAGAGGGTGCTGTCTCACTCGGGGAAGTATCGCCATTTGGAGTATGCACACAGCCAAGTGTGTTTTTCTTGTATGTGCGCATGTATGCCTGTTCTTCCGAGTGTGCACACGTGTATTTGTTCGCGCATCGACGTATAATGTGCGCTCACATTAAGAATGCAGATCACCACGGCAACTCGCTCTTTTTGGTCGTTCATTTTTGTGTAGCATGTGATGTCACACAGCCTGACACCAACACATGAGCATGTGAAGCTTGTCACAGGCTAATTTGTAAACTTATTGTCTTCTATCACCCATCATCACTTGCCTCTAAAGGCATTTCCATATGTTGGCTTCTCTGTGCGGTCAACAGAGCTTGTATATACTGCATACATGTGTGTGTTGGTGGGAGGGTGCATTCACCAGAGATGGCTTGTCCTAATCTGTATTTATGTACTCGCGGTCAAATTAATACAGATTACCATAATCATATCTGGCTGTGACATGACATTGATTTCCGGCCAGCCTCTTTCATACATCTCGAAAACCCATTTCTCTCTGACTCCCTTTTAAATTGGGCCCAGATTGCTAGCGCCTATCCTTTGAGTGAGCACACCTTGTTTCCAGGAGACTTGTTTTAAGTGGGGGGAAAATCAGCTCTTGAATAAGTATGTATGAAAGGTCACCTGCCAAAATGGCAGCCGCCTGTACACTGTTCAGATGGCAACCCACAGCCAGAGAAGGAGGGATGGGATTGAACCAAGCCAAAGTAAGAGGATTTTCTCCCAGACCTCCTGTTGCAGAGCCGACAGCATGTAAGAACGGAGGAGAGGAGTGAAGATATTAACTGAACCATCCAATTCTTTTCTTATCATTATCCTCCTTGATGCATTGTGCCTCTTAATAAAAAATGAATTATTTTCACATTTATGTGCAAACAAAACCATCTGAACAGCTTAAATTTCATGCTACTGTATCTAGATTTTAATAGTATACAGAAAAATTCTGACATTAACAGTCACATTTTATCAACTGCTACATGACCTCGGCAAGTGGTTACATTAACACAGTGACCCAGACCTATCTCTCAGGTATGCTCGCCTTTCCTTGCTGTGCTTTTACAGGGTGTTAGCAGTTGTATGTTTGTTGTAAGTTGAGTCTTGAGTTTGCTAGAGCTGAGGCTTGGTGAGGAGGCTCCAGCATGTTGAAACCACAGCACCACCGGCGCCAACTCCAATGAGACATGAGTTATAGCTCCGGCTTTCCCCGGAAATCAAATAAACAATCTTTCCCTTATTTATTTACTTAGGCTCATTATTATGATTTGCAGGCTCAATTATTCTATTGGGGTAAGAGGGATTGTTATTACTTCTGTCACACTTTGCTTTCCGAACACATGCATATACACACACACACACACATCATTTTGATTTTCAGACACACACCTGTCACCTGTTTTTCCATTTATATTTCAGTCTGGATATTTCATATCACAAGCAATTGCAGCAGGGCTATAATAGTGTAAAGTCATTGTCAGAACATTTATGCATAGCGGGGTTCGCCATCATACCGACAGAAGCAAAAACATTCAACCAGCCTCCTTATAAACACACACACACACACTTGAAATGGGTTCTGTAGCAACAGTGTTACAGCTATCAGAGCCTCTTGGCCATGTGTTGAGTGCAATAATGGTAAATACCACCCATACCTCAACAAGGCTCCCGCGTTGTGGTGAAAGGTGTCTGGCAAAGCTCGACCACAGCACCTCAAAAAGTTAATTTTTGCCCGCGCACCACACCCAATCGGCCTGCTCGGCGTGGAAACAGCCCAGCGCGTCACACATCTGATTTAATAAAATTGGATCCCCAAATGAGACTTCTAGTGTTTCAGGGGTGCAATAGTCGTAATGGAAACACACATACATATATACTCCACCCCTCCCTCCCTCCCTCACCAACCCCTCTTCTTTGGCTTCTTTACAGGCATCCTTCCAGAGTCAGAATGAGCGGGGAGACCTAGGGTAAACGGATACTTCCCCACTGTGAGCCCAGTAGTCTGGGTACATAGTCCATCACAATGCTCAGATTCAGTCATGGCCCGGCTGTCGGTGCAGCTTACAGACTTGTTAAATGATGATTGCGAAAACAGAAACGCCAAACGGAAAAAATAAAGGTGCCAGGGGTTGAGGTGTTGCTGTGGTTTTGTGTTGGTTTTGAGATCTGTGGTTTCGTTTAGTCTCCTGTAGCTCAGGCTAGAGAACGATATGACGTTTACATAATCACCCTGAAAACAAGCTAGACTTACTGTACTTACATGGATGTAAGAAAATATAATGAGGAAGCCCAGTTTTTTACAGTATATCAAGTCAGTGTTGGCCAAAGGCTGGGAATGCAGGAGGATAATCAAACTGCCAGAAAGTGGTTACAGTATTGCGGCTGAGCTTGAAACCATGGAGGGTAGCAGAGCCACTACAAACTGATGTCTTGGGGACATTTATGACGATTTTAAAGGCCTAAAAGCATGAAAGGAAGTAAGAAATGGCAGCCATAGTTCCTGTAGCCACAGAGCATCTCTTTATTTACCGCTCAACCTCACAAGAAATGCTCCTTGAGTGTTGTGGATCCTTTAGTGCTAAGAGCCGTGCTGTTTCCTCTTTGTATTCAAAACAAAGACTGCACAAACTGAGCTGAATCCAGACCCTGAATCTTGGGCTCACATCTCAAACTATGTCAGCAATATGACATTTCAGTCTGATTATCTGTTATTACCAGTCCTAGATTGTGATTAAGATGAAACTGCTCGCATATCTCTGGACATGTGACAGCACAAATGACAGATTTCCTGTTTAATGAACTGACAATATTCTGATAATATAGGATATTATGAGCAGATGATATCATATGTTTTTTAACACTGCCATTTTTCTGTACATACTGTGTGCTGTTTGTCTGGAAGGATTCATCTGGAACAATATTTATGGCATTTGCCCAACCTCAACACTATATGTCTATATGCAGTATATAGTAATTTGCATACTTGTTTATGTGAAAAACAAAACATTTATTTTGTGCATCAGTGTCTTGTATACACTGTATGTAAGAAGCTACACACCAGACATTTCCAATATTGTTTCATTATGGTACACTGTCTGATTTAATTCAGTTTTACTTCGAATATATTATTTGTTGGGCTTTACTCACTTACATACTACCAATTTCCACATATAGGCGGTGCTTTTAGCTGTGAAGCGTTGCAGCTGATAGCTCCCATGGGACAGCAGGAGCAGTGGTAATGGGCGGTGGTAAACAGGTAAACGCCTGGTGGCACGGTGTGTTTGTTTACCCGCCAGTGCGTGTTGACACACATGATATTGCCAAGGACTCCCAGGACAGGCGGGTGTTGAGGTGTATGTATGCTGCTCATGTGTGTGGTGGGTGATTTCAGAGTCCTTAAAGAGCACACACATTGTGGTCAGAAACCGGTGACAGAGGCCCCATTATTAAAGTAAGGGAATGACCCTTCTGATAGCCACAGGTGATTTAAGACAGATTACATCACCTTTTGCATGCTCAAAACAACATAATTCAGCTTAATTTGTTAAATTAAATTGCATTTCTACTCAGATGATATTCATAGATCCATTCCAGGTAGTCAAATTAGAGGTTGATGCAGAGGTGAGTCTTTGACCACATGACGGGTCATTTACGCAAAACATGATTACACCAAGTATTGCACTTTTCCGCTACTTGTTCCACAAATGGTTTTT
>BRZM01000007.1:9050697-9093622 GCA_033238685.1 Lates japonicus
CACAAAGTTTATGACACTCAGGTTCTAATATGATCACTTCACCTGAATCATCTCATCGTGCTCTTAAATCCACCTTTAATCAGCATTTAAAATACAAAGACGCTGTTAGACGGGAGTTCGCTAATTAGCGATACCTACTAATTATTTTTGCAAAGCATTCGAAGCACAGTGACATATTGTCATTCAGCAATTATTACGAAACCCTTGAAAACAGCACAGTTCTCGCGCGCTCACAAACATTGCATGTCACAGTCCAGAATACCCATAGTCTCTCAAAGAAACATGAAGAATGAACTGACCGACGTAAATTGGGTCCACGCCCGCCAGTATAACGCCAGCTGACCACATGCAAAGCCGGGCGACAGACACAAAAAATACTCCAACAGACCTGTTCATAGTGTCAGCAAGATGACCGTGGACCGATGGCGGTACCGATTCAATGGAGTTTACCGCGATGTTGCAGTCATTCACGTTAATAAGAACAGAAAATTGATCGCGCGCAAAATTCTTCGGGAAGCGAAAGTTCTCCTTCCGCACATTGCCGTTATTCCCTTAGCTGAGCAGCCACAAAGCTCTTCATACCACCTTTTTCGGTTTGAGTTCCCGTTCTGTTACAGCCAGAACAACGAAACAGCGTTTGATGTCAGTTGCGAGAAGTCCTTCGTCTGCCCGGAAACCCCTCTCTTCCTAATCATCAACGGTGTCTCCATTCGTAACGCATGCACATCATTCCGGAGTTGTTATTTTATCTTTATTTCGTCATTGCAGTCGGCTCCACATACGCCCATCGCAACGGGAGCGGCCAACAAACAACAACACAAACAGCCCAGTCAGCGTCAGAACAATGTGTCGAAGACCATGTCCGTTCAGCCACCCCGGAGGGTAATCGGGACCGGGGACAGGCTCGTCAACGTCCGCCAGCAAGCTACTGTTATCCCACAAAGAAAAAGACGAAGAGCAGAAATAAAAGAATGACAAACAAACAGAGGCAAGGGAGAGAAGAGGAATGGAGGAGACAAAGCGAGCGACATGGTGCGAGCACAAGCGACGGTTTTGATCAATAATTCGGTTTTCAGTCGCGATATCCCCGACGGCAAGCCGTGCAGCCAGATATGCGTGGCGGGCGAGGAGGAGAGGTAATAAGAGTAGAGTGGGTTGCCCGTGGGTGGCATTTCAGCCCGTTTTCGTCAGTTGGGAGTTCGAGCAAAATAATGAGCCAGATGAGGCAGCAACGTTCAACACGCCCATTCGACCAGCAGTGAAAGATAACCTCACTGGTCCTGCCGACCGTCAACAGCTGGCTTAAACAAACAGTGCTCAGCCAGCTGCAGAGACAGAGCGGCATAATGGTGTTCGTAAACGAGCGTACGTAGCAATAGCGTGGCTGCAAACATTATAGCCGCAGCACAGCGCCTTTCAATTCATCTTCAGGAGGAGGCAGTTTTAATCGTTTCCTCTCGAAGGCATCTTTCTCAAAACAAAGCTCAGCCGGCACTGTTTGTTCGAACACGCTCAAGAAAGATATGGGGGTTTCAAACCGGGCGTCATCGCCGAGAGTCAGTGAAGAGCACATCGAAATAATATGCACCGGACGGAAACACCACCCGGCGACGCGCTGACCGAGCACCGGTGAAAACCAAACACCGCATCGCGAGAAAGCGGAGCCTGCTTTCAGCAGAGCGTGTGTACGTACGTGTGCCTGCGTGAGAAAGCGGCAGCCTGAGAGCGTTGCCTGGCCGCTGGCACTGAAGGCGCATCGCACCCTCAGGGGAATCAGCACCAGATTTCACCCGCCCGCGAAATGGGAGGAAGAGATTAGGGATGGGTGAGGGAGGCAGGGAGATTTCGGTCACTTTAACATTTTTAGTACCTGTCAGCCGAAACACAAACAGTTTCTGGAGGTTTGCAGACGCCATCATGGACAGTGGTGCGGAAGCAATCATAATTGTTCCACGATGTACTGGCGCCTGTTGCTCCAGACCCATAGCACACACACCTGCAATTATGAGGCTCCACGTCAGCTCATGAGATTTCCAACCCACGCAGCCCATCCATCGCCCAGCACCACCAAATGGGCCAGGAGGTTAAATCATGTCACGACGTGAGTGCTCATCTACAATTACACTTGCAGGCTATTCGTGTACCTTATGGTCCGAACTTATAATTGATTTACCGTGAACAATTCTTTTTGTACTTATTGCGATAAACATCTGCAAACCTCCCCAGAGCTGACTACGATGACAACTTACAGCAACAAGAGTTTAAAAAAAATAATAAAAAATGGAAAACCAGAAATCTCCCCTTTCCTCTCTGCCTCCCTCACCCCTTCCCTGTCCTCTTATCCCTCTCGTCTTCTTCACTCCCATGTGTTTCTGCAGTCTTTGGAGGTGGAGTGGGGGGGGGGGGGGGTTGCAATCCTTCTGCACATCGAGGGTTTATTTGGTCTTCCCCCTGGGGAGTGCGGTGGAGCTTTGCATCTCAAGGAAATTGCCAGCGCTTTCTGGTCGGCTTGGCACACTCTCAAACACACTCTCACACAAACACACACGTACGTACACACACACACTCCTCTGCTGGCTTAAGTCCCCCTTTCTCACCGTCACAGTGGCAAAGTTTGTCCACTTTTCTAGCCCTCAGTGCCTTGCTATCCTTGGGTGGGTGTTTCCATCCAGTGCATATTATTTCAATGTATATTCCCTTTGTCTCAACATTAATGCTGTGCACCCGGTTTGGAAACCCCCCATATGCTTCTTAAGGCATGTTTGAATGATAATTTTGATACCGAAGCAGGCTTTGACTTGTTGAGAAAAGATGCCTTCAAGGAGGAAACGTTAAAACTGCCTCCTCAGTAAGAAGATGGGTGAAAGAGCACTGTGCTGCGTATAATGTGCAGTTACACAGCCACATATTGCTACATACACTCATTTACGGGCCTGCCGTTGTGCCGCTCTGTCATTTCCTTGCAGCAGAACTGAATTTTCTTTGTTTAAATGGCTGTTAACAGTCGGCAGGATGAGGTGGGGAAGTTGGTATCCCTTTTTTTTTTCTTTTTTTTTTGGTCAGATGGGCGTGTTGGATTGTTGCCAGTCTTTGTGCCGCATCCCCAGACTCATTTTGTTTTATACTCAAGACTCCCAGCTGGTGAAACGAAGATGCAGGAAGATGCCATCCTCACCCCTCAGACCTTGATCCACTCCTACTCTTGTACCAAACCCCCCCCACACCTCTCCTCCACTCCCCGCCCTCCCACCCCATATCTATTTCCCACCTGGCTGCCATCGAGGTTAACATCACAGGGAGACAATCAGAGACAGGTGGCTCCTCCCGCGACCCGGATATATTCAGACCCTGATCCCCGACGACCCTGACAGGAAGTGAGTCCGCAGCCAAGTGACCTCCCCTGGTGGCCCTTCCTGTCCCCATGTTGCCTCGTAGGAAGGAAGGATGCGGTCTGTTGTCCTCAGGCGCCGCTCACTCGCTCTCCCCTCCTCAGCCTGACTAGAGAAACCAGATTATTGATTCCAGGCTCGTCCTCTCCTTGTGCTCACTTTTTTATATCCTTCCTTTTGTCTCCTCCATTTCTCATCTTCCTCTCCCATGTCTCAGCACCCACTTTATCCTATTTTGACATCATTTCTTTCTTCTCTCTTCATCTTTTCTTTGCCCCTGTGAGATGTAAGTACACTGTGGACATTGGCAAACCATAATGTCTACAGTCCCGGTTGATTACCCTCCAGGGGCTAACATGACCCCCTGATTTATGGTCTTCATTTTATTTATTTCTGACACTGACTTGTTTGTTTGTGTTATTGTTATTTTATTGGCCATACGTTTACATTAAATATGGAAGCCATTTCATGTGGCAAAGAAATCCCAAGGTCAGGCTTCTGGGTTTAGTCTGCTCTCAAATGATGTACATGCACATTTTGAATTAAAGGACACCATTTGGTGGTAGTTAGGAAGAGAAGGGGACTTCCAGGCAGACAGAGAAAGAGACCTCGCTAACAACATCAAACACTGTTTTTGTTGTTGTTCTGGCTGTAGCTTAAGAACAGGAACTCAAACCAAAAAAAAAGGTGAGAAGGTCATGAAAAACCTTTGCTAACTGCTCAGCTATATCAGTGGAACAGGAATAACAGCAATGTGCAGGAGGAGGAAAAACTTTCCTTCCCGAGGGGTTTTTGCACTGATCTGTGTTTTCTGTCTTAGTAACATGAATGTACAACATCAGGAACATGGTCACACTCTCCATTGGATGTAATGATGCAGGCGGAGCAGGTGGTTTATTGGTCCTGGTCAATGCTGCTGACACATATGACAAAATTATGGCCCAGATTTTGTTTTTTGTATATCTGTCGCCCAGCTGCATGTGTTAGCTGGCATTGCTACTGAAAATAAAACAATGGTTAGTTTACATCAGTGAAGTTTCATTCTTCATATTTCTTTTAGAAGTTTATATAAGGTGAAAATTTCTAAGTTTCTATGTATACAATGTTTTGTAGTTGAGAAGGCCTTGAGGAGAATATGTGCTGTTTTTAAAAGGTTTCATAATGAAATTGCTTTGAGTTGTATGCCTTCACTGTCTTTCAGGTGCTTTTGCAAAAAAATAATTAAGTAAATTATCCTTCGTGCAGACTCGGTCTAACTGTGTCTTTTTGTATTTTAAATACAATTAAAGAAATTAGATTTAGAGAGCACATTGGAATGAAATTCAAATTAGAGCAGTCACTAATCTAAATTTACAGTGCATCCTTCAACTTGCAATTTCAGCTACAACTTGACACATTTACCTTCTATGAATTTCCACAATTCATTATCATTTCTACAAAATTAAAATGTAAATCATTGTTACAGATTGCTATAAAGAGGGCTGAAATGCAGCAGTTCTGTAGGAGCTAGCTTCACTGTAAAATCATCAGATGTATGATATAATTTGAACATACTGACAGTTGATTTGTGAATTCTAAAACAACCGAACACATAAAAATTCAGTTTGATTTTCAAATTAACTAAAAGAATTAAACATTATTTCATTTACATGGCCCGTTGCTGCTCATCCCCTGTGTGCGGAGAAATCAAATGGTTTCTGCTGTTGAAAGTGGATCCAATTCTTTGTTTTCTAAATGGCAAGATAACACATTCCAAAAGACTTGAGGACACACTGGAGGACAGCAGGGAGAGAGCGGGAAGTGAGATGTTGTGATCCCACAGGTGTTTTTCTCTTCTGTCTCTATAATGTGAGTTTGCAACTGTATTGCCACCTAGTGGGAAAGGATGTTTACTGTCCTCAGACTGCAGTAGTTTAGATTAATCTATATTCAGCAAACAAAGATTGCATCCACTTTTAAAGCTCAGGAAGCATATCTTTGGTAAGGCAGTGATAAATATAAAACTGAGCCCCGAAGGTGTTCAAAACCACAGTCCATCCCCATCATCTTCTGTGTCAGCAGACTGTTGGTCTGTGAAATTTTCCAGCTGAGCTCCTCCATCCAGTCCTCCAATAAACATCAGAACCAAACTTAAAGCCAGTGAGTTCACATCTGGAGCTTATGTGGGAGATAGACATCAATATGTCTGGCCTTCAGGCCATAAGTTGGGAATGAATAGAGCATCCCTACTGTTGCAAAGCATCAAGAACACTCATAATGAATAAATCACTTATCAGAAGCCCAGAAGAGGCCAAAGACCCACTTAAAAACTCTCAAAGAAAAAAGTCCCAGTCTGCCACATATGGAGGGAGAGAGAAATGAAAGGCTGGATGGAAGGAGGGTAAAAAGAGAGAACATGTTGTAAAAGCAAGGGAAGGTTTGTTTGGCCACGTTTTGCTAATTGGTCTCAGTGGTGCAGCTAATGGTTTTAGGTTTATGTCCAAGCTCTGCTGAAAAATAAGAGGGAACCAATGAAGGACTAGCTGCTGTGTTTTATGCATTTTCATTGTTTTGCAAGAGAAGAAGGAGAATTTAATGTGCAGAAAATTGAAAATGGAGACCAAAATCACCTAATTTAGAGCCACACATAACACATCCTGTTACTCTTTCATGTATTAAACAGATGTTAGGTAGAGTGAATTTGAAACTGTTTCATCCATTACAAGCTATTTTAGGTTTTTTACACTCCAAATGTCAGGATCATATCTAAAGATAAGTGAAATGCTTTCATCCACTTTGATATCTTTTGTGTCTGCCCCTGTCTTTCAACCCTATCAGGTTATAAGTGGTTCTTCTCCTGACCCTCAGCAGTCCATTTTGTCAATCTTTCATCGACCGTGGCTGAGGCATGTGGCAACAAAGCTCTGCTGTGGTCAGATGGCATCTGTCCCTTCAATAATCCTGGCGTTATCGCTACACATCAAAGCGTTAAGGGCTTGCATAATTGAGTTAACGAGTGTGCTTGGTTCGTAACCTGATACTTTATTCCCTGTGAGGGCCACGGTCACAGTGTGTGACCACAGACAGAGACGAAGAGAGAGAGAGAGAGAGAGAGAGAGAGAGAGAGAGAGAGAGGGAGACGAGAGAATGAGAAGGCCCTAAAGCCCTGCAACAACTGTGGGTTCACGCTGTGGGCCTGGCAAGCCACACGGCACTCTGGGCCAGTACCAAACTAATGAAAAAACAACAGTGGGGTAATGCTGGTGGTGGAGCTGGGACCGTAGCACCGTGCCCACTGCACAACTGCCCCGGTCAGCACTGGCACTGGCCGCAGCGCCAGTTGTCACGGCCTTAATCCTGCCTGCTGAATGACCTCATCATTGCCCGCCTGCCCGCCTCTCTGCAGCGGCTGCCATGGTTCGTTACTGCAACAGCAACAGAGTGACCTCACCTACACAACACCCATAGTCACATGCAAAGTAAGCAGATACACCAGTGCAATATTGAAAGATATACAAAACCATAAAGGATAAGTTCATCCGAATTACAAAAAAGGCACCTTTTTACCTGTTGTATATGGCCATGCTGATAGTTTCACTTTCACCTGCTGAGATTTCTGTCTTCACCAAAAAAAATGGAGGTGGATGAAATTGTGTTGTGATGCTCAAAGTACTGAAAAATGACTTTTTAAACTTTGACAGAAATGTGTCTTTCCAGGAGGAATGTCCCGGTTACTGTGGATAATCCACAGACCTCACTGTGGGCAGTTTTATGGAAAAAAAAAAAAAGATTGTCCCAATGAAAACTCTCCAAGACGTGTTCTGTGGATTGTCCAGAGCGACCAGAGCACTGTTTCTGGTCTAACGCATCACTATTGTAGTTTCAAATGTTGTTTTTCAGTGCTTTGATCAACAAACATCCATTCACCTCTACTGTACTGGGGTGCCAGTTGTAGTTTCAGAAGTGAATATTTCAAAATCAGCCCGGGACATTCTGTCCATAGCCAACGTTCAGTGCCAATGCAGGAGGAATAGTGTGGTCTATACTGTATGCAGAGGCAGAAGGTAAGGGTGTGAAGGTTGGGGTGGTGGATGGGCGTGTAGCAGACCTGTAATTAATATTTACAGTTTTCCCTGACCCCAACTATCTTTTGTGTTTGTTTTGGTTTTGTTGCCTAAGCCTAACCATACCTCAGCCATAATTTATTTGCCATAACCATATTGTCCTATAACTCTATCCATACTGTAGTAATGTATTGTAGGAAGAGTTTTAAAAATGTTAGTTCTGGAATTTTGCAGAACACGATGTTCAAAACAGTCTTTGTGATTTGGGTGTGTTGACACTTAAGCTGCCTCATCACTGGCAAATACAACAAAAACACAGATGTATGATGTAAACATGAGGCTAATTCATATACTGTTTAATGTATATGCATGAATGCTCCATATTGCATGCATATCAAACAAGATCAGGCTGTACTGTACATCCAGACCAAATCACCGTGAATATAGATATTAACAGGAACAAACACAGATGTACATACTGTTCATGAACATATATCCACACACAGACACACTTGTGTGCGTGTGATGAAAATAAAGAGACACTTGCTCCGTTGGCACCTCCTCCAATCACACACGCCGCCTCCACTCCTTCATCCCAGCTGTCACAACTGCAAAAACTCTACAAATACACACGCACACTCTCGCATATTCACACTCACCCACACACACCACTTTTTCCTGCTCACACCTTTTCCCGCTCACCATGGCTCCCTCCAGTTGGTGCCTGTGTGCCCACTCTCTGCCGCAGCTTGCATGTAATGTGTGTGTGTGTGTGTGTGTACATCTATGTGTGTATATGCGTGTGTCATCGTCGTCTTTTATTGCCCTGGTTCCAGCTGAGCTCAGACATGGAGTGCCCACCTCTGGTCTTGCAGCCTGAGAGAGAAAGTGGACCATGAGTCACGTTTTATTCTGGTCTCCTCTAAGCTGTGAAAAATTACAGCCACCTAAAATTCAATCTGCTCTGTGTCTGAGAGCAGTGAGAAGATTGAAATGGCACCGGGCAATTTAGGCACGCCTTGTAGTGAATCTCTGCTTTTTCTCTGCTTTTACGCCCCTTTTCCTCTTTACTCCAACTGTCCAACTCCATCTGACTTAACTTCAGGCCGCTGAATCTCATGATCAGTGTGTGAAATCACTCCCATGCTTACTCTGCATGTTTTGGTCTGTCAGTGCTCTTAAAGACCAAGTGCTTCCTGTTTGACAGCAACACCATGTGTGAGGTCATAAATCTGATCACCGCAGCAACAGAATACACTGACACTGACGCTTGCAGGAAGCACCCTGGATTAGCGAGGATTTATGGTTAGGCCTTGGATAACACGCCCATCATTTTTTGAGTGCACCCAGTACCCTCTTTCTTAAGATGGCAGGCTGGCATCTTTGCAACTGGAAACAAAAGTGTTTTACACCTTAAATAAATCCATAGAAACACATAGCAGATTCAAATTAAATTGAACTTAAAGGGCCTATATCCAAATAAATAAAGGGACTGAAATAAGGAGCAGATATTGGAGGAAATTGGGCCCCTGGTAGTGATTATTGCCGTCGTGGAGTTTTTCCATCCTGGTACCCTGGCTCAGACTCTTACAGTACGTCTGGATCTTTTAAAGGGGTCCAGGGAGGGTTGGGCATGTATTATTTTTCAACACTTCAGATTAAACCCTGCGACGGCTCTCTGAGGCCTTACTAATGCAGACCCCCTGCCAGGTTACAGCGAAATTAAAAAAAAGCAGTGACTGTAAAAACTGTGTTAAAACAGAGATGGAAATTGCAAGTGTGACACTAAGATGCTGTGGTGACGTCTTTGGAAAGGTAATAATTAACGGTGTCACCTTTTTTACGACGTAGAGGAAAGAGAATTAAAAGTTTTGTATGATGACAGATTTGAAGTCAGGGCTTGGCTTCGCTGGTTTAGCACATTAAAATATGGCAAGATTGAGCGAAATAACCATGCCAAGACAATTCCAAGCCACCAGAACACATTGTTTTTGCAAAGGCTCAATACTCTCGTACTTGTGTTACTATTCAGCTCTTGCAGTAAGACATTAAAAACTTTATTGTGATAATTAAGGTATAACCTTTTATCTGAGTGAAATTTAGAAGCAGAGAAAAGTTAACAAATTGTTACAACAGATTAAAAATTTAAACCCTAGTTACAGTTTGTACATGTACAGCAGCAGCAGTGAAACTGCATTCAAAATTCAACTGAAACAAAACCACTTAATCAAAACTTAATCACTTATATCAAATGTGACAGATAAAAATAGAATGTTCTCTAATCTCATATGTCCTCACAATTTAGTGAGTAGCAGTGGCACCCATAGGGAATATTGAACATGATCTCCAACATGTCACAAGGTAAATCTATAGGGTGAAGAAACATTTAACATGTAAAGAGAGAAGAAAAAAGTAGTTCTGCTACACTTAGTTATATTCTTTTTCAGCCTCTTCTCTCAGTTTTGCTTTATTTTTGTAAACCGTTTTACCTCTTAAAGCCTCTGATATGAAATTATAACAAGTATGTAATGAGAAGCGTATTGTTCCATATTGCATTTGTAGACAACCAATTTGATTGCAGTGTATGTGCTGCAGTTATGCTGATTACATTAATATCTGTTTCATATGTAAATACATGTTTTACATAGATTCATGTATGCATGTAATTTAATTTTATGTTACTTTTTACTTTACATGATAGCACAAAATTGGTGTCTTTTTTTTTTTCCCTCCGGGCCCCTGGAAGAGTAGCTGTTGTGCTGGGAACAGCTAATCAAGATCCAAATAAATAAGGGGTTGTACATGCAATGCTTAATTTGAAGGGGTCATAAAACAGAAAGGTTTGGAAACATTGCTTTCCAATAAAAACTATTCAGTGGTTAAAGTTATTTTATGGTCCAGTGATGTCTAGTCTAATATTTTCTGCATAATACATGTAATGCTGTGTCCTTTATTAATTCATAACATACTTAATATATAGTTTTCATTAGTATATGATAACTGTTGTGGAGTTAAAGTGGAATTTTTCATAATCAGGATTATGGAACTAAAAAGTATGGGATAATGACAAACTTCCATATAGGATAAGTATTTTCATGTCATAATAAACACAGTGCCAGTTATATTGTAAAGATATACTCTCTAAGATTTCTTATTCATTAAAACATGTCCTATATAACAACATACAAATCAAATTTAGCACAATATAAACAAGCAGCACCCATGCCACCCATTCTCCTCTCTCTCTCACACACGCACACACACAAACTCTCTGTTCTCTCATTTAAGATGCCTCAGGGAGCGAATAAGTGCCAGGCAGTGTCAGTCCACTGCTGGCTGCTCTCGCCAAGGCCTGACAAACAGGGGTGTCGGCTGGCAGGATGCCCCCCCCCTGCCCCTCCTCGCGGTACCCGGGGGCCGCAGGCAGCTGAGGGAGAGAGTAAGCCAATGGACCAACAGTTGCTGCGACTTTGGTTGAGCGACTGGCCAGGCTGCTGCACGCCACCCGGTCCACGTTTCAGGGGGCACCTGACCCTGGGTAAACTGACAAATGCCTGGCCTTTGGGTGCGCCTGCAGAGTGATGTGACCCTGAGCATGTTATGACCTTACTGCACTTGGCACACACAAACAAACACACACACACACACACACACACACACACACACATGCATGCACTTATAACCACCCTCTCTCTGCCTTATGTTCCCAGTCACAATGTTTTTTCAAGCACCTGACCAAGTACATTGCGCTTGCACTCACCCACACATTTCAGGCTGTTTGACTTATTGTCATGGAAATGGCACAACTCTAAGGATGCTTGCACCCAGGAAAGAGTGTCGTAATCTGCTCCTAATTAACATGTTGAGATGATGTGACTTGATGCATACTTAATAGCTGAATCACACAGTTGCTTTACAATACATGACACTGGAAAGAGACCTTGCCTTGTTGGTTTTTAGCAAAGAAAAACTACATTTCCTTGATAAGATTTCTCTCGGCTGCCTCCACAGTTTGTATTCATACACATTTTTACATGCCAGTGCTGTTGGCAGGGACACTCATAAACACATACAAGCATATGGAATACAATTACACATGATGGCCTCACAATGTACAGAACACTTGCTCGGCATATTTAACTCATCTTGACAAGGCTGTTAATTTATCTGAAAGCAGGGACGGATTCCAGCGACCCTCTCTATCCACGTCCCCTATTCCCTCCAAAATGCCCAGCTGTTGCCACAGTAGACAGCTGCTTTAAGGGCAGAACGAATCTCAGCTGTCGAAGGGGAGTTGTGTGCGGGGGTTGGTAGATTTTGGGGTTTGTATTCCCTCAAAACCAATGACGCTCCACTTCCTACTCTGCGCCGCTCCGCGAGCTGGGTGGAGTGTGTGGAAAAATGCTGACAGACAGCAGATTTAGGGACAGAAACCAGAGGCTACAGCTGTCTGTGTGTTTAGAACCAAAACTGCTCAGTACCTCTGAACCGGGGTCAACTCACCAAGACGTCTGTGTACTGTAACCTCAGCTTGGTGCAAATTTGGCTGTTGGAAAATAAACAGAGGAACAGCATACTGTATGATTGCTACTTTAATATTAGATTATGCTGAAATTTGATTTTTACATCAAAAGTTTAAAATTGTATATATTACACGGAACTGCCTCTTTGAGAGTCTAGCCTGGTGTTATTCATGCTACACATTGTGAAGGTCAGAGGTAATACAAGATTATTTCAGTCTCCTGTTGTGGGGAGCAAATGAGGTCTCTGGGCTATGATCTTTGAGCATATTCTAATGAGCCTGGACAGCCTGGCACTTGAACACAAAGGCAGTTGTATCATACACAAATTTCATATTGCATAACAAACTAGATTACAGAGGAGGAAAAACAACAGCATCTCATTACTGGCCGCAGAGGATCAGGGTCTAATCAGAATATGCTGCTGTTCTTTGTTGCAAATGTAGACAATATGTGGACCTTGCTACGGAGTGGCATCCTCTATGTTATGGAGAAACATTTGAATCATGTTATGAATTACAACTGGTGTGGGTAAGAGTCACAGAAAGGCCAGTGACCATCTCCTTGACTGATTTGTTCTGATTACAACCAGCTTGTTGGTGGAGGATGGAGGAAGCTAAAAACACAACTAAAGCTCATACGCCTGCTGCTCATAATAAAGACTTACTGTGTATGTATATCACTTCAATTAAGATTCTGTGACATGCGTATAAAATAATGTGATCTACACATTTGCTGTTGTTGTTATTGCACTTTCCTTCAGGACTACAGTGCACCAGGAAAAGTTCATTTTCCCATTTTAAATAGTGATCTTATTATGTCATATTCCTCATTCTTAAAATTCATAAATTTTAGAAAAAAATTATTAATCTGGGGTAAAACATCCACTGAATGCAGCAGCAACTAATGACACTAACTTAACTTTATCCTGCTGTCCAACCCTGTCTTATCTTCAGACCTTCTGTTTTATATTCGCATAGCACCCTCTTGTGGTGGATATTTGAAATCACATCTCAAACTCGTTCCACAGGTGGGTGGGAGTGATCACCTGCGTTTTAGCTATTTTTCTCCACACAATAGAAGTAAAGCTCATGCTGACAGAACCGGATCACAAGCTATCTTGATCGCTTCCATTAACCTAGCACGCCCATTTGGCCATTCTCTTGTCTTCTCCTTCAATTAAATCGATAGTCAATACATCATATTATTCATTTTTATATTAAAAGTTTACTTTTTTCTAATTAGTCCTGGCTTCCAGCTACAACCTCATGCATGCATAACAACCTAAGACATAAAAACCAAGAGTAAATTAGAGAAGAAAATAGGTCGAGTATGCATAAAAATAGCGATTATATAGCATGCAGCAACAGAAAGTATGAGTGACTTATTGTGAGACAGTTTGCTCCAAATACATCATTTTTACTCAGTAGTGTACCTTATTTTGAAGGTTTAGAACGCACTGTCTTGATTCCATAATCCAGATTATTGCTATAAAATATTTCTATAGTAAAATGTCAAAGTATAAAGAAAAAACTGCATTTGGCTCAACATTAGTATCACATAATTATGTAAAGTGTTATATCCATGCGGATTTAATTTTGTCGAGAAATCTTTCAGCACCACGGAGAGCGTCCTGTGCCCTCCATATCACTCTCATAATCATCAGCCACTGTCTACACTGACTACAGTATGCAGATCATATGTTGTAGGTACACTGTCAACAGATAATATGAAGTCACGTGGTATACGGTGCTGCTTATATTTCACCATTAAAAGTTTCTACAATAAACACCAGTCTTTGATGACTCCGGTAAGTTTCTAATGTAAAGACAAAGGCTGGGGGTTTTCTTAAAAAGGCACGTTCGAGCCTTGTGCAGTGCAAAGTGCAAAGTGCAGCGCCCCTGGCTGCGTCCTAATTGTTTTGCGCTCAAGGTGGAGGTTTTCTGCCACATCACATCTAATTGCTGCCGCTACAGCGCGCAGTGCCGAGGCTGCTGTCCTGAAAAGCGGCGAGCTGTCAGGAGCAGGAAGCGGCTCAACCACAGCGGAAGCGGGAACGTGTCTTTCTCTCTCTCTCTCTCTCTCTCTCTCGCTCTCTCTGTTTTTTGCATTTCGGGACAATTTCACTCCTACTTTGAGTAGAGAGAGAGGTGTCGAGGAGGAACATGCGTTCAACGCGCAGGTGAAAAAAATTGCCAATTTAACTTCCTCCGCTGGTGCAACTTTTCAGTCCTGCCTCGTACGGGTTCTCGTGAGGTTTGTTTTGTTTGTTTTGTTTGCTTCAGCTGAGATTTCTCGGAGGTAGTTTTGAAATCTTGAGAAATGTCTCGCAAGAAGGCTGCTAAAGGCAAAGCCGCAACCAGCAGCCCGTCTGCGGGCAGTCCCACCGGGGGGAAGGGGACCGGGAAAGCCGCGAGGAGCAGCCCGGGCATTGTTCAGATGAACGGTGTGGTCCATCCCAGCAGACCCTCCATCAGCAACAGCAGCGAGTTCTATGACATCGCCTTCAAGGTAAGATGCCTACTGTTGTTGTTCAGTAAGTGCATGACAACAGACTGCAACTCACATGTGATCATTTTACAGGGAAAAATATCACTGAGATGGAAAGGGTGCGGTAAAAATTGATGATCAGTGACACAGAGGTCACTATAAACACACACACACACACATAAAACATGGACACTTTTTGGCTTTTGTTTCACACAAACATAACTCAAAAACACACAGTCAACCTGTATGTGTTCCACTTTACTGTGTGCCAGTGTTGCCCCCCGTGTTTAGCCTCCACTGTCCACCTTTAACAACCACCTTTATTCATTAAACAGCAGCAACCTCCCCTGACACCAGCTGTGTCAATAGACGATCGATAACCTGGAAAGGTGCACGCGCTGCCCCGCAAACAGCCAACAAACAAATCATTTGCTCTGCGCCGTGCAACTGGTTGGATGCGATGTTTGGTCTCGGCGGCTCGGATCACTGGGTTTGCATTCACAGCGAGCAACTGTTGTGTGTGTGTTTGTTTGTGTGTTTTAACTTTACTGTAATGCGAGCACTTCGCGCGAGTAGAGAGCTGTCACTTCACCACAAACACTAACGTGCAGATTCACACCCACAGATTCTCAGTGTGTACTCTCCAACATAGCTTCAAGGGACTTGTGCCACCTACTCCATGTTTTTTTGAAGCAGCTGTTTGATGCGAGCGCAGCGATGGCTTTGTGTTTGCTCTTTTTGCAGAACAATTGAACTGATTGTTCTATCCAAGCCACTTCACTCTGTGAACAGTTGATATTCTTGGTTAATTATTTGTTATTTGTTAGAGAAAGGGCCTGCCATTTCTGCAGCACACGCCATCATTACAGCCATTAAATTAACAATTACAGGGAAAAAAACTCACATTGTTCAGTTTCAGTTTGGGCTCAGAAACCCATACACTGATCTACACTCACCTGTGTCTCCTTTAAATATTCACCATATCCCTATTGCTCTTTTATTTAATTAGTATCATACAGTTTGAGGCAGTATTCCAGTAATATTTCCTTTAAATTATTTGCAAGTCTGGATTAAAATCCCACCTGTAGCTTTTAGAATACTTTTGTCACAGGTGCAGCTTTGCAGAATTTGTTCTGTGTTGCAGAGAAGAGCATGTCATTTGTAGCCCATTGTGCCATATTTCATCATATACTGTTGTCGCTGTAATATCATTATTCTTCACTGAGGAAATTGATTGCATTTTATTTAGAGAAACCTAAGGGCAGGGAAAGACCAGGTGCCTCACAGTTAGATCATGCAGAGCCTGTGTAAAGGGGAGGGCATTAGGGATGTGAAGGCAAGAGACGGACGCAGAAATAAAGAAGGAATATTTAGAGGAGAAATCTATAGGGAGCACAGAGAACCACAGTATGAGATCCTCAGACATATTACCCTTTGCCACTTTTTGTACCTGTTACTATGCAGCGGTTCATTCTTCCTCTCCTGTCTTTCATCTCCTCTCTGCTTCCTCTCTGCACCCAAGAGGCACTTTTGATTTCCACAGTCTAGGGCCCACAGTCCCTCAGCTAACTGGATAACAGTAATCACATCAAACCTTTAACTTCATCACAGCTCTGCATAAAAAGAGAAATGCACGGCTGTCTGTTCATATTGTTCGTATCGCACGTGCACACGCACACACACGGATGTGCAAACACAGAGGCGCACACAAAGGGACAGAATCTACGGACGTCCGCCGGTGGCTGTAATGAGCAGT
This sequence comes from Lates japonicus, assembly GCA_033238685.1. Classification (NCBI taxonomy): domain Eukaryota; kingdom Metazoa; phylum Chordata; class Actinopteri; family Centropomidae; genus Lates; species Lates japonicus. The sequence goes on from BRZM01000007.1 coordinate 9,066,896, forward strand.
CACACACTCATTCACATACACCCTCCTTCACTGGCCAACAACCAAAATACCAGGACTAATTTAGCTGAATGATTCAAATGTTCTGAGGACAAACAATCAGACACTGATATAAAATTAAACAGATGAGCAACAGCTCCCTCTTCTTTATGCTCCTACGTGTGTTTTTTCTTTTTAAATTCTTTGCTAGTTATTTCAGAGACACTTTGACCTTCATCGATCAGTCAGGCAGTCTTGGACAGCTTTTGTTTAGCCTTCCAGTCATTCCTGGCTGAGTTTTTCCCCTCTTGGCTTCCTGAACAGGTGATGCTGGTTGGAGACTCTGGAGTGGGGAAAACCTGTCTACTGGTCCGTTTTAAAGATGGAGCGTTCTTGGCCGGCAGCTTCATCTCCACTGTGGGCATCGACTTCAGGGTGAGTTTAAGTCAATGGAACCAAAAAACAAACAGACAAATGAGCCGCATGCATGCACACGCAAACGCTCTCAGGTTTAGAACCTTTTTCTAAAACGGGGCCATAAGTACTAATGGGATTTTTTTAAAAGCCATTCAATGTCTTTATATTCCCTGGAGCTGTGAGTATTTCCTGTATTAGAAGTCTCACAAGATAGGATATTGATTTCTTAAATTAGTTTGACATGCTTTAGTTTTATCGGCTCCCTGGGTGATAACAGTGTCTCTCATGTGCCAGTTTTGTGGTCTCACATGGGCAGCCAGGAAAAAATTGTCTATCTTTTCTAATGATCACATTCAGGTGTGTCTATTTGGCGACCACTAAGACACAGGCCGGCAGAAAGAGGCAGTTACTTCCTTCCAGCTCTACAGTGACCTCATGCACAGGGCCATTTCAGACTCAGACTTCACTGGACTAGTACTTTTAATTAGCAACAGGCCTCATCTGGGCAGTTTCATCTTCTAGACAGTTTTCTTCGCTCATTCATTGTCAGTTTAAAGTACGGTAAATCCCCTTAAACTCACTGGCGTAGATGCAAACACACAGTCAATGTATGTATCTATAATCTGTCTTATCAGACAGATGGTTAAACACTGCTTCTGTGAAGTTCTTGAAGGCACTGCATCTTATTAAAAGAGTGCTGCACAGATTTAGCATTCCACTCCTAAAACATTGTCGGACTCACAATGAACAGTTTAAAAAGGTATCAAAATCAATACAGCAGAATCAGAGATATCATCTTCCCTATAGAATTTATTCTCAAAACCTGGAGCCCACAGTGCCACGCCACATCGCAACTCAACTGCCAGCAGTTTTGGCCAGAGATTCAGGTGTGTTATGCTAGTAGCACTTAATGTAGCCTTGTTCCACTAGCCTCAAGCAGAATTGAGGAGCGGGCTACAGACGTCTGGTGAGCTCAGTTCTTTCTAACTCCACACCCCCAGATAAAAAAATTTAAAAAATCATTTTCAAACTTCTTATTCTCAGACCCAGCCAATGTTGTGCTATGTAACATCACTTGAGGCAATTTATCAGACTTCGTTCCCTCTGAAGCCACGAAAGAGCTTTGTTTTTACATATGCAGTAGTCCTTCCCAACACCTGTACACAGACTTTGATATGTAAAATCTGTGCTATTTCCCTTCAGCTAACCTCTGTGTTTTTTTGTTTTCTTTGACTTCTCAGAAATTTCAGTTGTTGATGTTGATGGGTGTAGTTAATCTTAAGTAAACACATTTATGAGCAGTGCACAGATCCAGTCAGTCATTAAAAGGATACATACTTACTCTCCTCATCAGTTTTAGTTGACTGACGTATTTTAAAGTGCTTTTTAAGTTTAAGTTAACACCATTACATAAAGTGTAAGTGCAGCATTAGATCCTTTATACCCATGGGAGGAATGTGCGTGTGTTTAACTAAAGTATCAAACCATTCTATAGCCCTGTGTGTGTGGGTTGGATGAGTTTGTGGGTGGATGAGCAGTTGATTTATTTACTTATGTAACATCTCTTATAATAGAGTGTCTGTAGTGCTGATGTACATTTAGGCCTATCTAACCAAAACAGAGACCTTCGTCAGCTATCTCTGTCCGCTGCATTTACTACTGATGGTGGAAAATGCACAAAACTCATAAAGTTTAGTGCTTAGTCAGCTCTTTTGTCATATTGACTTATTACTTAATTGCAGTATGGCACAGAGCTTTGTGACATGAATAATTTCATTATCAGCCCCAAAACTCCCATTCTCTTCTGCATGGTTTCTTGTTAAATGATTCAGTTTTTCCGTACAAGTGAAATAGACCTCCGCGAATGAGGATTCTTCTTGAGTCTTACTGTAGGTCATGAATGATGTGGCATTTTTAGATCTGTTAATTAGAATACAGAGTAAATGGCTTTGTTCCCTCCATTAGTATTTCAGCACACAGCTCTCAATGTTCACAAGCAGAGAATGAACCAAATCATCATGAGCACACCCTTAGAAACAGAGTTAAAAAGTTACCTTTAGTGTGTAATAGTGTAAACAGTGTATTTGTTTGAGAAGTTGAGAGAGCAGAGTTTGTTGAGTAGGAAAACATGATGGTCCTTGGTGCTTGTCTTCCCATGGAGGATACGCAGAGACACAGACAGACAGGGAGTAATCGTTATTTTTAGGAAAGGGCGGTTTTGATCCCTGTTAGTTGGTGGGAAAGAAAGGCAATTTGTTGCGTATGGGGATTTGATCTGCTTCCCACTTCAAAGCTGCAGCAAGATGCTATGTTTTCTTCCCTCTCTTGTTTATTGTAGACTCATCTTGTTTAAACCCCAGCATGTTCTTGGGATTACAGAGCTGCACTGGTGCCTTGTTAGGCTTAAAATACAGAGAGTTGGAATAGGAAATATAATTACTATTGAGTCTTATCATGAAATCTCCCCATGAAGGGCGATAAATTCATACACAGGGGCAGACAAACAAGATTGTACTTAATCATATTAATTCCATGTGGCTTTTACCTTGTCGTAGTATATTTTTCTACCATACTCCCTACAGATGATTACTGCTCAACACTAATAGGAAATAGAGCTTATCCTATGATCTTTTGGCACATTTATAGTAATGCCATATAGACCAAATCAAGTTATTTGGATATGTTTTCATCTTGATAACTCCTTAGAGAATCGTACATCGATGCACTTCTTATTGTTCAATTAATGTGTGGTCTTATCATCTTAATATACACGTACATCTCTGGCTCATCCATGCAAGAAAATTGATTAAGTGCTACTGTTTTTTATCATGTGAATTTACAGAAACTCATTTTTAATGGATTGTTAGAACGTGTAACTAAAATGTGCAGCTTTATGTTGTAAGTTAAAAGATTTAAGGCAGTTTTTTTTTAAGATTTTGCATATCTCCCTCTGAAGCCACAAAAGACTTAATGCAGCTTTTTTTCACACATGGGAGCAGTACTCCCCAAGAGCTGTGAAAAGACTTTGATGTGCAAAATTAGCGGAGTTCTTCTTTAAGGTGAACTCTCATAACGGTACAGCTTTTCTCATTTTATTAGATAACCTCTCTATTAAAAAAGAAATACTTAGTGTACATGAAAGTATTTTAACCAAGGAATGAAGTTTCATCCAGTTTAGGTTTTTGCTCAAACAAAGTATGGTCTTGGCAGGGGTGTCAGGGGTGTCAGTCTTGGTTTCACAATTGTTGCACCCCTATTTTATTGATTTAGATCTAATCTAGAACATCTAGGAGTACAGTACACTTGCAAATTATGATGCAGCTGGTCCAGGTCGTCTGTTGTCATGGTGATACAGGTCATAGCCAATGGGCAGGTGGGCAGGATTGTCTTTGTGTTTGATTGTGTGGCCCATAAAGTTCTCAGCCTGCAAGAGTCAGACTCCTGGTGATTTTCTCCTTCTTTTTTTGCTTCAATCAGGAGGTCATGGGCAGTATGTGAAAGGCATCAGACAGGTATAAATGACTCTGCCGTTCAGGTAAAATTTAGATTTTTTGCCGTCTGAGTGAAAAGGACCTCTGATGTTTTCTTTATCCCATAGCTTGGGTTAGTCGAAGTGCAGATTTGCAACATGCATAGAAAACACCCAAGCACAAAAATCACATGACACTTGAATGTCCTGAGCACATTTTCTTCCTTACTTTCTCCATTTCTCTCTGCACCTTAACACATCTAATCACCTTATGTCACTTGTACTTCTTCCAGCTCCAAGGTATAGAAGGTTAGGTTCACACCATGTCTGTGGGAGACAGCTGTAGTCTCTTTTATAAAATGCATCAAAGGTATCTCTACAGAACTTTGTAAAGGGGAACCAGCAATTACCTATTAGAAGACTCCTCCAAGCTTGTCTTTTATGTCAAGGTCTGGCTCTGCAGGGCACAGATTCATGTCTCCACAGATAAAAACACAGACAGCTAGAGACAAACTGCACATTTACTCAGTGACGGGGATATATAAATATATTTTTAAAAGCTGTAAAACAGCAAAACTACCCCACAGTTGCAGCATCAAGAAAGAGTAAAGACATACAGTGTACACATTCAAGCTTTGTGTTGGTATCAGATGCTAGCTAGACACAGTCATTTTACATTCATTAGTTTTCCCATTAGTCTGAGATGAAGATGGAACTGTAATGCTGTTCTTTGGTGGGTCTAGGATAATTATTAAGGTGCATGGTGTTATTCAGTATTTTTCCCTCTGTCAACAGGTCCCATGAAAGGACCAACACAATGCATTAGTCATTCTCTCAATACTTTCCAACTCCCCCACCCTGTCTGTGGCACTATGGCCCAGGCCCACTGATTCATACTGAAGATATACTGCAGATCTATTTTAAAAAACAGGTCACAAATATATTTGGTTCATTTTTTTTGCAGGCTAAGAAGCTTTTGAGAACAACTGGGCACTGTAGTTTTTAGCAAACATTACTCGACCTGGGGTAAATATTGTTTTTTTTAGGTGACTGTTCTCAGCTGTGGATTAATACGCATTTAGTGCTCTAGTGAACTTTTCAAAATATGTCACCCAGTGCAACAGCGTGGCTCCTTTATGTGTTCTTAATGGTTTTTGGACATCAGTGGAGCTCCGTAGCTCAGGGGAAAAAGCTGTATCAGGCTCTGGATACACAAGGAATGGTGGGATCAGTTTTGTGCTGGTTTTGGATTTTTGATGGGATTTTTTTGTCAAGAGCAAAATATTGCTAGACTTAGCCTTTCAGGAATACATTGTGTCACGTCCAAACCTTCCACAGGTGGACAGTCTATGGTGGGAGCTGTCCTTGGTGCTGAACACGCAAAATTTATGTATGGTGTATAAGGCTACCAAGTCTACCAATCTGTTATCAAACTCTTATAGTATATTTGATATGTCAGCCAGTCTGTCTCCGTCTGCTGCGATTACACACTGATGGCCCAGTATCAATTTTCCATACTGTAATTGTTCTCATCCATCATACTTTAGATTTTCTTCATTTTTCTGTCACTTTTCTCCCTAGCATGCTGTTTGACATTTCATGCATATTCTCGCTAAAAATAATGTGTGATGTGTTGTTTATTCTTTTAAATGTTGTAGCCTGAAGGCAAACATTTTTTCTCACTTTCAACTAAATCCCACAGTTACACACACCGGCAGGGTAGTTGGTGAATGTATCTTAAGCTGTAAACATGAAGAATCTCACATGTTACTTACTGATTTAAAAACAGTATTGTCAGCTTGAGAGAGGATTTTTTCTCCATTACCAGGGTCAAAATGTCTTCGTTTGAAAACAGAGCTTGGAAATCAATTTCTTTGAGAGACAAAAAGAGGACCATTAAGAGGGAGAGGAAGATAAAGAAGTGAAATGGGGGAGGAAATCATTCCAGGGAGAAGCAGAAAAGCAAAGATACACAGAGGGAAGCCAATTAACAATATTACTCCAACAACCTTCCTCTCATTTCCGATGTCGCGGAAAAACAACCTTTCCTCATTTGCTCCTCCTCGCTATCTCCCTCACCTCATGACACCGGAGAGAAGTAATCCTTCAGTCCCCTCAGTTGACGTAAATGCAATGGTGGGGAGAAGAGCAGCACTTCTCACCTCTGCTGAGAGACAAGAGCTGCACCCAGCTGTCAGTTATGTCAGCTGTGCCCCAAGTGATAGACCTCTTATGCAACAACCACAAGCTTCACCTCCCAGCACCCTGAAACAACAACATCATTTGACTTAGGAAGGCAGAGCTTGAGTTATGCCTATGAGAATGAATCATCAAATTTTTGTCTAATTAGCCTCAAAGAATCTTAACTACTATTGGATGGATTACTATGAAATTTTGTTCTGACATTCATGGTACTCAGAGGATGAATCCTACCTATTCCTTGTGATTCCTCTGCCTTTCCTGCAGGACCATCAACATGTCAAATCTTTTAGTTATCCTGTGAAGTATCTCAACATTTATATTATGTTTTTGGCACAAAATTTGAACAGACATTCAGGTTCCCAGATGATATATCGTGAAGAATTTGGTGATCCCCTGACTTTTGCTCTAGCGTTACCATGGGGTTGACATTTGTTGAGTCAAATGTCGCAACAAGTATTTATTTCACCCTCTCTGAGATGCATAACAACCCTTGACCTCAGTGACCGTTCCTCCCCATAGCATAACTCATTCATCACATTGTCATGTGATGTGCGCTGCAATCTTCAAAATTTCCCAATGCGCTAATCATAGACAATTTGTCCCCTGAGGATAAACCAATATTATTGTAGGTTACATTCTGGGTATAAAGTCAGTTACCATGGGCCATTCTGCAGCCCAGAAAAGATGAAACATCACAACACTGCTTCCTGTCTCCAATGATTTACTCACAGCACTCTGTCCAGGAGTGGTCCATAAAATGTTCCTGACAGGTTTAAGAGACATGGATCACACCTGGCATACTAATTCATCTTGCCCTGTTTGTAGTCTGAATTGTACACAAGACCTTTATCTTAATGATTTACCTTTGCAGTGTTACATTAGGGAAGGTGTCTTTGTGAGCTACAGCTACAATGGATGGGCTTTTATTTATCACTGAGTAATGGCTGGCAAGGGAGAAACCTGAAAACCTGCAATCATGCTCCACATATCAGTTTCAGGCTGGGGTGATGTTTGTTTATCACCATGCTAGTAGCTTGGCTCATACCTTGGCAATGTTGGTTGGACAGTTGGTCCACCACTTTGGTCCAGACTGAAATATCTCTATGAGATGGATTGCCATGAAATGTAGTACAGACATTCATTGTCCCCAGAGGGGGAATCCTGGCAAGTTTGGTGATCCTCCTGGATATCTCATGCATGCCGATATTAGCATGTAGCTTGAAGCATAACTGTTTTTTTTTTCTCACCAAATCTGAACCTGAAAATAATAATAATGATATGGATAATACCTTGACTGAAACTAAAACTACAAAACCAAGAAGACAGACCAACTGAAGGCAAAAAGAAAGCCACAGAATATGCGTAATGCCCAAAGAAAATGACCCGTTTCTTTCTTTCATCCTTCATCCTTCTCATTTATCTACACTTGCTCTGTAAGACCCTCCTCCATTGTCCTCTCTGCTTGCCCAGAGGTCACTCTTCATGTTCCCGTTTACACCAATGACCCCAGTGTGTCACAAGTTGGACCAGAAGTTTCACACCTTGTTGATGGAGTAGAGCCATGTAAAACCAAGTTTCCATTTTTAAGCACAGAAGGGAAGTTTCACACATAACAGTCAGCCCCATTGATTCAGATTTCACTTCTCTCTGATGTTATTTTTGGGCATACTTAGTATGTATGTGGGGGTGGGGGCTATGAATCAGGCAACTACAAAATTTTCACTCAACCTTTCAGTCGTCTGATTTTAAGATAACTTGAAGTAGGGATGCATGTCGGCACTCTGCTCCTGCATTTAAGAACTTTGCGGCTATTAGTCTGAAAGATGTATTAAAAATAAATGTACAAATCTTCAACCTTCACCCTCCACTACCCTGGGGTAACACAACATGGGGAAACATGCTCACTCTCATCCTAACTAACCAGTTTCAAAGACAAATAATGCTGATCTCAGGTTTTTCTTTAACAACAAAGAAAGCATCTGCTCTGACTTCACTTATTTAGTATTTTTTATATAGTAATGAGACATGAATCGGCATTTATTTACTATAGCTGATACAGCAGCTACAGAAAAATGATAGTTGCACATATGTCCAATAACCATTATTATCTTGGGTTAAACTGCCCAGTGCAGTTTGTTGCATCACCCATCAGCAATGACTAATTCATAATTTACCCATTTATCTATCTATGTTGACTGTTGAATAATTCAAACAAGTCTATTCTTATTATGCAGGCAGCATTCAAGATTGTCTTGATAAGTGTGTGTGTGTGTGTGAATTTACATGGGAGTGAGGATGGTGTGTTCTACTTCTACTACCTGCCAGAATACAGAGCAAGGAGATGAGACAGTGGCAGCGGAGAGGAGGTCTCAGGAAGGGTTAATTGAGTCACAGAGGGGCCAAATCAGCTATAAATCCTATAGTCTAATATGACATTGGCACATGAGCAGCACACACCAGTACATGCAATACATGTCTTTGAAAATATAATGAGGAGATGAAGGTGTTCAGAATATTCCTGCATATTTCACGTTACAATGATAAAATATTTTGTATTGTGACACGAACAGTAATTAAGAAGAAAAACCAGAATCCTGAGTTTGCATGAGTATTCACCCTCCCAATGTCATTACTTTGTAGAGCCAATATTTGTAGCTCATCACATCTATATTAGGACTGCAACTATCCATTATTTTTTTAAATGTCAGCTGAGAAATAACAAGAACTTGCAGCGCAGAAATGCCAAATTATGTTTGAGTTTAATGTCTCGATGAGATAGTTCGTCCACCAGAGAGCACTGACAAGTTGATTTTTCAACTGTAAAATGTGCTGCTTGATATGTACAGTATCTTGGTCACAAGATAAGGGATTCTAAAAAAAATGTTTATGTAAGGTGGTTATGCTCAAAACACAAGTTTATATATACTGTATGGATAAGATGGATATCAATTTTGTCCAGTATTGGGAGGGCTTTAATACCCAGTTCATAAAATACTTTGTAGTGATGTATTTTATGTTTCAACGCAACAAATGTCTGTGTTTGATGTTGTGTCTCCATATTGCTCAGAGATTGTTGATGTCCTTTGTTATACCACCAGAAATTAAAGGTGTAAATATTGATTTCTTGCCTGACCCCTGACCCCCATAATGCCGAACCAATCATCCCACCCAGAAGCACAACTCATCACAAAGGTTGTATTTTTTATGGCGTGGTCAACCTCCAGTGTTTCATGGTTGCACTGAAAGACTGAGTCCTCATCGTGTGGTTAATAGTGCTGAAAACAGCTTAGCAGCTAAATGGGCCAAAAGTGTGTCAGATAGTCAATTCACCAACCTCACCATGAGCACGCAGTCGGACAAAGACAAGAAAGGAGAAGACACCTTATTTATTTGGATGAGGTTATTGTGGAAAACAAACTTTGAGAGAGTATATGTGTGTTATAGTTCAAAAGGAATTGGCTCTGGCTCAAGAGAGTGTGTGTATGTGCTAGGAAAGGTAAGGATATTAAACATTAAAAGTCTCTTATGAAAAATGTATCTCTCTCCATCATTAGGTTGTGGATGGGGGATGGCCGTCTGTCTCGCTTGTGTTAAATCATGAAGTGAGATACTGGTGTGGTTTCCGCTCAATTCCATTCAGTCACACATTCAGCAGCACTTTAGGTGCCTGTCAATGATGTAAACACACACTTGTTTGCACACGCGATATACAGTACAAACTCACACTGATAACAATGCACAACAGATGTGGCAACTGTTAATGAACCAGGGGGGGGATCCAGGCGCAGAGCTCTTGTTATGCATCGCTGTCTGTCTCTCTCCTCTGATTGTACCCAGACATTGTTAGCTGTCTGTATTACATCATTGTTGGCATATAACATCCATAAAAAGTGGCAGAGTCTGCTTACTAGTTACCATGTTTCTGGATGCAGGGAGTGTGTTTTAATGCAGGCAACTTCTCAGTAAACCTCAGGAATGGTTAGTTCCAAGGCATTCAGTGAGAAAAAAGGATTTAAAAGATAAGCTGCGAACGAGAAACATACTGATAAGTGAGCTTAGGTAATGGAACTGATGTTCATGTGCTTAATAGAATAGAATTTGGCTGCTTGGTCTTGGTGTTTTTAAGGTACTAGAACACAGACAAAGGAGATTTTGCATAATGAGTACTTTTTACTTTTGATGGATCTCTCGTCACACTGTAATTTGCTTGGTTGCAGCCCAAGCGGAACTCACCAGACAGGACTCAGACACACACACAACATGGGCTAATATGCATGCAGACACAAACGTCACGAGTGAGCCATCCCTGGGTACCATTGACCTATGATCTAGTCCATCCTGAGGAAGGCACCTGAAACAGATTAAATGAGGATATGAATCACTTTCTTTACTTTCATCTTTGACTGGAAAAGGCTCAGTGTGTGTGTGCACGCTATAATTCATGATTTGACGTATGTCTTTGCACAAAAACATTGTTGGAATTTGTTAGAGTATTAATATAAATACACTGCATTTTGAAGTGTCTGTGGTAATGGTTGAAAATCTCTTTGTTCAGAGGAAATGAGGTCACTAATTTCAGCATGTTTTTCAGATGGGTGACTCATGTAAATAAGTGGATATTAGTCATCACGCAATTACTGTACAACAGTTGGAGGCAAAAGCAGATGCACTTTGGTGCGAGGTATTTGCATACTTTTGATTTTAATTTTGCTTCAGTATTACTAAAAACCTGAAGCGGTGATTTTCCTTGTGCACAGTTGATTGTGCAGCTTTTTTTTTTTTTTTTTTTTAATTGACATTACCAGCAGGACAAATCAAAGCTGGGAAAGTGGTCAAGCTTGTTGCTTTGACAAGTTGAAGGATACTTAAAGCTAGTGTTTGAGTCCCTCCTCACCATCGACAAAAAGTCTAGGCCCACTTCATTTATATCAGAGATGAGTGTTTTGCTGTAGAGGGACAAGGTGTGACTGAACATTTCGTATTTGTAGAGATCGTGCCTGTAATCTTTATGTAAATTTGATTGATTTGCCATTTAAAGAACCGAATGTCCTAAAACAGTAAATTATCATATCCATATGTTTATGCATCTGCTAATTTCCAGGATTAATACAGCGGGTTAGACTGCATCAGAACTTCTGACCCATAGCACCTGTTGTCCATGTTAAACCTCACTGAACAGTGAAAAAGTGAGTCCACTTAATTTTAAAGCTGCATATGCAATAGCTGACCTGAAAGTAAACCACTCCACTCCTCCTGGTCGCCCCTCTCTCACAAGGTTCACGCCCGCCCGAACTCCCTCACCTGCATCTGCCCTAGCTAATGCAGGCAGCCATTGGCCTGTGTGTCAATCTAAGTCCGGCAACAAGTGCCAGATTGAAGCCTCGGTGTGAGAGGAGTAAATGACCAGAAGCATGCATTCACATATTGATTGACAGCTGGTCATTGAGTCAGGGTCACAGAAGCCTTTGACAGCACCTCTTCACACTGAGATATTTTGGGGGGGGGGATATTTCAACAAAATGTGTCAGAAAAAAGATGCGTACTGCAGCTTAAAGTCTTCAAATTTGTACATTATGTTATGTACATTTTAGAGAGTGTAAGTAATGAAAGGAGATGGAAAATAAGACAGCAGGGAGAGAGGCAGGTCTGGAATGATTGTCATTTATAACGGACCCATCACAAAAACTGGCTGCATTGTGGATACTGACAGTCCATCTCCTCACTCATGATGGTCTTTATGCATCGGTCTTTCACTTGTTTCCAGCATCTATATGTTTGTTTGTTTTTTTTGTTTTTTTTTTTGAATAGTCAGTGGGGGGATGGCTGACTGATTTCTCCATTATCCACTCTTCTGTCTGCCAGCCTGTCTGCCTGCCTTCTCTGAGTGGGTGCAATTAAAGTGCCATGCTTAATCATGCCAGCAAGTGGCAGTAATGTTTGTTTCTGCCTGAAAAATGGATTGAATTAAGATGAAACAGGAGCTACAATGAGAAGCAGAGGCAGACTTGGACACACTAAAACAGGAACTCTATACATGTGCTATGTGTGTATGTGAACATAGCCATTTTATTTGTCACTAATTGCATTGCGTGTTGCGTCTAGTTCTATAATTAGGGGGCGAGCTGTTTCGATGAGTTGATATACAATCCCCAGCCCTTCACTAAATTAAAAGTTATCAAGCGTTCGGCTACGCTTGAATGACTGTTTGTCCAAGTCTGTGCATGTGTGCACATGCACGTGTAAACTTGTGAGTGTGCATGCACTGGCAGGGGGTTTCGCCTCTGACTAGGGAGATGTTTGTAATTAATGAAAAGCAGCTTTGCCACCTGCTGCCCTAATGTCACAGGGATCTAGAGAGGCGAGCCCTGAGGAGCATCATGAATATTTAAGCATGGCATGAAAGAGGTGGGGAGGACTTGTTGGAATATCGAAGCATTGCATGGCGCTGATGAGACAGAAATGGTAAAGAGACATAAAGCGATAAGGGCAGATGGAGACTGTTCATCAGAAGATGCATGAGAGGGATAGTAGGTGGATGGAATACGTCGCATAGATTTGGACACTGTAATGATGTTAGAGTCTTACCTGAAGCCTGATCCTGTTCGTTGATGTGGACCATTTCTAATTTGCTGTATTGAATTTCGTTTTATATCCAAGTCATTTATTCCAATATCATCTCACAAACTCATTTCCCAGCTGCAGCAGTAAAGGTTCAAATGAATAAACAAGCAGATGGAAACATGGAGAATTTCTTTCAAAACTGTAAACAAAAGCACTCAAACCATTTAAACAGCTACCAAAAAAATTATCCTAATTTATACTATACTTATTTTCCCCAAACCATAAATGCAATTTACCCATTTTCAGGGGAAAACAAGGACCTATCTACCTGTTCTATAGCACTATAAGGGGTCAAGAACTCCACTGCGTACCTTAAAGTAAATATTAGCAGGCAGTACAGGCATCACAAACTGACCTCAATTAACACTTGCTTTTCCATATGTAATGAACATGTGGGAACATCAGAGTAGAGTCTGTCCAGGGATGGATTCCCTCGCTGCCTGGCCAGAGCTGACCCCACAGATGACGTAGGCAAACCTCAGCAGCTAAACCCAGCGCAAAGAATGTTCCTTGAATGTTTTATTCTTTGTTGTTTACAGTTCTGTACTAGGTAATTAGGCCTACTGTTAGTTCCACTCAAAATTCAGATTCAGATGGAGGAGAGTATATTTTTGGATAGTGTTACACATTGTTAAATCTGAGGTTTGCATAGATCTGTGTGTGTTTTTTTTCACTTTATAGTTTTGAGAGAGTGGTGCATCATTTCAGGAAATGTGTCTCAGCAGTTGAGGAAAAACTGTAATAAATCTGAGCAGCATATGCGTTGGCAGATATTCATTGGAGAAGTCTGTGATGATACTGGACCAAAATAAATAAAAGTGCTTCTCGGAGAAAAATGAGAGGGAGGGCAGAGGGGAGAGAGAGACATTTTCAATTTGGCCATGCTTGTAGTGGCTGTGTTTGCATGCAGTGTGCAGGAGCATGTGTGTGTGTGTGCTTTCTTGATAGTGTAAAACGTACTGTATAGTGTGTGTGTGTGTGTTTGTGTGTTCATATATTCATGTCTGGCAGAGGAGGAACACTGAAGAAGAGAGATTGGTAAAAAAAATCGAAGGACAGGCAAGAAATGTTGGAGCTCAAGCCAACAGCTTGCCCCACAGCCTGCTCGGTCCTGTGAATCAGCCACATTATTCACCACCACACATGATCCCAACAAACACACAACCATATACTGCTGTGTTGCCATTTTTGATGTGTATCAGGCCAGCGTGTGAAAAGATCCTGGGGAAGAGCTTCAGAGAGGTCAAGGCTCGTCCTCACAGTATTCCGCTGAATAATGGATCTGTGATACAGCATCAGAAAATGCTGTGTGTGTGTGTGTGTGTGTATGTATGTATGTACTGCCCAAAGGCGTGTTTGGATCCCAGCAAGTGTCTGCGTTGGTGTGAGAATGTTGCTACAGGTTACAGGTAAAAGATCAAATATAACACAGAGGCTTTTTCCAAGAAGGAGCTTTAATCTGAAACATGGACTGATGTAAGAGGAGCAAAGTTGTACAGATAAATCGGCAAATCTCCTTCTTGGATTAGACTCCTGGATGTCACATTTTAAGGCTTTACACTCTGTGGAGTGCAATTCAGGAAACTGAGGCAGAGAAATAAATCAACACAATGCCACAAGGTCTTTTATCTGGATTGTGCTCTTGCATATACGTACATATTATTCAATGCTTTGTGGTGCCAGATGATGTTGCAGTGTGACCAATTTTATGTTGTTGAATTCTAGTTTGTTCATCTTCAGTAGCACTCCCGCTCTACCAGTGCTGTGGACTCAAAGAATCGAACGAGCAAGCCTGCATTTTTGCAGCAAGGGCAGCAGTTGCTCTGAAAGGGCCCACTGCTCTTTCAATTAGTCTCTGTTTTTAACTTCACCAAGTCACCCAAGTGAAGAAGGCCATAACAGGAAGGTTCCGGCTATTACGCTCACTGCACAGTCAGGAAGTGTTTTTGGGGGGGGGGGGAGCAGAGCAGACTAAGCTTTTTTTTTTTTTTCAGTCAGAGTTGTGACTGACGAGCGCAAAACATCCCTTCACAGCCCTGCACATCTGCCTATAAAATCTTGAAAAAAATTAAATTAATTTCTTAAATTAATCAGATTAAAAATCAGTTATATTTGCAATTTTGTGGCTGTATTTTAACCACTTCACTGGTTTTCACAGACAATTATCACCAGACGAAATCATGGTTACCACATGAGCTATGGCCTCTTTGCTAACTGTGCAGAGTCAGCGAATATAGCCCATCAATGAACGAATCCCACAGTGGCTATAGGTTGTATTATCCGTGTGTCTGGTGTAATGTGATTTATTGTGCTATCTTTGTCACTGGGAGAATATCCAGTGCATCTTAATTGAAAGTATTTGTAAAAGAGTGTCTTGTGGTTTGAAAATGCTGACCAAGCCATATCCAGAGGAGAGGAGGGGAGAGGGAGAGGGAGAGGGAGAGGAGAGGAGGCCCTATTTGTACAGTAATGTATTAATAACAGTCTGTGAAATTAACAATCATTTCCCATTGAAAATGAAATATGTGTAATATGCCTCTTAAATAACTACGGTGGGTGTTGCTTTAAATTTGCCACATTATAAAGGTTCCACTTCACACATACTGTCCAACCATAACAACAGTAACTTAACAATTACAGTAAGATAATAATAGGCTGCATAAATGTCATGAATGCAGGCTGTAAGCTACTGGCATTTTACCCATAGCAGTAGGTACAAGTGTTTGAGAGCATCTTCCTTTGGCTGATTCAATTTACTGGCATCAAATTACACGTCCACTTGATACTGAGGTGCCCCATTATGATCTGAACTCAACTAAAACATCTGTAAAACACAAAACTAATTTCTCACAGGAAATGGCCAAAAAATTGAATTTGCACAAGACTGCTTTGACCTGAGATTCAGTAGGGTGTAATATAAAGAACAACAGAGAGGAAAGGAAGGAGGGGAGAGAGAGGAGTGATTTTTTTAAATTGGTATGAAGTAGGTGATCTGCTATCATAATCATCAGTCAACTTCTTTGAAAGCCACCTGATAAAACATGTGGGCGAAGGGGCCGAGTGTTTTTATACAGCATGTGAGAGTGTGTGCATGTGTCTGCGTCAGCATGACTTAGAAAACTTGACAGCCGGGAGTTGGGTTGACTGCAGAGTAGAACGCCCTGCCTCTCTGTGTATTGCTGCCCTCAGTTTATTTCCTCCACTGCTTTGATTTCTGACGTGTGTTGTGGCCTTCAGAGCGAAAGGGGAGACGTTGAGGAACAATACCATACAGGTTCTCTCTCATTATTCTCATCCATACTGCTGTCTGATACACGTCCTTTTCGTGGCCATCATGCTTCTGTTCTTTGCCTCACACCTCTGCCATTAATGTTTTATTGCCTCACACTTCACAGGCCCCTCTGAAAGCCCCTCATACATTTGTAATTTATGATCCCTGAGAAGTGCTGTTAGAGTCATTCTGTACCAACTGTACCTTCTCACTCATGTACCTTTGGGGAGGGGCAGGAGAAGATTATGGGTAACATCCAGTGCCTGGTTGGTAAGTAGAGCACTTTGTATTTGAAGATGTTTTCTGTTTGGAGGGTGTATGCTGTAGCTCAGGGAAATGAAATTGACCTGAAAAGTGGTGCGAGCTTCTCAGCCAGCCCCCTGTAAATTGTGAGCAAATTGTAACAACACAGAGCAGAGATGCGTCAGCTTGAAAGATGTTGACGCTTGAGAAAGTTTTGAAAGTAAAGTGGAGAGAGTGTTGCTGGGAAGTGTGATTGACAGTCTTTAATCTACAATACCTTAATTCCCCATCCTTCCACTGTAGACTCACTTGATAAGCTGCTCAGATGCTTCTTATCCTGCTCAGTCCACACTCTTAGCCTATTAAATCTGTGTTTTCTCTTCTGGCTGATTTCAAGTATTTCCTCTTTAAAAAATCAACATAATTATTGGTGTAATCAAGCTTGACTAACCACCCAAAATCCTCACCACTGTGCGATCATGAGCCTCTTTTTCTGGGTCACTAAATATTTATGAAGACTCCAAGCACATTGTGGGTTGTTGTTAGTGACAATAACATCATGGAGGAAGTCTTTTGAGACTGTGATTCCTATCAGAGCATACTTACAAACTAGCTTGCAGCTCGACTTCCCCGTGAATATGTATGAGAGTCCTCCTTTGTGACTCACGAGGAAGTAAATCAAGCGAACACGTCAACAAAGGCTGTGTCTATTTCTAAGTGCTCTCCTGGCAGATTAGCATCTTGTCGGGGTTGAATATCTTCTGTTTCTCCTCGGGGAGCGGAGAATTAGAAGGTCAGCAGTGGCTTTCAGGAACAGCTCAGAGGGGATGATGGTGAGGGGGAGGCTCTTAGCGTTGCCTTGGAACCAGGTGAAGCAATCCACACTGTTGTACTGGGAGGCCTGTATCTGGGTCACTGAAGAACATCTTGACCTCCTCTTTTCTAAGAAAATGGGAATGCATGTGGTGGAATGTGTGTATTGATGTGAATGTCCAAGATGGATATGAAAAGCTGTCCTCATTCATGTTGATAAACACATGTTCAACATGCACAATAATCAAAATTGATTTTACAAGCGTTTCCTCCAGACCTCAAACCATTAGTTTATTAATCCAATAGTCCTTTAACCACGCTAGCTTTAGGGATGGCAAGGTCGATCAGTTTCCTGTACCACCTTGATCCAGGACCTGCTGAACACTGCCTTGGTAGTCTTGCCATTCTGAGCATGTTAGCATGCTAATCTCAAAGCACTGCTGTGCACTGCTGAGGCTGTAGGCTACTTAGCCTCAAGGACTTGCTAGGACTGTAGACTCAGTCTTGTCCAAGCAAAAATATTAATAATTTTCTGCTTCTCTGCTTCTCTCTCCCTGATAATGAAAAAAATCATTAGCTGCAGCCCTAATTTTCTCCACGAAGAGGGGAAGCATTGAAAGTGTGGTGTAGTGTAGATCAATAAGACGTACTGGTCCGCCAGTTGTGGGAACATGAGTGATGTTGATCAATGAGTTGAAGGGCTCCCCTCCTCAGTCAGGGTATTTTTAACTTAAAACAAGTCATCATTTAGACTGAAGTTCATTTGATGGCAGGTTGTTTAACCTCTGTGCACCCAGCTCTCAAGCTAGAGTCAACCTCTGACCTGGGAAACTGCACATCCATTTGGCTGAGCTTCGCTCTGCTGTGTGGTGGAGCAGATCGAAGCTGAGATCAGAGGGAATGTCCCTAAGAATGAGGGAGATTTGAGGGATGTATAGAGGGGTTAATCAGAGAAAAGAGGCGCAGGCTTCACCAAAAGGCCAAAGTAAGGGTCGAGGTGGGGTGGAGACACAATGGCCACATCCACAAAGGTCATGACATAGCTCTGCTGATAACATCCTGGAAGATGGAGGGAAAAAATATACATCAGTTTCTATTAACAATTTCTAGAGAACATACAAAGTTATTTAGATTGTTAAGATACATTAAAAGTGAGAAATGTGACACTTACCTCTGCTTCTTCAGAGTGCTTTAGGGAACAATCTGCTGGTGGAGGAGGCTGCAGGTTGCGGGAAGAGGCTGGAGGTGGAGGATTAGGCTATAGCTGTCTGCCAGAAGTTGATTGGAATGGATGAGGATTGTTGTAGAGGCTGTAGGTGATGGTTGAGGAATCAGGTTTCAGCCATCTGTATGAGTCTGCAGGTAGGTTGCAGATGTTGTTTGCACAGCCTGTAGGTAGAGGTGCAGTCTTTAGCTGTCTGCTGTCACAGTTGAAGGAAGCTGCATGATGTTGGCAGAGGCTGAAGGTGGAGGTTTTAGGTTGCAGCAATCTGCAGGACTGTATAGGTGGAGGTTACAGTGGAATCTTCTGGCAGAGGATATAGGTGGAGGGCCTGACCCAGCTGCAGAACTATCAGGTGGAGGCTGCTGTAGGTTTCTCTAAGCCAGAGGCTGGTGAGGGAATCTGTTTAGTGCAAACAACCTGCGGTGGTGGAGGCCACAGTGGATGTTGCTGACAGGAGCATGTAGGTGGAGGATGGAACATAGCACTTCGGGTTGCTTGAAGATGTTGTTTGTGTCCTGGCAGATGGTGTAGGTGGTGGAGGCTGACTTAACAGTTTGTTGACAGCGGCTGCATTTACTGATTTACCATCTTTCAGAATCTACAGGTGTAGACAGCTGTGTTTGCCTTTCCACTCTTCAGCCTCCTCTCTTCCAGCAATTCCAACCACCTCCACCTGCCAGTTGTCGAAGACAGCTAAGGCCAAACCCTCCACCTACAGCCTCAGCCTCCACCTGCAGCCTCAGCCTCCACCTGCAGAGTTTGTAAGACAGCTACATACATCTTCACCGTAATCCTCCATGAGCTCATAGCAGGGGGTCGAGGTGGGGTGGAGACACTGGAAATGGCCACATCCACAAGGTCATGACATAGCTCTGCTGTTAAAATCCTGCAAGATGGAGGGAAAAAATATACATCAGTTTCTATTAACAATTTCTAGAGAACATACAAAGTTATTTAGATTGTTAAGATACATTAAAAGTGAGAAATGTGTGACTTACTCCTCTGCTTCTTCAGAGTGCTCTAGGGAACAATTTGCAGGTGGAGGAGGCTGCAGGTTGCGGGAAGAGGCTGGAGGTGGAAGCTTGGGCTATAGCTGTCTGCCAGAAGTTGATGGAATGGATGAGGATTGTTGTAGAGGCTGTAGGTGACGGTTGAGGAATCAGTGTTTCAGCCATCTGTATGAGTCTGCAGGTGTAGGTTGCAGTAGATGTTGTTTGCAGAGCTGCAGGTGGAGGTGCAGTCTTTAGCTGTCTGCTACAATCCACAGGTGAAGGAAGCTGCATGATGTTGGCAGAGGCTGAAGGTGGAGGTTTTAGGTTGCAGCAACCTGCAGGACTGTATAGGTGGAGGTTACAGTGGATTCTTCTGGCAGAGGATGTAGGTGGAGGGTTTGGCCTTAGCTACAGAATCATCAGGTGGAGGCTGTGTTGTAGGTTTCTGTCAGAGGCTGTAGGTGAGGGAATCAGCTTAGTGCAAACAATCTGCAGGTGGAGGCCACAATGGATGTTGCTGACAGAGCATGTAGGTGGAGGATGGAACATGGCACTTCGGGTTGCTTGCAGATGTTGTTTGTGTCCTGGCAGATGGTGTAGGTGGTGGAGGCTGACTTAACAGTTTGTTGACAGCGGCTGCATTTACTGATTTGCCATCTTTCAGAATCTGCAGGTGTCGGTGTTGCAGCCTGCTTCCTTCAGCCTCTTCCAGCAACCTGCAACCACCTCCACCTGCCAGTTGTCGAAGACAGCTAAGTCCAAACCCTCCACCTACAGCCTCAGCCTCCACCTGCAGCCTCAGCCTCCACCTGCAGAGTTTGTAAGACTGCTACAGGCACATCTTCACCGAAATCCTCCATGAGCTCATAGCAGAGGGTTGAGGTGGAGATAATTGAAATGGCCATATCCACAAGGTCATGACATAGTTTCATGATAAAATCCTGGAAGATGGAGGAAAAATATACATCAGTTTCTATTAATAAATTTCTAGAGAATATACAAAGTTATTTAGATTGTTGTGATACATTAAAGTGAGAATGTGTGACTTAATTTCTGCTTCTTCAGAGTGCTTAGGAACAATTTGTGTGTGGAGGAGGCTGCAGGCTGTGGAAGAGGCTGGAGGTGAAGCTTGGGCTACAGCTGTCTGCCAGAAGTTGATGGAATGGATGAGGATTGTTGTAGAGGCTGTAGGTGACGCAAGTTGAGGAATCAGGTTTCAGCCATCTGTATGAGTCTGCAGGTGTAGGTTGCAGTAGATGTTGTTTGCAGAGCCTGTAGTTGGAGGTGCAGTCTTTAGCTGTCTGCTACAATCCACAGGTGAAGGAAGCTGCATGATGTTGGCAGAGGCTGAAGGTGGAGGTTTTAGGTTGCAGCAATCTGCAGGACTGTATAGGTGGAGGTTACAGTGGAATCTTCTGGCAGAGGATGTAGGTGGAGGGTTTGGCCTTAGCTGCAGAATCATCAGGTGGAGGCTGTGTTGTAGGTTTCTGTCAGAGGCTGTAGGGAATCAGCATAGTGCAAACAATCTGCAGGTGGAGGCCACAGTGGATGTTGCTGACAGAGCATGTAGGTGGAGGATGGAACATAGCACTTCGGGTTGCTTGCAGATGTTGTTTGTGTCCTCGCAGATGGTGTAGGTGGTGGAGGCTGACTTAACAGTTTGTTGACAGCGGCTGCATTTACTGATTTGCCATCTTTCAGAATCTGCAGCGACAGCTGTAGCCCGCTTCCACCTTCAGCCTCTTCCAGCAACCTGCAACCACCTCCACCTGCCAGTTGTCGAAGACAGCTAAGGCCAAACCCTCCACCTACAGCCTCAGCCTCCACTCTGCAGCCTCAGCCTCCACCTGCAGAGTTTGCAAGACAGCTACAGGCACATCTTCACCGAAATCCTCCATGAGCCTCACGGCTGGGGGTCGAGGTGGGGTGGAGACACTGGAAATGGCCACATCCACAAGGTCATGACATAGCTCTGCTGATAACATCCTGGAAGATGGAGGAAAAAAATATATCTCAGTTTCTATTAACAATTTCTAGAGAACACAAGCAAAGTTATTTAGATTGTTAAGATATTGCAAGTGAGAATGTGACTTACCTCTGCTCTTCAGAGTGCTCTAGGGAACAATTCGCAGGAGGAGGCTGCAGGTTGCAAAGAGGCTGGAGGTGGAAGCTTGGGCTATAGCTGTCTGCCAGAAGTTGATGGAATGGATGAGGATTGTTGTAGAGGCTGCAGGTGATGGTTGAGGAATCAGGTTTCAGCCATCTGTATGAGTCTGCAGGTGTAGGTTGCAGTAGATGTTGTTTGCAGAGCCCAGTTGGAGGCAGTCTTTAGCTGTCTGCTGGCAATCTACAGGCAGTAAAGGAAGCTGCATGGGATGTTGGCAGAGAGGCTGTAGGTGGAGGTTTTAGGCGCAAGCAATCTGCAGGATCATATAGGTGGAGGTTGGCAGTGGGAATCTTCTGGCAGAGGATGTAGGTGGAGGGTTTGGCCTTAGCTGCTTCTCAATAATTGGCAAGTGGAGGTGGTTGCAGGTTGCTGGAAGAGGCAAAGCTGTCTGCCAGAATCTGATGGCTGAGGCTGTATGTGGTGGTGGAGGGTCTGGCCACAGCTGTCTGCAAGTATCTACAGGTGGAGGAAGCTGGAGATTCCTGGCACAGGGTGGAGGTGGGGAGGAGGCAAGTGGAGGGTGGAGGTGGCAGCACAGCTTTTTACAGAGGCTATAGGTGGTGGTGGAATCAGGTTTCAGCCATCTGCAAAATCTGCAGGAAGAGGGAAAGATAAAATAAACATTAATTTGGATTGACAATTTCTAAAGTGCATACAAAGTCATTTAGTTTGTTAAAATACATTAAAAGTGACAAAGGTGTGACTTACCTGTGGAGTTTGCCAAAGGTGGTTGTAATTCGTTCTAGATGGAGCATGGTCTCAGCTGTCTGTTGTCTGCAGGTGGAGGCTAGAGCAGCAGATGGCTGTTGTAGTGAGGAGGCAGAGTTTGGTTGGTCGATGGTGGTTGGTCGGTGGAGGGTGGAGGCAGCGACAGCTTCCCAGATTGCCAGGTGAGATAAGGTCTGAAGTTACAGGTGGAGGCTGAAGCTGTAGGTGAAGGATGGAAGAGTGGTGCTTCAGCTGGTTTTGTAGAGGTTGGAGATGACGTTTTGCAAAAGAGAACTAGTAGGTAGAGTATGTTGTCAGCTGTCTGCTGTCTGCAGGTGGAGGCTAGAGCAGCAGATGGCTGTTGGATTGAGGAGGCAGAGTTTGAGTCCGACGGTGGTTGGTCGGTGGAGGGTGGAGGGAGGCAGTTTAGTTAGCTTCCAGACATTTTAGGTGGAGATATGTCTGAAGCTACAGGTGGAGGCTGAAGCTGTGGGTGGAGGATGGAATATGGTGCTTCAGCTTGCTTGCAGAGGCTGGAGGTAGGGTGAGATACCGAATGGCCACATCCGCAAGACCATGACATGGCTCTGCTGACATCAAGAAGGAGGGAAACAAAACATTAATTCTGGATTGGACAAAACAGAAGGCAATAAAGGATTGAAATGTGTTATTATTCCACTTACATGTGTAGTTAGCGGGAGGAACTCAACTGTGAGATGCAGATGGAGGATCGGGCTAAAGCTGTCTGCAGGAACCTTTCAGGTGGAGGTGAGACTGTAGGTTTCCCTAGTAGACAGCCTCAGCCCAAAACTCTGGGTGGAGGATTCCCAGGTTCCAGCTAACTTTAAGCATATCAGGAGGCAGATTAGCTACCAAACGCTTAGGTGGAGATACTTTCAGTTAAGCACTGTGGAGGCTGATGCCAAGGTGGAGGATGGAGTGGTATTTGTGCTGGATACTGAGGCTAGAGGAGTTGGGTAAAAGGTGGAGAGTCTATGTTAGCTGGGTCTGCTGTCCAGGTGGAGGCTAGAGCAGCAGATGGCTGCTGATTGAGGAGGCAGAGTTTGAGTCCATGTGGTTGGTCGGTGGAGGTGGAGGGAGGTAATAGTTAGCTTCCAGACATTAGGTGGGGAGATATGTCTGGCTGGTGATGGAGGCTGCAGCTGTAGGTGGAGGATGGAATATGGCGCTTCAGCTGGCTTGCAGAGGTTTTTTGTGTTCCTTTAAATGATGGTAGGTGGTCTTTGGTTGAAGCTGTTTGTTTGCTGACAGAGGCTGCACTTTTTCACTTGTTACTAAAAACTATTATTTCTTAATACTTAACACTTAACACTTAACTATTAACTTGACTTAACTATTAACTATTATACACAAACTATTTACAGTTGACTGTGCCAATATGCCATTGTTCACAGTCTTCAAACTACTTTGAGAGTAGTTTCAGTTCTTAGCTCTCTTTGTTGGTGCCCGTCCAGGTTCTGGTTCTCCAGAAATGTCAACATCATAAAGGGGAGGATAGACTCCAGCCCCATATGACACGTCCACATGCACCTGTCCGTCTTCGCTGGCTGACGTTGAAATCGTAGGGTGGTTCAGTCTCTCCCAGAGCTTCTGCTTGATCCGACGTCCAAGCTCTAGACTGTACGGACGAGGCCGGCCATTCTTGTACCTGTGTGGGGTGGAAGAAACAGAAATTGAATAATAAGGATACTGAACAACTGAGATTTTTGAGTAATTTGATGAATGTGAAAATGATCTGATTGAAAGAGTGAGAATTTTTTTTAACACAAACATACCTGAGCATATCATCAACCACGTCGTGATAGAGCTTTTGATAGTCTTCTACTGAGCGGTTGTATATCCTCAGAGGACTTCCAGGGCGCACAGCAGTGGAGGTGAGCTGGTTATCAGCAGTGGAGGGCTGAGGCCTGGGTGGCAGAGTGGAGACTGGTGGAAGGTCAGCAGGTGAGATGGGAGACACAGGCCTGGGGACGGGATCCAACTTCCCTGGCGCTTCAGTAGGAAGTGCCGAAGGACGGGGCTCGGAGCTCCGCTTCCTCTTCTGGGGAAGTCTGGAGGTGGTAGCAGAGTGCTGGGGCTGCGGGGTGGAATTCCGCACCTGGGGAAGGTCAGCAGGACATGAGAGGATGTCAGGCTCTGGAAAACTTGATACTTATTAACAGCAATTTTTTTACAGTCTCACAAGAGAAAGAGCTACAGAGGACTAATTAACTTCATTTTTTCTCATCATAGAAATGAAACAGAAAATGAAAGGAAACAGTGAATGAGTGAACAATTCGTTTTTTTCTTTCTTTCAGTCCACATGTCTAACCTCGATGTCCCTGCAGCAGTTGCGGCTGGGTCTGTTGCGTGCAGAGGTTCTCCTGCTCTTGAAATAGTTGTGGTCTTGAAGGTGGATGGGCACGTCACACTACAACAATACACACAGTTTAGAATAAGGCTCTGCAAATTGAGTTAAAGTTAAAGTAAGACATATATAAAAATGTAAAACTACAGGAGTGTTATCAGCAAAATGTACTTCAAGCTTTAAGAAAGTTATTAAGCAGCTGAGTGTCTGTTGTCAGTGTTTCATTATTACATTGAATTATTATTTCACAGCATTGATGCATAAATGTGTAAGATTTTTTTTTCTCTAAGTTGATAAAGGTTCAGCCTATTTTAAATACCTTACATAACGATGGGATGTTTAGTCTTTAAAAAGCAATCATAATTTATATGTTCATCAAATGTTTTGGGCAACAATGTAACATTAATGTAACATTAAAGTAATGAGTAACTTTGTAAAAAGTACAATATTTCCTTCTGACATTTGGCAGAGTACAAGTATGAAGTAGCAGAAAATAGAAACAGTAAAGAACCTTAGTTTTTAAAGAAATGATCTCATTAACTTTCCAACATTGACTTTTTCACTTCCTTGTTCCCTAAAACTTCCCAATAAACATGGCTGATTTAAACTGCTCAAGGCCCCAGACAAAAAATCCAGGCCCACATTAACCTTATATCTCATACTGTCTGTGCAGTTATATAACACATCAAACTCATTCATTTGAGAATATCTAACATGAAAACACAAAATTGAAACAACTTTTTGAAATTGACACAGGGGCCCTCGTAAAGACAGGACCTGAAGGTCTGGTAATACAGGGGGCAGCACTTTAAGGCCCCTGTCCTGTCAGTTATTGATATGCTTAGTAGTTTTATGCTTCCAAATACATTTTCATTTAAATCATAACAAACGTTTATAATGTAACATCACATATCTGCTGGGAATACATGCATAATAATGGTTCCCCTCAAATTCACAATATTAATATTTATCCCAGCTGTGAGCAGGATGATGCAAATGAGTGATATTGATCATATTGGGTATTTTAAGATGAGATTAATGGAGGCTGTACAGTCCAATACTAACAGTGAGTATCATTACAGTAAAGCCCATAGCTCTAAACAGATACTCTGAATGTTCAAATCTCACATTTTCCATGATGGAAGTTTGGTAATTGGTGTCGACAGTCTCAGAGAGTCTTTCAGGATGTTGGAAATCCTCGGTTGATGCTTTTTTGAAGATGCTTTCGAAAAAATTGTGGAGTAAAACTCGGAACAAAGTTTTTCTTGAGCGCTGTTGGTTTTGTTTGGTTTTGAACGATAGATCGCACATATATATGATGCGCCTGGAGACAAACGTGGCAACCGTGGAATCCATGATGTCCATTCTGTTCGCCTGTGTTTCTACAGTCACATCTCACCCGTGTGTTTACGTTTCATCCAATCGACCTGTAAAATACCTGAGATCAAGTCAATTTCTAATTGTGTATGTGTGTATCAAATGTGCAGCTCTGACTGCGCCCTCAGTCACACCTCTCTGCTGCATGTTTGGCCTCAGTCTTTATGAACTTTATCTGTGCAGACGTTTGCAACATTTTGATATAAAATCAAAGTTACAAACTTATTTATTACAAACTGTGAATAGGATATTTTGATTTTCACTCCGACTATATCCCAATTTTACTAAGCAGCAGCAGTACTATCGATACGTGCAACTCCAAATTCAGAGAGCCGCTGTACGTATTTTACGCACTTGGCACAGTGGCAGTATGTTCATTAGTAATTTAAAACGGTATTACCCGGCGACAGAATCTGAACGTAAATCATCTTCGGGGCTTGTAATGTTACGCGCAGATACCAGGTTTATACAGTAAAAACAACTGAGATACAGAAACCGTCCACAGGCCCGTCAAAGCTGTCGGGACATTTTTATTTACAGTAAAAGTCCAAAGTAAAATGATACAACTTTATGAATAATATAAAAAATATCGGTCCTATTAGGTTCAGTTTTACAAGGGGTTTTAAAAGATGAATGCAGCATCTCAAACTATTTGGCATTGCTGTGCACATCGAAGCCACAATCCATACACATTTCTGTATTTTCTCTGAAATGGATTGGCTGATGCTATATCTAGACCTTAATATTCATGTAGATCACCAGCCTTCAACCTAGAGCAGTAGGCTTGTAAATGTTATTTCTCTGATAATTTGACATAAATTAAAAATAGTTCAGAATCATCAGGTGGAGGCTGTGTTGTAGGTTTCTGTCAGAGGCTG
>BRZM01000008.1:0-258983 GCA_033238685.1 Lates japonicus
AAGTGGATTTGGACAGGTTTTGAGTGAATTCTTTGAAAAACTTGACATCATAATTTTTGATGTCGGCGACAGGTGGCGGGTCACCGTTTGGAGTGAAAAATGTCAAAATTCCAGGTTCAGATTTTTCACCTCAAAGTCACTCAGGGGCACGTCTTATGTCATTTGAAGTGGATTTGGACAGGTTTTTAGTGAGTTTGTTGAAAAACTTGACATCACAGCTTGGTGACTGCGACAGGCGGCGGGTCATCGTTTGGAATGAAAAAATGTCAAAATTCCAGGTCCAGATTTTTCACCTCAAAGTCCAGATTTTTCACCTCAAAGTCACTCAGGGGCACGTCTTATGTCATTTTAAGTGGATTTGAATTTGGTGACCTTCAGCTAAAAGCTGTAACCCTAACCCTAACCTCTGGCTACAAGTGACCTCTGGTTATAAAAATAGTCATTTTCATACAGACCAGCAAAATACTCAGTGTTCAGAAGTATTTATTTGAGAAAGCGTAAACCTTAATAAAGGTTCACAGTAGGGAAATTCAGTGTTGCAGCAGCAAAAAACAGAAAAAGGCATGATATAAACAAGACAAGATATAACACAATATATAACATGATGTAAAAATTCGAAACAAAATGAACAGTATAAACTGGACTATGTACACAGTAATAGGTGGGATTTTACTACTGATATTGCGCTGTCTGAAACTGCAAAATACCAACATGAAATGTCAAACACAAAATCTAGCTAACCCACAAACACTGAAGAGGTGTGGAGTGTGTGAATATGTGTGTGTCTGTGGAAAACAAAAGTTAAGATGGCAGCTTTAAGATAGTTTCTTTGTCTTGAGCAGCACGTCATAATATATGTAGGTGTCAAAAACGGTCACAAAATGTCATAGTACAGTAAGGCATCAAAAACCATTAAAAGATGTCATTGTATAGTAAGGCATAAAAATGTCATTCAGAACTATTTCTAATCATTGCTGTGACTGTAATAATTAGATAAACACACTAAAATATGTGATATTGAATCAGTTGTAAAAGTTAGTTTACATCACTGTAATTAGGTGTCAACTAGGGCTGAACGATTTATCGAAATTGAACTGTAATCGCGATTTGAACTAATGAGATTTGCAAATCACAAAGACTGCGATTATTATTATTTCAGTGGAGGCGTTGTTACACTATTTTTTAGCTGCCTCACAGTTCACACACACAGCACTGCAGGAGCAAGAGAATGACACGCTGTAAACTTTTCAACCAGATCTTGTCTTAAAATGACCAAACGAAAAAACTATGGTGTTAAGATACTTGATGAAAACGGAGGCAGAGCGACAACGCAGGCAGTGTGAGTCACTTCGATTCTCTCTGCTCCGGTGTAATGTGAGAGCTGTATGCTAGTCGCAAGAACAGAGACAGCTAAAGCTGAAACTACCGGTGTAACGATGAGTTAACAGCAGCTGACAGTGTCAACAGGCCAGCAAGACAGCAAGAGAGATAACTGAGTTGTGACCAAGACGTCAACTTTTTCTGTAGCATTTCCGCTATACATGTTTTGTAGCAGCGACCGGAAAATTATTGCTGCTGATATTATGACATTGCAAAATACCCGGTTGAGCCAAGAAGGAGAGAGAGAAAGAAGAGAAAAAGAGAGAAAATGGTAGAATGAACTAGCTAACATTAAGTTAGGTTTGTATTTTCTACAGGGACAAATCCTGAAGAGTTTTAACCTGCTGTGTTTATCATCACCACAGGCAGCAGTATGACCGATGTAAAGTTACTCCAAAGAAGGCATTAAAACATAGTGCTACTGTGTGTTTTGTGTGAATTGTTCTATGGTTCATTATGTGTATGCTCTATATCATTTATTGTTAGAATAAATACATTTTGGATTCATATATTTTCATTCTCATCCTTGGATTAGTACAGAGAGCAGTTAATATTTCAATAATTAAATGGTAATGCTCCATCACGTTCTACATGTATATAGTGAATCCTAGACTGAAGCTTGACTTTAAAAATTATAGCGCATCAAATCGCATTATCTCTCAGAAAAATCGCAATTAGATTTTTTTCCCAAAATCGTTCAGCCGTAGTGTCAACGATGAATAAGGTGATTAACACGTGCTCTTGTCTCTGCAGGAGAAGATGACAGCAGCTGAAGACCTGAAGTGGATGAAAGAAACAAAAGTCTAAAGTTAAGCAGTTATTAATAAAAGACCTCCACCATCTAACTGCTTTAAACAGTGTTGGTTTCCTGTTGTTCAAGTGAAAACACTTTGTTTTTCTCTACTATCTGTAATGTAGTCATGGGCACATTTTCCAAAGATTAATATGTCTTTATAAAACACCTGTGAGAACATTGAACTGCTTATGATACAACTATTTAATTTACAAGCAGTTAAATGATCACAAAGATATGTTTATCTTTGGAAAATGTGCTCATAACTACATTATCCCTTACCCTAACCAGCTCTAACAAGTGTTTCCTTGTAGTTAAATGTTGTCTGGAATAAAATCATTAAAAGTTTCTTCCTAAACTTTTGAGTTGCATTTCTCTATTTTGAAATTATGTATAACATTATTATGTTATAGCATATCATTTTATTGTATTTTATTCTAAGAAAAATGTCATGATTCTCATGTTTTAATTTTTTAGACCCATTTTTTTTATTTTTGAAAATATGTTTTCTAAGGTTTTATGTTTATTTTTCATGGTTTTATATTTTACTTTTAAAAGGTTTTATACTCATTGTTCAGATATTTTTTTAAGGGTTTTTAATTAACTTTAAAAACGTTTCATACTTACGTTTTTGTTTTAAATATATTTTTAGACTTATTGCTTAAGGTTTTGTACTTAACTTTTTATGGGTTTGATACTTTGTTGTTTAGACATTTTTTTAAGGCCAAATTTATTTTTTACAGGTTTTATGCTTAATTATTAAACATATTTTTAAATGTTGAATAAACTTTTTGACCTTATTTATCAAACCTGTTTTATAAGGTTTTTAAATGTTTTATCCCTATTTTTTTAATCTGAATTCTTTTGAAATGTATGTTCAAATGATTTTATACTTACTCTTTAGATTTATTTATTTAAGGTTTTAAATTAATTTTTTATAGGTTTTATACTTTAAAAAAAAGATTTTACACATATTTAATATTTAAAGATTTTTTATTTATTTCTTAAAAGCTTTATACTTATTTTTTAAACCTATTTATTAAAAGGGTTTGTATTCTATTCTCTTCTATTCTATTCTAAACTAAGATTTTATCTTTTCTGTTTTATGTATATATATATTTTGTTATACACATTTTTTAGACTTTTATTTTTTGCAACTACATTGTTGAAAAATACTAATTAATACAAATTAAACTAATAAGTTACGGCAGCTTTAATTTGTTGCTATTTGTTCCAGACAAGAGATTTCAAACTGTCAAACTGCAGCTGAGGTAATGACAGAGTCAGACTGAAAAGAAAAAACTAACACTGACCTTATGGGAATGTCCTCACGTCTGTCTCTTCTCTCTGTGACTTAATGGTTAAAGTTTGAATCCTGTGGAGAAAAACACAAACACAAATATTAATATAAACATGCAACTTTTAACACATCAAAATAAAAGCACAGAGTTTCTGGGTATGTCAAGAGGTAAGAGAAGTAAAAGACACTAAATCTACAAGGAAACCAGAGTGTAGACTGGTTCTGGACTAATCAGAACTAGTCCAAGAGTTACATTTTATTTATACGCAAAGACAGAAGAAGCTGCTTAGACTGGAGAACTGACTCCGCCAGCTCCTGATATTCACACAACAGCAGTGGATGTTAATGTTTTTTAAAGCCAAAATGAAGCAAAATGACAGTGTTTCTAGTGTGACACTGAACTGAATAAGTTCGGCACATATTTATGATTTACTGTACTAATGACAAAGACAGAGAGAGATAGAGAAAGGGGGACAGAGAAAGAGACAGAAAGAGAGAGGGAGACAGCGAGAGAGAATGAGACACGGAAAAAGGGAGGGAGAGAGAGAAAGCGAAACAGAGGGAGAGAGAATGAGACCGAGATAGAGAGAGACAAAGAAAGAAAAAAGGGGGAGAGGGAATGAGACAGAGAGGGAGAGAGAGAGTGAGACACGGAGAAAGAGAGGGGGAAGGGAGAGAGACAGAGAAAGAAAAAGAGAGAGAGTAGGAGGCAGAGAGAGAAGGGGAAAGAGACAAACAGAAAGAAAAATTACACATCAAAAGATAATCAGGCCGATCATCGGCCCAAATCCCCCCTCCCAATCAAAGTAAGCAAAGACCTGATCAACAGTTGGTTCTAAAAATTATCTTGTCAGATTCTCCTGTGGTGTGAGGTGTGTTAAGAGTGATTTTAACCTGCCTGATCTGCTCTGAAGACAATTGGAGCCACCCCGATAAATATTAAACATGTTCAATATTTACGATCAGAAATCCTTAAATGTGAGGGGAACACAGAGGAAAGCCAAGCACGCACTCTGTGGATTGTCACGTGGAACGGAACGATAGCCAATCAGGAAGCAAGCTGACTGAAGATGGAAGCACAACAAACAAGAGACATCATCATCTGCCATGTTTGTTTACTCTAAAGTTGTGAGATTTGGAGTTCTGAGAGTCCAGACTCTGTGGTGAATCTGTTAGTGTGTGTTGTGCTATGTTGGTGTTCTCTCTGCACATCACAGACTATAAGAACAAAACAGTGAAATCTGACATTATTGTTGTTGTGCACGGTCTCTAATTTTCTACATCAGGTAAGATTTAAAAAATCTTTTAGTGTGTGCCAGGCTTAACAGAGCGAGGGAGAGTGAAAGACAGAAAGGGAGGGGGAGAGAGAGAGAGTGAGAAGGAGCAAGAGCGAGGGAGGGAGGGAGAGAGACAGAAAGAGATGGGGGGGGGGGGGGGGGAGAGACAGAAAGAGAAAGTGAGGGGGAGAGAGAGAGAGGGAGAGAGCTGATGTTTAAATTCTTAATTTTCTTTGAACTGTATATTCTCAAACTATGTAATAAACTTTAATAATAAGTCATGTCTTTTTGTAACAAATCAAACTATTCAGACTTCAGATCAATTACTGAAGATATATAATTTAATGTCAGTGCTCTGTGTTGAACAGTTGATGTAAAGCTGTTTGTGAATTACCTGGAGGCCTCTGCCCTGGCTTCAAAGAACTTATTCATTGTACGAAGACACTCTGTGTTCATGGATGACATCTCTGCGATCGTGGACAAAGTGGTGACACCTAGAGGAAATAAGAGAAATATACAAAAGGAAAATGATCAATACACTATCACCTATTCCTCATCAACAGTTTAACCCCAAAACACACATAAATATTCAACATTACAGCTGAACCAGAACATTTTCCAAACATTAGAGGAGTGTCTCAGAAAACAGACTGTTTACTGTCACAGATGACAAGAAGAAGCATCACATCTTTAGGAATCAATAATAATTATTATCTTAAATCTTATATTTCTATATTAATTGTCAGCTAATCACTGGTGGAATCATGTATTACTATTGTTACTGTGAACTGCATAATAAAAACTTTCACTTAAGTACATTTTTGAAAGCAGGGTTTTAACTTGTGGTATTTTTAAATATACTTCAGTCCACAGGCAGAAAATTAACTGACAACTATTTTGAGTTTTTAAAAATTATAATAACTAGTACTATATTTCTGACAATTTAAGGACATGATTAATCAGTTATTATTTTATTAAATACTAAACTAACTAAACTACATACCAAGGATTTAAACAATAACACTCTTACTAACAGTAATAATTCAGCTCATCAACACATTTTTTTCAGACTGGGTAAATCTTTAGGACACATACCTGTTGGTTTGTAAGGTGAGAGCTGGTGTTTCTGTCCAGGCTGCGGCAGCTGAACCAGTAAACCTGGAAAACACAAGTAAAACACTTGAAAAACAAATAACCTCATTAATAAAGAATAGTTCACCTCCAAAACTTGAACAGTGTAGAAGAACACTGAAAACACTAGAACCTTGACAACCAAACTTTGAGTTTTGAGGTGACTATATTAATTGTTAAATGTTACTAGAATAGAAAAGCATTTTTTTAAATAATAATTTCTAACAGTAATTTCAGCTTATACATGGCGACCTACTCTAGAAGCTTAAAACTTTTGGACGAACACAGAGTTAAAATCTAGTTTTCAAGCTTGTATTTAACACCACAAACAAAATTTCTAATCAATAATAGACACAATAGGGGACAGCTATGGACGTTGATGCTCAACTACCACACTGAAACACAAAATGACCACAAAGAAACGTTAAATGACCTGGAATATACACAAAACCACCAAGACACAATACGATGCAAAACAATCACAAAGAAGCTGACCAACAGCCAGCTAGAAACGCAAAACGATGCAATACCACCACAAATAGACACAAAATGACAACATCGACATGATCTGCAGAGTAAATGTAAAGAGATCCAAACGGAGTTGTAAACAGAAAAACTGACCACTTAACAGTTACCACCCTCCACAACTCGTCAGGGACGCTTTAGTCACAGAAACACAAACACACTTGAACCCACGCAAATAAAAATGCTAGTGCTAACGCTCGACTTTAATGCTAATGCTCGCCACTAATTCTAATGGTAACACCAGGCAGAGACGCAAAATGATATAAAATGACCACAGACAGCCACAAACCGGTGACAACGACATGATAAACCACCATAAATTGAGTTCAATTACCAGGATGGAACACAAAATGACAAAGAGACGCAAAATGTCGGTAAAGTGAAAACATATGAACAGGGATTTACACAGATTGTAGCCCATTGTGTTACCAACTGTCCATGTTGGGGGTCCACAACTCATGTAAGGGACGCCTCAGTCACAGACAGACAAACACACTCTTACCAACGCGATATAAACGACTGAAAATGGAGTTTAACGATATCATTACAAGGTCGTGCTAACGCTAGCCGCTAACTGTTTGTCTTACCTTCGCGCCGCAGGTGTGTTCAGCGTCTCACTTGTGTTATACAAAAAACAGAAGCTCCAGCATTTGTTTCAGCATTAAGCAGTGTGTGAGGCCTCATGAAGTTCTGAAGCTTTCCTTCTAATTGTGCCGAAAAAGATTCAAAGCTTCGAGGCTTCAGTCTAACAAAGAACAATGACATCTGGTTGTATTAGTAAATCTCATAATACTGACAAACAGAGGCAATCGTTCAAACTTGGTTGGTGGGCGACGGAGAAGATGATCAGCATCCCCGGGAACTTAAGGTGGAGGTACTGCTTCATCACCACGACCAGCTCCATCTGTGATCTTCTACAGACAGTTGAAGCCTTGAATAAATAAATAAATGTGATTGGATGACAGGTTTAATGAATTTAAGTCACCATAGACTGTATATAAAAAGGTAAGACACTACACAGATCACAGAAACTGTACTTACTAATACTTAAGAAGTTAAAATACCTTGAAGAAAACTGGTGGGAGTTATGAAAAATCGCCTACAGTGTCATATCAGTGAATCCTTTGGAGATTAATATATTAAAAATAGCTTTGAGAACAAAGGCTGACGAGTGACTGATAAATGCAATGCTAAACCACAAAATCAAAATATATTGTGTGAAAATGAATGAGTGGAAATGAATCCCCCTGAGGGATTGCCACCTTATCGTGGTCAGGGGGTTTGCGTGCCTCAGTGACCCTAGGAGCTATTCCCACAGAAGCTTAGTCTTCAAGTGGGACACCCAAGCTGGACAGGTCGTAGGGCAGAGGCCTGGCAAAGTGCAATCCACTTCTCCAGGTTGGGGTCTGGATACATAGTTAATAACCTAATTCCATGGAGAAAACACTGTCATAGGTTAAAAAATAAAAATAAAAAATGCCCTCCACAAAGTGTGTGTAAAATATTCTCCCAGATAATTGCTCCTGTAGCATGATGTGTACCAACGATGCTCCCTTCACATGTCTGACTGCCCCCTCATATGTGGCTGCATAGAACCGGCCCTGTGCCTTTCTTGATGCTGACCCTGGTGCTTGTCTTACCTAAAATTTAATGTCTATCTGATCCTAATTCAAACCCTAAATACCTTGCTGTGACTGTTGTGAACTCATGTGCCTCTTGGTAGCATATGACTGTAATCAGACTCTTGGATGGTTGCACAGGGTCAGCAAAGCGGTGCTGGATCATGATCTGCAGGCTGTTGTGTTAGCAGCTGCCCATCAATCTGGTATGTGAAGCAGCATGGGACATTTTAAGAAGGTTCAAGATGAAGCTACAGGCACATTTTAGGCTGAACACACATTTTCAGAAACAAACTGTCTTCAAGTAAAGCCAAGACATTAGCTGCAATAGTTAGAGGACATTTATTTTGAAGGCTGTAAAATGATGGACTGCATTAATTATTGTTAACCAGTTTTCAGCTGTTGATATAAACCTATCCTAGACATCCTTAAAATGCCAAGAATAGGTTCATAGCCACCAAAAACCAAAGATACAAATCATCAAGTTATTAAACTTTTTTTTCCTTCCTGAGAATCTTATCTGGAATGCAAATGAATACAAAATAATAAATTAAACTGGCAAAAAAGGAAACACTGAACACAAACCAGGACAACTAAAAGGTACAAACAACAGAGATTAGGATGGTAAAGTGAAATACGTAGATGACAGTCACATATTAGCTTATGGTTACTGTTCTCTGCATGATTTTGTTTTTGCATGAGTGATGAGAAACATGCACTCTGAATAGCTGCTAGAGAATTAGAAATTAGTGTTAGCTGGGATCGGTAACACTTCACACACTTTCATGATAATCTTCTGAGAGAAAACAGACCATAATGTACGCTCAAACAGTAAGATAATCCTACTTGAAATTAAAGGCAAATTAGTATCCAGTTTTGTGACCAAACCCCTAATTTTGCTGCAGAATTTCAGGAGTCACCTCAGAAAAAGTGCAGTATATTTATACAGTTTTATAATGCATTGCAGTAGAAACACTGGTATTTGGCAAACTCAATCTTTTAAACTTTGGATTAAACTAACTGCGCTCCATAAATGCTTTTTAGTGTTATTTTTATTTGCCTACATTCTCAACTAATGACCTGTCCCAAGTATTGAATCTATGCTAAAATACACTGCTGGTCTGGTCAAAGTCATTCATTCATGCACACATTGTTGGAATTCTCTGAATTCATAATCGAGTGCTTACTATTTAACCCTCATTTATACCTAATTAAACAAAGTAAACAGAATGTTATAAACCAAAACTATAACAACTGACTTGACTATGTCACACAATTGCACTAGCTATGCACAGAGGTTCCTCTCACACAGTTACTGGAACTCTTAGCAAGGTTTGGCACTTAGAACAGTCCTGGATGACTAATATACATACAAGACTTTTGGCACTTTTTTTTTATTTGTGGACACCATTTCCATTCCAGCTTTTAGGACACTAATCCTGTCAGAGTATGATCCTCTCTCTTGGGCAATGTCTCTGAAGTCCACTCATACAGTAAACATCCCAGCGACCAACATTTAGAATATTTCTCAACACATTAATCTTGTGCTGATCTCTCCTGGAGATTACAGCAATGATAGGTTTCTTTTCTTTGTACATGAACAAACCCAAAACAAGCTCAAGTTAAAACAAAATTTGAGTCAAGCAAAATTAGCTTAACATTATTTCCCATTGTCCTTGGTCAATTTTTAAATAGAGCATTTTGTCCTCCCAATAACTCAACCCTATAGTCCTCAGCACTGAGCCTGTCATGATAGGAGTCTATTGCAGATGGAAAACAGAGCTTGTGAAAGCACGAGCGTCAGGATCCGCACACCCCCTGAACACACCTCACTTTTCTAGGGGTTGCTGAAAGACAGGGAATGCTCCCCCTTTGCCTTCAGGCTGCCTCCAGCTATCTCCAGCCAATTTTAGCCAATCAGCTTTTCTTTGGCTACATACACTGTTCATCAAACAGCCCTTAGGGATGGACCAGCCAGCTGTTGGCATCCTCCAGGTCTGTGTCCAACTCCTCGTCTTCATCTAGAGGCTCCGGGGTTCGGAGGGACAGCTCCCGCAGGAAAGCGGGTGAGTAGGCAGGAGGTTGGGAGACAGACTTGAGGCCAATTTTTTTCTTCATTAGGTGGAACTGGTCACGGATGAAGTTGTAGAACTCATACTCATAGCGCATGCGGTGGTACAGCACCTGCAGGGCCTCCAGGGTGGGTGTGTGTTTACGCACGGTGCCTGTCATGTTCCCCATCTTCCTGTAGTCTGTGAGAAGATGATGGAAAAAAAAAAAAAACACACCAAGAGGAAGTCAGTTGCATGCATACATAAAAATACAGGTGCCTAAACTTCAGTTTTGAAAGGGAACAGCAGCTACAAATGGGATTTTTCAACAAAAAGGCATTTTGGAACACAAGTGTACCAGGGCTCTTGTAAATGTTGAGTACTCCGGTAAAGTAATGAGGTAAGAGCCTCTCCAACAGGAGAAGAACATCCTCCAGCTCCTCCAGGATACCCACAAGGAGGTAGTTCTCCAACACATTTTGTTTGGCCCTCTCTAAAGCCCATACTCCCGGCTCCCTAGTATGAAAAGAACAACAATGAGAGTGAGACAGAAAACTCAACAGATAGCAACACAGAAGCCTTACAAGACAAGAAATAAAATATCACCAGTTTCTCAAAGAGCAAAATGCTGGCATGCCACATAGGAGTGTGTAGATACCTGCATTGAGGATGCTGTCCACAGAAATAGGGAATGATGTAGAAAACTCTGGGGTTGGAGCACTCAGGGTAATTCTCTAGAATGCAAACATTGATATCCTGAAAGCAGATAAAAATCCATTAAATTATATATCCTGTCTTCCTTTAGAGTTCTCTTTCCAATCACAAGGAGATATCTCAAAGAAATGTAATGATTTGCCTTTGCCACTAGAGGGAGCACTTCACCAGTGCTTCTGTGAACTCAGACTTCTTGATAGTATCATCTGAGTGGTCAAAGTACTTTGCCTAACAACATCCTGTGCACAAAGATAAGCCTGTCTCTTCACCTCAGCTGCTCTCAGAGGCTGGGATTCCAAACAAGAAAACAAAGTGATGTATGGATTCAACTGGGGGAAAAAACACTTAATAGAAGTCAAAACTAAAGTTATGTGATCAGAGTTGTGAACTTTGTCTGAATGTGGTAGCCATTAAATAATGAAAGGGGAGGAAAAAAACACAGAGGAAAGATTAAAAACACACATGCAGGAGTGAAGCTGGCCAGCCGCTGAGTGCTGTGGAACCAGCAGTCAAATCCATGTCAGGTGACGTAAGCCTTATGGATGGCAACAAGTCCTGAGCAACAAAACACTCCACGAGGCATGACTCACACACACAGACACGCACAGACACACATGCACGCACACAGAAACACCACATGCTTGTGCTCATATACACACACATACAGTAGCACCAGGCTACATGTATGAGGCAAAAGACGTTGATCGGCCTGCTCTGAAAGTGGCAGCAAATTGAAAGTGTAATGATT
This sequence comes from Lates japonicus, assembly GCA_033238685.1. Classification (NCBI taxonomy): domain Eukaryota; kingdom Metazoa; phylum Chordata; class Actinopteri; family Centropomidae; genus Lates; species Lates japonicus. The sequence continues at coordinate 11,539 of BRZM01000008.1, forward strand.
ACGTCACAGCTTGCCCTTTAGATTTATGCACTGATAAGTCGGTAACAGCTGATTTAAACAGAGCGATTTGTCAAAGCCAAGACCGAGGCCAACATGGTCTATCACAGAGATTAAGTTGAGTCAGACAGGACCAGAGGCCCAGACCTTCCCAGAGGACACAGACTGCTTCTCAGGGTGAGATGTGAGGGGCCTGTGAGCGAACACTGGGGAACCAGGTGACTGAGCTGTAAAAAACACCTCACTGACAGGGGCGTAAACATGGAATAAACCACATGTATACGAGCATTGGATTGTGTGCCTTTCAGATGGCTACACAGTTAGAAGTTCCAGTTAGCCTTTGTTCAGTTTGTCCTGCTGTATTTTTGCCTGCATGTGAACAATAGCATGATGATGCCAGTTTTGTTCTGAGACACTTCATGACAAAAAGTGATATCATAAATCTAAATTATACATCTCAATTTCACTCAAGCTTCTACTGGGGTAGCAAGTCTATACATAAGCTGGGATGACATAAATTACGCACTTGGTCAGTTATTTTTTCCTTGCAGCTGAACACTGTAGTACAATTGTGTCTCTGATTCACCGAGCGGCTGCAGGGTTTGTTTGAACTTTATGACTGTCTACTCTGAGCTGCACTATGCACTGGGAACAGGACTTATTGGTGATCAGTGAAGCAAACCACTGGAAAGCTCTTCAAAGAAACCACAACAAAACCCCAGAGGAACCTTTAGAAAACAGCGTGGCATTGTGCTATTGTTAGTATACGGGTTGTGTCCGGACTTGCGATAAGTTTGCCCTGCTTTTCTTTGATTCATAATTTCAAGAGCCATTTGTTGTTCTTCTTGTGTTTCATTATTCAAAGAACAGTCAGTGTCAGTACATCCAGTGTTATCAATTATGAGAACATCTCCTGCCCTGAAATCTACAGTCTCCTCTTTGTGATGAGTGTTACATTTTCTCAAAGGGAAAAAAAGGAGAGATTTTGGCAGCATATTCTATGTGAAAAACTATAAAACACATGCAGAGATTTCAAAAGAAAATCAAGTTACGGTTGATACATGAACTAACTTGAACTCAAATGCAACAGTTACAGTACATTTCACACACACAAACTCTTAACTCGCCATGCTAATAAACAGACACTTGGAATGGACTCCGTGAGGCTTTTTCTTTTCCTTTCTTAACCTAATGCAGCACATCACAAAAGCTACCAAGAAAATCACTACAAGCCAAATAAAAAACAGAAAGTGTGACAAAAAAAAAACAAGTGACAGCCAGAGTCAAAGAAACAGAGAAAGGTGGACAGGAAGTGACATGTGTGACGCCATTCCCCGACACACATGGCTCACTGCCAGGAAGTCCCTCCTCTGTTTTGCTCCAACACTTGATACAGGGCCCTCATGCCTCAACATTAAGATAAGATAAGATAAGATATACTTTATTTATCCCACTTGTGGGAAATTTACATGTTACAGCAGCAAGAAACAAGGGTGACCATTTAGGGGACCTCTGGGAATCCAGCCACAACTCATTTATATACGACTATGCCCAATCAATTACCGCACACACATGGTGGACAGACAATATGCACTCTCTTTAGAAAGCCACATTAGTATTTCGAAGAGAACTCCCGTGTGCACACTCAGGCTCATTGTTCCTATTCTCGCTGTGGATTAGGCCAACTGAGCAGTCAAAGACACTGTAGCAAAATAGGCCCTAATCTCTACAACGGCCTCTCGTTTCGCTGAATGGACTGTGCGCATGAATTAAATCAGGAGTAATTGATGATGTAAAGCTTTCCCATGGGACAGTCTGACTTGAGTATCCATCAGGGAGCTTGGAGTAAAAGACCTCCGTTAAATCATATCATCAATTTTCTTTGCCACTTGGGGGCAGTGGAAAACAAGCCGTAAACACAACACTGACATATTCTCACCTTTGAAGTTGGTCTTTTGAACAACAATCCATCATTCACTTGGAGTCGGATTTCTGACCACTTGATGAATTTAAGTACAACATTCACTCAGTCATTTTAGCTCTTTTTATATGTCTACGACAACTCCTAGTTGGATGACCTTACAGTCACATGACCCATTGTTAATATAAAAATACTGATTGTAACTGCTTTACAGAAAATCCAAACAAAAATTGCATGAAGATATTTTTCTGTGTCCTACAAGAGAAAAACAAAGGAAAACATTGTAGGCTGCTTGTTTTGTCAACACCTCATGTCGGTTGCACCTTAGGCAATCAACCCTGTGACAGATACACCACCTTGGAGTTTCTAACGTCAAGACATGCTAGGGCATGGCTGATGCCAGTAAAGCCTGTATCATTTTGTGTGCACGTATTTGTTTGAGTGCATGTATGTGTCATTGTAAATGTCATATTAACTAAGAGCAGATGATTTTCACATGCCGTGGGATTCTCACCTGATCGGACCAGTATTTTCAAATCGTGAGAACTAATCTGTAGTCTTTGAGTTCAGCAGAGGCACTGAATTACCTTATGGATATTTTGCAAGCATATTCACATTGTACTTGGTAGGGCACACATTGTTCTTGGTAGTAAGGCAAATAAATATACACTTAATTCTATACAGCGCCTTAAATAATCTGACCAGATCTATGCGAGTTGGCTTTTAAATCCATTTCATTCTCAAATAAAAATAATCTGTCTTAAGTGACAGTCCATGCATATGCTCAGTCCTGTATGTGTGTATACTTAGTACTCTTTGCGCTCAAGTGTCCATGCCTTTGCCTCTGTATAGTGTAGTGTATGTGTGTGTAAAAAGGGGTGTGGGGACTGACGGAAAATCCAAGCCAACCACAGGAATGTCTCAGTAACACGTGCATCAGGTTCTCTCGGCCCCAGCTAGCAAACTGACAGTGTTCTTTCATTGACACCTCTCATATCCACCCAGTGCAGGGCAAGCAGGGCTAATGCACACCAGGCAGGGGATATAATCCAAGACTAGTCTGAACTCTGAGTGTTGACATAGCAGGGCACTCATGCTGATTCACACACATGTATCTGAAATGCTATACTTGTGGGGACATTCATCTTGTGGGGACAAAATCTGGACCTAAACTCTCGACACAAGACACTGAAACTTAAAAATCTCTATTAAGCCTCATTTTAGATATTAACATTCAATCAAATAAATCCCTATTATGTATAACTGTTGCTGAGAATCAGTGCTGCAGTCTTGCTGCTTTAGGCTGCTGATCTGTCTGATGGAGAGTGTCCCACTAACCCTCTCCATCCCTTGAATGCATGTGGACAGCTGCTTCCTGCACAAAAGCTCACAGAAGCTGAGGGCTCAACTCTCTCCACTCTTTCCCCTTAAAGCTTAATATTTTACCCTTAAATCTATATGAAAGGTATAATTTGTAGATTTTAGAAATTAAACTGATTAATACTTACACTACAAATCAGCTTGTGTTTGTCTGTGATTCTATCTGCTTATTCGTAAATTCACACTTTTTTCATCCTTAAGGTTTTTCAGTGACATTGAGACAAGCCGCTGTATAACTATACAAATGTTAGGGTGGCACATACTTGCAGCCACTGTTTATAGATATGATTTAGCACCTAAGTGCAAGATGTTTTTGCTAAATAGGTAAGCTAGGTTGTTGTTGTTATTGAGCAAAGTAAGTACAAAGAAGTAATACTAACAACAGCAATGTAAAGCAGTGAAATGAGCAAATCAAGAAATGAAAATATGTTTTTTCGAAGAAGGTGCCATCTGAGAGAAGCAACATGATGTCTGCATTTGGTATGAAGCAAAATCTCAGTTCTAGATATGATGGGAAAGAAGACAAGAGTTGCATGTAAACACTATGTAAACAATCCTAAAACAAAGAAGTGAGCACCAACAAAATCTTATTACTTTGGAAGCTTTTAGCCAGTTTTTATCCCCGTCTAAAGCATTTGGTCCTCATAAGTACAGGAGTGTGAACACACATACACGCACGCACACAAACACACATGCATACATGCATGCATGCACACACAGACACACAGACACACACACACACACACACACACAGGTAAGCCAGTCTACAGCAACACAGCCTCACCCTCCCCTTTAACTGTAGCAAGGGGCCCCCGTGGTCTGCATACTTTAATAACTCAACTCACATGGTCCAAAACTCCAGGGAAAGCAGTGCAATACTTAATTACACCCAGTCAGACTCAAGCCAGAATGACATTCACTCCTCCCGTTAGCCTGAGTATGGCTGCAGATATGGAAGGACTGACTATGGGGTATATCTGTGTGTGTACCTGGATATTGATTTTCCATTAAATATAGACCAGATATTTATAGAATCATTGTTTTGACCTCTTTTAGTGTTACAATGATTTCCAAATGTAGCCCTTTGTCTTACTTAAGGGGAATTCCAGTCCTATACAAGACCCATCACTTCACTGTTACCTGTACTGTGCGACCTTATACTCAATTGTTCCTCCACAGTGTGAAACTCAGAGATCAAAAAATGGCAACTTGAAAATTTAAGCGCGCCTCCAAATGGCATGTACTGTAAAAGTTGAGATGCATTGCCTTTAGTATGGTGCTACAGGGGTGAACAACTCTGCAAGGCAGATGTAGATGTAGGATACCAAGTTTCTGATGTGGTTATACTAAATCAGGTCTCTAATTGGAATCATAATCAGATTTAAATATTGGGTTTGCATCAGGCTGTTGGGGCCTTAAAATTTGCCTTTCTCCCTCCAGCAACACCACTTGTAGAACATCTTCAAAGAGAACAGAATGTGGTTTTAATATATTTCTGTACTGAAGAAATGTTCTGTTACTTATATATTAGCATTTAGGAAGTTGATGTTTGTCTCAAGACAACAACAAACACATGAAACATATTGGTCTGGCTGACACAGGATTTGCTATTTATCAGTTATTTAATGACTGAATGGATGCAGAAAACGCTGTATGTCTGTAGAATTGTTTTCTTATTATGATTTTTCTGTGGATGATCATACAGTGTATCATTACCATGGCTCTGTGCTACAAATACCCCTTAGTATATATGCCTCTATAATTATAATGTACATCAAGGTCATACCAGAATAAGAAATTAGTACATGGCATTTCAATTCATGTCTCAACTGAGCTTTAGGTTATGAAACCAGCTGGCCTGGATCCAAAACAGATACAAATTTAAAGCACTGTTATTGGCAAGCTGGTGACTCAGTCATAAAGTAACTGTGCAGCTCCATCAAATACTGCAAACGCATTAGTATTTCAAACCATAAACATCCGTGGCATTGATTTAGCTAATGTCCATATGAGAGTAAATGGGCTTGTGGGCACTGGGACTGAGATGAAAGGCAGATAGAGGGGAAGAAAGCTAAAAGATTCAGTGCTTGCTTGACTCTTTAAATAATATTGTTCTAAAGTTTCTTCCATTGGTTCTCTTGGGATCACAACAACATAGTAACCAAATGTGGTGCCTCCTCAAAAGCCACAGTTTACAGCTGTAGTTTAATTACAAGTGCTGTGTATTTGTTTATAGTTAGGGCCTCACTATTTTAGTGTTTTGCTCAAAATACAACCCTCAATATTTCTAAGTGGAACAAAATGACTTTAAAAGTCAATAATCTATTTTAATTAATATTTCAAATCATTTTTTAAAGAACTGTAAAAAAAAAAAAAAAAAAAAAAAGGAGAGAACACAATGACACTTACGACATAGTATATCTAGTCATCATTTTTCACATGTGGTGGGACCCTGTCAATTCTCTTTATCACAAACATAAGGCAAAGTTATGGTGAGGGATGCACAGCTTTATATGGAAAGAAAAAAAGGTGATTTGAAAGCCTGTGATTGATGCTTGCCCAAACCACAGATAATTAATTCCTCCCAATCCAACCTTTTTCCAAATTCCAAGGCAGATGCAAAGCTTTGGCCACAAAACTACAGCTAATCAATCAACAAGTCCCATGTGCCTGCAAGGGTATGTGAATGCACTTTGTGTGAGAGTCCAGCAAAGAGACATATAACCATCCAGATAATCTGTGACAAAAAATGTGTTCTGTATCTATGCATGATATCATCAAATGAGAAATGTATCTACTCTGTGAAAAACACCCCAAATCAGACACTGATCTATTCCACAATACACACATCTATATCAACATGACATACAACCTACAGTGTGTAAATCTCAAATTTATGCGAACAGCTCCCTTTTTAAAAAGGCAGAGACATTAATCAACTGATGCTTGGAAACAAAGCTCTCACCAGGTATCGCTCATCATCTTTCATCCCTGGGGTGCGGATGAGGTGGTTCTGCTCGCCCCTCCAGTCACCAAAGCGACGGAAGAAGTAGTTGGAGAGGAACCGATTGATGGGATCCCGGATAATGTTGATGTAGACAGGCTGCTCTATCCTGAACCTGGCGAGGACAAATCAAACATGTAAGTTAACACTTGCTGCCCATCTGAGCCAACATGTGGAAGGAAACAAAAACTAAGAGATAATGTATTCCCTGTACCTGGTAAAGTTGAGGAAGTGAACATGCCGTGTATAGAGGAATGGCTGAGGGATATTACTTATGTTCTTCATGAGATCCACCTGAAAACACACACGAACACACAATTAATGGGTGTACAACAGTACCTGCCATAAACAGGGGTAATCAACTGGGATGAGTGGAGATCCAATCCTAATTGCCAGTGCATGAAGTCAGGGTGGAAATCAAAGAGTTATTAATAGTACATAACAAAAAGCATATGCAAGACTTTAAACAGAAATTGAATGTACCTTTCATTGACTGGGGCTTCTTAATAAACGAAATACAAAGAAAAAACAAAGAGCATCCTCAGGTATTGTCGAATGGAAACAAGAATATAGATCCCAAGGGGCTGAAAGTTTGAAACGAGCACGTAACCACAAATAAAATGTACTTTGGCAGTAGGTTTATGTGGCTGTAGGTCCACCTTGATTTGATTTGCATAATCCTCCACTGCAGACTGACCTCACCACAGTTTCAGTCTCTGCCATGACTGCACAACTTCATGAAGTAATATTATTGTTTTGTTCATCTGACAATATTCATTGCTATAAAAGTATCCCCTCAGCCATGTCATACAGAGGAAAGCCAACATTTCTAAATCTGTTATTTCAAGTTTCTTCTTCCTCTGCAGAAAAAAAAAACTTCCCAAAGGCTTTCCTGGTCTGCATGGAGAGACAGGCTAACAGTAGCCAAAACAAACATGAGATATCACAGTAGTTCCTTATACAGTGCTGCACAGATCCCTGGCATTAGCTCTTTGAGTGAAGGCCAAGCAACAGAAACCTAATTCTCAGTTATTCCTCACATAAATAGCTCCATAGTGGAATAATTCTGTATGTGAGACCCGGTTATCTTAGTCACGCATGTACAGTATGAAATTAGTTCATATGCAAGTTATGTCTCTGCACCAGTGGAGCATACAGTGTGTCTAATTCTAAAATAACAAAAACGGATAATAAAGTCATGGCTGGTTGGTCGTGAACTTAGCAATACATTTCAGCAACAAGTAGTATAAGAGCTCTTTTTAGGTAGTCCACTGAGATTTATTATCATATACATATTGTAACTACTACTCAGTTTCTTAAGACAATCTGCAATGTATCAACTAACTCTTGATTTGTGAAACTGGGTGGATTTTTTCCCATCAGAATCTCTGGGAAACATCTGGATATTTAAAAAGCTGACTTATTAAACTGAAAATGCAGAAGCGTTGCTGCCAGACTCTACAGATAAAGACTTGAAAGTGTTGGAAGTGTCAGACATCTCAGGCCTTTTGGGAATGCCCACAGGGGTAATGGGCAAGGAACCAGTCCATTAATTCATCAAGAATTTAACTAGACGACCAAGTATTGCTCAAGTTTGTATATCTCATGAAAACCATTCCTCTTTTTTCATGTTATGTTAAATTTCCCTTTTTATCAACCCAATTCAGAATGAATTATTCCTTGTCCTTGTCCCAGCTAACTCTACTGCTGGTCCAGGGAGAGTACAGACAGCCACGTGCCGCTGCTACCGCCATGACTCATGTTACTGCCAGCTGCTTCTTCTGCCAGTAAGAATATGTAACGGTCCAGTTTGTTTCATCCTATGCCCCAGCATCCTAAGCTCCAGCATCCTAAGCTCCATGCTGCAGGCAGGCAGAGGTGGACACTGACAGTGGTGGTCAGACCACTCAGAACCTCCTCCACTGCTCGTGCACAGCGCTACACATTAAACTGGCCATATTCAACAAACCTCTCCAAAGCTGTGAGAGCAGAAGAGATCACCACCTAGGCATGCTTAAGAACTCTCTACAATTGTAAAAAAGCAGATGAACTTGTATGTGAATTATGCATCACAGGGGACAACTGTAACTGGATCATTTCTAAGTGAGTGCCTGACAACTGCCTCCCATCCTTGCTTCCAGGGGAGATTCAGCAGAGCAGCTGGATGTACCTGGCCGATGAGCCAAAACACTACTAATAAAGCATTCACTGGCAACAGAATCTACTCTGGTAGAGTCTGGTTATTTTAGAGAAGCCAGGCAGCAGCAAGGTGAATGTGCCAAACAGAAGGACTGACTGAACTAATCTGTTGTTTGCAAAGTTTGGAAAAGTGGCTCTTCTTTACACAAAACAACAGACGTGAGACAATGTTTCTTCTTTCCAATTTGCATGGCTCTTGATGGTTAAGCATAAATCATAAAAAAGAAGGAAAATTCAATGCTGAAAATTGGGGCAAGTGTCACTTATGGACAGCAACTTCTAATACCAGGTCTCTACTATTTCTCAAATCAGAGATTACTACTGTAAGCACTTGATGCTGTCAATCTTTCTGTAAAACAAATGAGGACAGTTTCTGCCTGATTTCTGCCATAAAGGTGCTATTCTGTCCTGTCCTGTCTTTACAGACTCAATCACTCTTTATATAGAGACCTCTCTGGCAAACAGCATTGATCAGCTGTTTGAATGTGCTGCTCTTATAAACTATGTATAGGCACCTGTTACATCACAGCAAGACTATTTGGATAGGAACAGTAATATGTATACTTGTTTATGTACACAGGGTAGTTAATCTGAGGCCCCAGTCAGATTTGGGCTTCGCACCCTCCCTCCTCTCTATAAACTCAGTACATTTCCACTCTCTCTGCTTCCACTTTCTGCAGATGTCTCCTGCTACAAAGTATACATTTTAAAACTTTCATTAGCGCTGTAGAATTCATTTCACCAATCTGGGTCCCTCCTCAACTCTACACTCTCTGTCTCTATTAATCCATTTTCAATCCTGCTGTACAAACAAGTTTATTTTGAGCAAACTGCTCCCCCTTGACCATTAGTCCAGACCAATTAGCCCAGTGCTAACCCCTGTTGTCCCCTCCCCCACACCCAGGTTGATGTGCAGACCCTGAACACATTTGGCACATTTGGTGAGTTAGTGTGTGTGTGTTTTCTGATCCACCCCTCTGGTCTGTCTGGCCAGACCCCCCACCCCTCCTTACCCCAGAGAGCTGCAGGGAGACTGAGGGAAAGTGGAGGACAGTCTGAGATTCCAGGCATACCTGCAAACCCCCCTCCCAACCCCAACCCCCCTCCTTCCTGAGCCCCCGTGGCGTCCTCACAGGGCTCATCAAGGGGAACAGAGGAAGAGCCAAAACCACAGAGAAATTTGTCTGCTGCCCTGCATTCAACATTTGTCTCTGCATCTCACATGCAAAAATTAATGTTAAGTTAAAAGGATCATTCCAGATATTACAGCAACTGCCCATACATAACATATGTAACTGCTTCAAGAGTCCTTGAACACAGGAAGTGAGAGTTTTAAACCAAAATTAATATCCTCAATTTCAAAAAATAGCACAATTTTGAAATAAAAGTTTTAGCAGCCACTTTATAAGAAAAAACCTCCTCTAGCACCCAGTCCAATCCAGTTTTTGGCAAGTGACAAAAAGCAAACTGGTCCTTTGAGTGTAGCTGTCGAGATGATCCTAGGGAATAACTATTTATAGTCTTTGCTTGTACTGAGACCAGACACTTCTTGGTGTTTGTGTATCTGCGGCTGATGCAGATACACAAGGTTCGTGGCCGCAGAGCATCTGTCCGCTGGTTTACATTTTTGGTACAGTAAGAGGGAGGAAATGTGATCCCACAGTAATGCAGACATACACACAATAAAGATGCTGTCTTTCTGTTTTTGGAAGTTTTTTAAGTTGTTTTTTGTTTTTTGTTTTTTTCCAGGAAATGTCTTCTCTCCTGCTAAGCCTCCCCCCACCTCCCTCCCTGGTACTGAAAAGGACAGATGGGTCACTATATGCTTAAAATCTGTAGAAGCTCTGCAAAGTTCCAGACGAATAAGGCACCTTCACTTTTTGGCAACCCACGAACAAGGCATCAACCCTGGGCAAACCCATTAGCGGACTACTGGGAGAGCCAGCAGGAAGATGGTCCAAAAACTGCACTCCTGAGCCAGAACCACAACTGATGAGACCAGCATCTCTAAACTTAGGCGACGTGCATTTGGATCTGCATAAGTCAACACACACAGAACTACACGCAAATAAACACACAAAGACGGTGACACACTTCTACAGAATCGCACACAAACATGAGCACAGACACACACTCTTAAACAGACAACCCCCCACCCCACCCCCCTTCCTTGCACAGACACTGGAATGCACACGCTCTCTCTCTGAGGGGTACTGCCTGAGACCATTCACAGAGATGTTTTATGTCCAGAACATTAATGAGTCTAATGGTGTTCTGCCACTGTGTGTGCAGCCAGCATTTCAGGGTGTGATGAATGGGTAAACAAGTAGCTGTTTCAATATTGACTTTCAACATTTACATCAAATCGGTCAGTAATGGTTATACATATTTAGCAACTGCTGACCATTCACAAATGGATAACAGCAGCTTATTTCCAAGAGGATGCTGTCAATAGCGTCATGTCAGGGTGTGAGTCATCGCTGCAAACGCATTGCTGTGATCTCACACAAACACACAGTTATTAAGTCACTTTCTCACCCAGATGACTAAAGAGGGCGTTGTGTTAATGGGAAATGTCACTGACAGAAGTGTATATGAGGAAGCTTGGCTTTACGTTGGCTCTTAGGAATCTAAATATTTCTGCAGTCAGTTCTACTGTAAACCATCGACCTCAGCTGGGAGATTCTCCTGTCAGGGAGTGTCAGAGGTCAAGTCACTGTATTTAAGCTCAGTTTTGAGGGACAGATATTATACATGTATTTCACTACATTTCAGAGGATAACATTGTATTTCTATTCTAATAATAACATTTTCAGCTATACTTTTACTTTTTAAAATAAATTTAACAAACAGAAGTTTTACGTTTTATGTGATGAACAGTTAAAGATTAAACAAACTAACAGTATAAACAGTAGTTAAAACCACGTTTCCTTGACAAACTATAACATTAAAATGCTGCATCAGTGCCAAAATATCAGTATTAACAACCCAGTGACATATAGTTTAGAGTTCAGAATTCATTTGCACAGGTAATAAAACACAAAAACACAAAACATTCATAGGAAAAAAGGACTGTGCTGAGGAGATTACTATACCATGTAAAAATATAACTTATAAAATATAACAATACTGAACATCTGCCTACAGGCAAATTAATTTGGAATCCACAACATTTACTTGTAACAGAGTATTGTTACACTGTGGTGCAGCAAATGTAGGACTATGTAAGTTGTCCTGCCAACACTGGGGCTTGTTTTGGAGCTAAAGTTTGCATCAAAACACACAGTGCCCAATGAATTGGTTTCAAATGTAGCTGGAAAATCATTTGTTTACATTATTTATTTGTTTATTGTATGAAAATAAAACATCTCGGGGGTTGGTGGAAACAGTCAGAAGAGAAAGGTTATGTGTGTTCAATTGCTAAAATCAGTGCCATTTAGATATGCTTTATGCGCATTAGCATTTGCACTGGCATTCCCACTGGCACAGGCCAGCGCTTCTTAGTGTCTCAAAATGCTGTGGTTTTTTTAAATGAAAGCAGTTTTCCCTCTGTAAAGCCAACACTCATGTCCTTGAGATATTCCAGGAAATAATAAAAGAAGATTCTCCATCCTTCAGCCTTTTTTTCCCACATTGAATGAAAGACAAACACCGAATGAACGCCTGCTGCTGTTTTGTTCACTGTGACCGCATAGTTAAGTGCACAATAGAAATCAATTAAGTTTTTTCCCCACACATACACTAAGTGTTACCTTCAGCTGGGACACTATCTTGTTTCTCTAAGGACTTGACAAGTCGGCTGCTCTGAATCTGGGTGTAGGCCTGGCTAAACCTTATTATATTTATGTAGAAATTATGATGCATGAAGTGTTGGAACCTGGAATCTGACAGCGACCAGGTCCCACAGGCTCCCAGAAAATAGGTTCATTTTTTGATTTCTCTTCTGTTACCTCGGCCATGTATGAATGTAAATGTAAGTGGCAGTTTTCTATTGAACTAACTCTAGGTGTATCAGGGATTTGCTCATTTACATGTTACACCACAGATTAATGACAAAATATCATAAGAATGACCTTACTCCCACTTTGATTGAACATTTAAAACCAGCCACTGCACCATCTTGTTTATCTTACCTGTTCATGTTTTGTGAGGCGTGTTTTATTGTGGATGTCAGAGGAGACCAGGTTGAACTGGTGTTTCTCAGCCAGTAATCTCAGTAAGATGACCACTGTCCGGCTGCCGCACTTCCCCACACGGTTATAAACCACCTGGCTGGGGAATGGGAGCACCTACAAACACAAACACACACACACACACAAATGAAGTGAAAAAGAAAGAAAATGGAGTGAGAACTGACTTGAACACATTTTATAGATACATGTTGTAGTTACAGCGCATGTTTTTGAGCACCAGTACTGTTCTGAACGCCAAATCTGGCGGTAAAGGAGGAAATTCAGCAAATGTTATTGCCTCTTTTTCTCCAACCTTTGACCTCTGTTTCTCACATCTACTCTCCCCCTGGAGCTGGACTCAACTGAGCCTGCAACATATTCTCTTTCAGCTAACAAAACACACACACAAAGATTGAGCATAGGCATGCATGCTTTCATCTTCTCTGATCATATGCTTATTCCTCCACTGAACTCCATGAGTCAGAGACTCTGCTGACTTCTCTGCAAAGTGATAGTGATGCAACCGTTGAGGGTCTTATCACACACAAGCTGCAGCATGCACACACACTTCATGAGTCACCAATTAAACAAGTAGCTCAGCCATGACTCAAACCCTAAAATACAGTGGATGCCAGTGTGTAAAAACAGATTTATTATGGTAAATCTCTGCGTGTAAGAAGGGAGAAGTTGGGACTGACTTAAGTATTCAACATGACACTTACTTTAGCACAAGGGCAGCAAGAATGCTCTAATGTGGCAATTACCCCTAAGGGTCCATGAGGTTTACACAAGTGGCCCATTAAGAATGAAGACTATCCAAGCGAAATTTACCAGAGGGAACAAGAGTGACAGAAAATGAAGGCCAGTTAAAGGAATTAAAGGAAGAATAAGAGCGAGGAAGACATGTTGCTTAAAGGACATCTGGAATATTTCACTAAAAAGTGATAGAGATCTAGCTCAAAAAAAGACAGATCACTTCTGTCTGTTGTTGCCTTAAAAACCCCTTTCCCTCTTCTCTTCAAGTGAAGCCTTCTTTTAAACCTGATGGGGGAAAATGTAGCCCTGATAAATTCTTGTCAGCATTCCCAGTCTGGAAGGGTGATTGTACTTTTCCCAGGGGTGGTGAGGTTCTGGATATCTGAGAGACTGTGTGTTTGGAAGACAGTCTGACTGACTGAATGAAAGAGTTTACCGGCTCATGGGGTGGCTAGTTTATGAACAATTGGGATAGTTTTACAGGTGACTGAGTGACTGAAAGGTGTATTTTGTCTCTATTGTGGGTCTACTGTGTCTCTCTCCACTGTGACATGAAATTATTACTCATCTTTAGCCAATTTCAGTGCTCTGTAGCCCTGCTGCTGCAGACAGTTGTTTCCACACCACAGAACGCAGCATGGCCCATACACACACACTGACTGATTTCATCCTGTCTCCTCCATAAGCAGCAGTCCTACCCACGAACGGGCTCAGCAAAAACAGCGCGGGCCTCTCTGAATGTTCGCCAGAATCCAGTGGAAAGACAGAGGAAGTAACAACAGGATGGAAAGTGAAGAGGGACGAAAGAGAGAGAGATGAAGAGAAGGAACTACTCGGAAGACAAACTTCAAGGACAAAGGACATAAGTATCAGTCTGTTGACAGGCAGTCACTTGCAACATTTTCACTTGATCCCACTTCCTGTTTGTTTTTTCCGAGAATCACAGCACTTTTTACCAAAAGTCATTACGGTCTGAAACTGGTTTGACACAATGTGAAAACAAGATGCATGGGTACATTTGCCCCAGGAGTAGGGAGGGTTCTGTACTGGAAAAACAATTCACAGGCGAAATCTGTGTTAATACAAGCTTATACAAGTTTTGTTGACAGGCATGCTTAAGCTTGAGTCTTTAAACCGTATATTATTATTTTTTCTTTTTAGAGTTTCACATTCTAATAGATAAAAGTCATTTCATAGATAAGATATTGGTGGTGTCCAAAAACAAACAAAAAACAATGGTCAGTTGTTGCAGTTTCACTCAGTTTGGGGAAAAGATTTCAAACAGATAGGAGATGGTTCTCTTGGACAGCAGTCCGACATTCCTCGGCGTTTGCCAAGTAACTACAGACTTCTCGGCTTATCACAATAATGAGGCGGATGAAATACAAGCAGTGTTTTGCAGGACACCGTTCCCCACTGATATGATGACAAATGACTGAGTCAGACTTCTAACAGCCTGGTGTTGTATAACACAAGAAAAACATCAAAGATGCCATCAAAAGTCCAAATCTCCCGCCGGCATTGACAGCACTGAAAGGGCAACCTTTCAGTTTGTGCTATTGTCATTTGCACTCTGTAAAGCTTGGATTTTTGTGATGCACACTGTGAGAAATGTTCGCAGTGTCTGGCACTAAGGGATTCTGTCAATAGTCGATCCACAATTTAAAAAATTATTATGTAACGGTGCTGTTTTCTACCGTGTCTCATCTGGATGCTCGTACTCCCAAGAGTCAGGCTGTTGTTGTGGTATTTACTGCTCTGATGCTGGCAAGCCAATATAAAAGCGATGAGGAGATGAGTCGTCCTGCACCTTTCCTCTCTCTCACACTCTCTCTTCCACTTTCTCTCCTCTTACATTCTTTTTCTAGCACCCTGCCCACACACACACACACTTGCACAGAAACCTCCAAAGGCTTCATAGTGTTTTGAGACATTTTCAGATGTGACGTTCAACAAACATCCATAAATTATCGAGTCCGTCTCACGGCCTGACCACCCATCTCCACAGAGGGTGAACTGAATCCTGTTAACTGCCACCTTTGGTCATCTAACAGCAAGTTTGAGAACACGTCTTGGTTTGCTGCATGTCGGGACCACCGCACACACACTCATCCATCTTCCTGTTGCAGTTCCTGGAAGCCCGCACCAGTACGCCACCGCTAACCTGCACTCTGCTTAGGAAATCGTGCTCTGCTGGTTTTAGTTAAGTTCCTGCTCTGGGTTCATTGCTCTGTGCTGTCAACTGCTCATCCCACGCTGAGTGGAGAACAGCACGTTTAGGTTTCAGTCAGGGCACAGCAGAGATTCTCAGTGTTTCCTGTTATTAATGATATATCCGTTCATCTTCACTCCCACCCGGAGAGGGAGGGAGGGAGCCTCACTGCTTTAAGTAGCTGTGACAGCTGAGTTTCCATCCAAGTATGTATTTGTGAATTAAGATGAATTGATTTTCAGTGGTTGAGAGAAAATGACTTCAGTTACTCAGTACCACCACTAATGTTTTACACTTGATGAAATGTGATAAGCATGTGACAAATGAAGATCGAAATGCTTTTGTTGAATAACTAATAATCTGTCATGCTTTTATGGACATTAGTTTGTGCATTAAAATATTTCAGTGCAAATGTCTTTGGTTTTGTCCTCTGATTTCATTAAATATGGAAAATGTTAGCTCACATCATCAGAACTTATCTAACGCCACTCACTTCTTTAAAAACTCTTCAAAGACATTTCAACGTCACTATCACTTTTTCCCCCTTTAGATCAGATGAAAATGTATCTAGCTTTTCTTAACATTTCAAAATTCTTCTGAAAAACATATCCTCTGGCACTGCCTTAAGAACTTTACCGTATGAACTAAGATGGAATAACTCTGGCCATAAACTGTTCTGTTTTGGATTTACCGTAATTAAAGAATTAGGAAAAACATGTTGGACAATGCACTCTGTAAAATGATATTTAGAAACACATCTTGCACATGTGTAAAACTGTAGGCATTCTTGTCATGCTTCCATACACATAAAGACTCATAACTCTATTCTGAGAGCTGCATGGTTTTTCCATGTGCTCTCATATACGTTGAGCTTTCAACTCATTTTCTGATCTTTCCCTACATTTACCAGAACCCCCAGCCTTCTGCGCGCACGCGCTGTAATGTGACCGACCTCTTCTGAAAATGAAGCTCTATCTCACTGCAGCTCGATGTCAACAAGAAGATAATGAGTGAATGTGGCTGATGTAGCGCTTGCCGCTGACATGGCATCAGCGTCATCTGTGTGGGAGACAAGATGACGACAGATATGGAATCAATCCATAGCGGCTAATGTATAATCACTGTCAGCCCAGTCGGTGCAGATAGGGGCTGTATGTAGTTTGTAAAGCGAGTATGGCTACTGTGGTTGCAAAAGACAGCTGCAGTCAAACTTCATAGAGTCAGAGTGAAAGGAGGGAGAGACAGAGTAGTTGATTGATTTCAAACTTAGGGAACTTCATGGGGTTTCAGAAATAAGCAATAGATCCATTTCAGTTATATCTTTGGGGGCAATGAAATCAGAAAAAGAGCAACAACAAAATCTGAAACAATGTGAATGCTATTTCCTGCATTTAAATAGAATTATACCACCAAAATAACTCAATAACTCAACTTGTTCCTTTTCACAGAAATGGTAGTCTAATACAGTTTTTTAAACTGTATACATACTGCTGTATTATTTATTCATTATTCCATCCTAAAATCACATTTAGTTTCAGTAGTTGGTAATTTTATATTTTTATCTTCTCTAAAGAGAGCACTGTGTCCTTAAATAGCCTGTCTTTAATTGATGCTCATTACTAGTATCTTTTTAGAACAATATTCACTGTTAAAATGCATGCAGAGGAGGTGGTAGTTGTTTTTACAACCTGGAATACACCCACAGTAGGGTTTAGGGTAGGGTAGCAAGTACTGTACATGGCTTAAAATACAAAACCTGGGGCAAAAGAGTCACATACAAAACTTGCTGCCTGTAAAGTTTATTGCTGTGAGCCCCCTGTAGTACTTAAAAGTGATCTCGGTTTATCAACTTTTTTTTTTTCCTTTATCAACTTAGGTTTATACCAAAACCACCTCTTTGATAATGCCTGCTTTCGACATGCATATGTCTTTAAGTACAAAACAACATTTAGAGCAGAACATATTTTATTCAAAAGCTAATGAAATGACTTGAGAGTGAATTCATCTTTATCACTCCCCTCTGCTTCTTGGAGACTTACCCCCTCCATTAAAATCACACTTTTCCATGTCAAAATGAATTCCAGAGCTTCTGTGTTTGTATAATAATGTAAATATTCTGAATCAGTTGCCTCAGGACATAGGCAAGCTGCTACTCTCTCCACTTTATCTTCTATGGAGAATGGAAACTAATTTAGATTTATTAGACTTAATTTCCATTAAATGTCAGCAAGCCCTATAATATACTGAAAGCTATAGAATACAGTTTAATAGCATACAGTAAACTGACATTGTGAGCCTGCTGTAAGTGAAAAATAAAGGTTTGTTTAAGATAATGATTTACCCTGAAAAATGGAAGTTGTATCAGATTCCAACAATGTCCCCACAGCTTGTTTCATACAAATAACACTTCACTGTTATCTGCATGAAACAAGCACCGTGATTGCCTGTTTTGGCTTAGTGGCCTGAACAGGCTTTTCAAAGTAAACACATAACTCTCAAACAAAACCCACATGTGACCTGACGGAATCCAAACAGCTGCTCTGCTCACATCAGCCACAAACAAACCTGTGGCCAAACTAGATTAAGTGTCAGGTTAGCTATGTGCTAAATGCTATGAAGATAAAAAAAAACAAAAAACAACAATAACTCTTTAAGACAACATTGAAAAAGAGTACAAATGATAAAGTAGAATTAAATGGGTCAGGAATTAGGTGAAAATGAGGTGGCGACTGATTAAAGAACTAGATAATGAACAAGGGGCTGATGGAGGAAGAAAGCGGTTGGCAGGGAGAGAAAGACTGAGCACAGGGGACAGATAGTCATGCAAACATGCAGCTGGATGAATACAAGGCCCCTGTGTCAGCACTGTGTGTGTGTGCGTGAGTGTGTGTGAGAGAGAGAGCAGACTGTGTTCAGAGCATTACTGTAGCGCTGAAGCTGGGTCTAGTTGGCATTTAAAGCAAGTTTGCATGCAGCTCCTTTGCACAGACCTCACCCTTATCCTGACAGGACTGAACTGGCTCGGAAACACAGGGCAGCTCATCAGAGACAGAGGTCAGGATGAAAAGAGAAAAACAGGACAAACGAGGAGATGACATCGAGAGATAGAGGGAAATACTCACTCTTGGAGCAGGGGGTCCGTGGTCATCCAGATATGTGGATTCACCTGCAAAGAAGTATATGCATCAGGATTATGAAAATACCCTCTATACAATTACCTTTAACACTCATAACATTACCAACTAAAGAGATGAATGAGGTTCAAAATCAACTTTGTTAGCATAAAGGAGCAGGTAATGATTGAGCTATGTGTTGCCAGTTTCAAAATTCTAGATGATGTTGAGGTGTAAAAATAATTCAAATATTTTTAATGCATGTTCACTGCTTTCACCTCCATGCTGTGCTACACTCCTGCTAATTTAAGTTTGCACCAATACTTTTTAAAAAGCCAAAATCAAAACAACAGAGCTCTGCTTTCACTCAAGGTTGACTGGACACATACGTCTAGCCAAATTAATTGTGATTGCACTGATTATTTCAGTGTGTCTTTGGGAGTTGTAAAATGCAGCTGTTATGGATGAGCTGACGCTAGACATGGATGGGCATTCAGTAAGTTAACGTTAACAACGTTATCCCACTTGGCTTTTATGCACTGATCCTTCTGCAGTTTGTGGTGTTTTTTCAGGTGGCTGAGCAAGGTAGTTATGTTGCTTTGCCATGCAGGTTCTTTACATGTTCTGTTGCCTGATTTAATCTTGCTCTCCTACTTTTGTTTGTTTACAGTTGCCACATTAATCAGATTCATTTAATTTAAGCTCCACTCCATGCAATGCCTCTACACCTTCCAGGGGCCCACATTGCTCTGTAGGGTCTGAAACAACAGGTGGGACTTCACTTCATTGCCCCCACAACCTCCATCATTTGCCATAGTCACCCAAAGAAAGCAGCACAGCTCTTCTCCATTAAGTGTGAGGAAGTCATGAAGAGAGCTGTAGTCTATTTATACAATATAGATTAAACACTGTGAAGCTGTTTTATGTGGGAATAACAGAGGCCATTCAAGACCACCCCACACTGAGGGTCTGTGCCCTCCTTTCACACCATTCTCCAAATCCAGGCTCGCTGCTTCAGACAGCAGCCTTTTCTTTTGCTGTCTGTCCAGACACAGAGACACATCGCTTCTAATCACATTTACAACATTCAGGTGGTATGCCCAGGAGAAAGAGAGAAAGACAAATTGGAGAGCATTGGGGGGGAATAAAGCTATAAAGGGAGGAAATATTACATAAGAGTAGAGTCTCTCCTTGTGTCTGTGAAATGTGATCCAACACACAGATGAGAATAGCAAGAAATGATGCATGGACACACACATTGGTTTATAAGCAGTTTAAAAGTTTCCCACATGGCTCACACTTAAATATGTTATTATATACTTATGCTAGAAGAGTACTGTATGACTTTGTAAGTACTGTTTATACTTTAGATAGTGGTGTGTAAACTTTGAGTAATTAGTCTTACACTGAGATCCAATCTGCTTCAGTTTGGCTCTGTTACAATATCTATCTCTTTCTCTCTCTCTCACACACAGACACCACAGTTGCTGTATAGAACCTGCTTGGCTTCCTGTGCATGTTGTGGCTCATTAATTCATCAGGTGTTGGATGTATAAATACCGACGCAGCTGCACCATGCCCAACCTCAGGTATTTTTTTGACTCTCTCTATCTTAGCATCTGTCTTTGTCTCTCTTTCATGACTTTACACAGTTTTTCTAAAGGAATGCTGAGGGAGGCACGTGTTTTTTGCAGCTCTTCTCCGAGGCATCTAGGGTCACAGCAGGGCGAGGATGCAGAAGAGGCAGACATCTCCGCTCCTTCGTCTGTCATCCATCACAGACAACCACCCCTCCTTCCCTTCCCCTCTTCGTCCGACCTCCAATCCCCCCTCCCCACCTCCTGCGTGTGCTTCTCATTAGAGTTTTTTTGGATAGAGAATTGGAACTCATTTTTTCCAGGGCACGAGGCTCGTAAAAGCTGACAGCTGCCCTCCACCCCCACCACCCACAGAGAGAGGAAAATGAACTTAAAGCCACTGTCCAGTGCACTGTACTCATTGACCCCATTGTCCTCTGATCCCCTGTTAGAACTCAGCAACTCTTTGTCTTGATTAAAAAACATATGAATTCCAAAACTACACACTGAACAGGCCACAGCCTGCTTCATACTGTACTTTGTGACTGCAACTATGCCTTCACTCTTCATCCTAAAATCCTCTGTCTGCCCATACAAATTCAAGAGTGACCTTCAAAACCAGCACTATGTTTAATTCATTACCATTCCTTTAGACTGAGCTACGTCCACACAGATTAGTCACAAACTAAAGGAAATAAGTGTGGAAACAAAACAAATGCAGATCATATTAATTTGCCACTTAATGTTGCTTTTTCATTGAATACAGAGGTTAGAAATACACAGGTCATGAATGGTCAAGTGGAAAAATGGTTAGGTATAAGAGGGCAAAGGGCTCACTTTAGAAGTTAAGGATGAATTCACAAATTAAACAGGTCAGTGCCACCTTTGAACAAATCCTCAAGTTTAATCATATGTATTATATGTGAATGTGTTTGTGAGTGATTGAGGGAGAAACTAACTGGTGAGTGGATATGCATGGGCATGTAACTAAATGGTTAATTGGATTACTGTGTCACAAGATCCATGGACTCGCCCTCTGGCTAAGAGCAGCTGCATAACCATTCCTAAGTACAATTATCTAATCAATACTGCAACATAGATAAAGTAAATCAGTAGTGCTTTTAGGTCTTAATCAGTAAATACTATAGCAGTATATATGTTAACCAGAGAAGTCTAAAAAAACAAAAAAAACAAAAACAAAAATAAATGAACCAAAAAATAACAAGAGATGTTAAAGCCTGCATGAAGAAGACTCTGGTATTGCAATCTGTGCCGTGTATTGTGGATGTCACTTCCACTCCCACAACAGATTTGTCTTCACTAAATCAAGAAAAAATGTGTAAAAAAAAAGATTTGCGCAACATGAGGTCTCCATGAATCAACACTCTTATGATTTTCTGAACAACAGATGTAAATAATACAAGCTGAAAGCTAATACTGTACATCTTCAAACTGAGCGATTAAGCAGCGTGTGATTTATATGGCAGAACCAAATGTGAAACTGTGTGAATCTTATTATCATCATAGATGTTATTTTCTGCATGATTCAAAAACCCAACAGGAACTAATTACAGAAAATCTGCTGAGAAAACCCATGGCACAAACTCTCACTATTTTTCTCCACAAGTTTAAGGGACAACAAACTCTAAAAGTCACACTGTACCAAACCACTACAACCATCCATATTATTAATATGTGGACACGACTATGAACCCTGTATTTACATGAAGTGAAAGCATTCAATTAAATTTTATAGCTGGACCCAACACACACACAGACACACACACACACACACACACACACACACAGACACATGGTTAGCTGCTGCCCTTGTCCAGTAACTTGTTAATGCAAATTGAAAATTACCACCTACATCAGTCACCTCATTAGCTGAGTTTTCTCGGGTGAAAAACATTGTCATCTGATGTAGTTAATTCAGAAAGCTGACTTGCTACAACCTGTGCAGCTCATCCACACATCCCACTTGCTATTTTCATTGTATTTTTTCTGCCGCTATATTCCTGGCACTGGCACAACAAGATGACAGTAACACTGTTAGTGCCAAATATAAAAACTAAACAATATATATAAGATAGATATTCATTGGCACAGAGAAAACATATTGGTCTGTAAGTAATGTATGCTATCTATATCACCGGGAATATTTCCCGACAAATGCAGGGGAATTACCAACCAGTCTTTGACCAAATCAGCCCAGAATAATTCCTCCTTCTGGAATTCTCCCCTTGGTGTTGGCCTGCTTCAGGAATGCTACAGTAAGTTCGGGAATTTCATAAACATGTATTTAGAGCATAGACCATTTCATTTGCTTTGTGAAATTGGCAACCTAGCTAAGTAGAGCTTAGGAAAGAACACATCCCAGAATAGGCCGAGGTGGGAGCGGAAAACCACACAGGAATGGCTGTTGAGACGAAAGCCAAGAGAATAGGAGAAGGGTTGAAGTTGAGGGGCCTTCGCTTTGCTGTGGGACACGACTCAAAGCAAAGATGGAGGGTTACAAAGCTGCTGCCCTGGAATTCTACAAGTATGTGAAAGCAGATTACAGGTTTCTCAGCCTGTGAAGACTAAACTTTCTCATCCTTAACCACATCCTGCTGTAGTTTTTGTATATACCACAGACAAAAATGAGAGTATAAAAGGTGTGTGCTTGCTTCATATCCCTACTGACAGAGTTAAAGGGATATAAGGAAAAGTTTTTTAATTAAACATGAACAGAGTGGAGAAATGTAGAAGAGTGTGTAGAAGAGTCTAGATAGACAGACAGATATTGTATCTCGTGACAGTCTGCACTGCAGTTGAAAATTACATAACTCCAGCCTGACCCAGCTGTGTAAAACACACCCAGTTAAAGTTAGACACATGTCTATGGTTACAGTCCTTACTAAACATTTGCGCCATAATAGAGAGCATATGCAAACAAAGCCAGTGTGCATGGGTTACATACATGCTTTTCTGTGTGTGTTTGTCTGTGAAATGTGTGTGTGTGTGTGTGGTGACACAACCCTTTGATTTGGAGTGTGGGAGTGGCCCTCCATTAAGACCCGTGGCTCGACCCATCTACCTAATTACAGAAGGGAGTTAAACTAAGGGTCAGGGTCTCCACCCACTACGCCCTGCTCCACATCACCTCTTAGTCACTCAAGAATCAACAATAATTGGAGAGCTTTGTGATATAAATATCACATCTGTGCCTCTGCTGTGTTATTGCAGGTGCCAAAATGCTAAAACCTGGTGGGGAGACTAATTTGTGGACTTATTGCTCCCCTAAAATTTTGGTTGCTGAAATTCAACGTACACGTATACATACAGATGTACAGGGGGTTGGGAGACGTCAGGGTGACTGTTAGCATGTCATTTTGTGGACACCAGTGGTTGCCACCGTGTACACTGTATGACTGGGACGCACCACTAAACTGATGACCTAGCAAAGCAGTGGTGACTCTAGTGGCTCTGCAGCCAAATGCCCAGAGAGTCAAAAATAAAAGACATGCTTTGTGGAAAGAGAAATGCTTAACTGTCTCCAGTGCCTCTGAGAAGAACAGAGGAAACAGGAGTGATTCATCTAATTTCTGAGGAAATCATCCATGTGAACGCCTGTATTGCTATGTTTTCGAAATGGCAAAGGGGTAAACGAGTATTGTAGTTGACAAAGATGCCATAAGACAACCCATAGCGTCCATAATAGACATTCGTGACTAACACACTTTGAAGTAGGGAGCACATTTGAATCAAATCTAGCATGTTTTGTTAGATAACGGCTGATCAGTTATGCATTTAGTCACTAGTGCATTTCAAAATTGATGCTGAGAGTAACACACTTTGAACAGTCACTTTCAAACTACCATCAGTAGATTTCACACTCGACAAAGTAAATCGATGAACAGGACCCCAGCTGAGCCATCTGATGTCTCAAAACTTGAAGAGGAGAAGAGGTCAAAGAGACAGAGTGAAGGCAAGCAAAGGAGAAAATCAAATGAGGCAGTTCGAGCATGCAAAGCAACCACGCAAGGAGCAGTAGAGCATCACCTGCTTCGAGCCCCAAGGCCGTGCTGCTGCAGGATTCCTGAATTTTAAGTTTTAAGGGGAAGGAGGATTTCAGTGACTTTCAGACTCAAACTTTACAGCACAGGGAAGCGCCTGCTCTCCAAGTACATGCTACAGGGTGTTTCTGCAGTGTAATTAATTTAAATTAGATGTGTAGAGTACATTGAGCATTGCTCTTAGGATGACAGAGACTTTACCTTTTTCTGTGAACTGATTTCTACACCAAAACAGAATCTTGACCTTGTGTGACCCTAATCTATCCAGCAAGCTGCCACAGAGTCTATGAGCACTGACTTCCAGGTCAGATCAGGTAGCTTTGAAATGAGCCATGACGTAGAAAACTGGGCAAACAGTTGAAACCTTAATAGAAGTCTGACGCCACAAAGTGAGAGAAGTAATAACTCATCAGCTGGTGAGGAAGTGATGCGATGAGCATCTTCTTTTAATATTATATCCTGTGGGTGCCCATGTCAGTGTTCCTAGAATAATGTTTCAGATTGACGCAATACTTGCTGTCAGGGATTTTTGGTAAACTGCATGCTTTATCAGCTAATTCTGCACTTCTGCTTTAAAGAGCACCAGAGCGCTGGTGCAGTTTGTACGTACCTCGTCTCTGCTTGTGGACATGTGGGTGCGACACCAGCTGTCTTGCTAGCCTGTCCTTATGGATTAAGGGCCTGCCGGTGGCCATTTTGACTGACCAGAGATTTTTCCCACACACCCCTACAAAAGAAGTCAAATGGAGGGGACCTTTTAAGTCTTACTTTTTAGAAAATTGAATAAAAAACATCAATAATCATTGGGGCGAGGGGGGAATTTCACACACACAAAATAGCTAAATATGCTAACTACAGCTACAGAAAGAAGCCTCAAAAATTATATTTGTGTATAATATTCATTTAAAGCATGGTATTATGGTAAACCAACATACGCTGTGGTTGCTTTTTGGATAAAACTTCACATTATCTTGTCAGAAGCAAAAAGGAATATCCAAAACATGTTGTGGGTCAAAGTCAAAAAAGTACCAAAATCCATGTTTTTTGAAGATATAAATAATGGTAGACCCATGTACCACCACCAACAACAACGACAACAACAACAGAAGCAGTTAAACTTCAGCAGCCAAACCCATTAAAAACCAACCACAACTGGGCAACTACTCGGCCTCTGTTGCTTTACACCAGCTCACAAAACACACCAGATGTGGAAATGCATCGTGCATAAATGGCTGGGGCCCCACAGCTACACACACAAACACCACTGGTGACATCTGCGCCATACACAACTGGAAATGGAATGAAAATTCATGGTTTTAGAGAGAAAATGAAGCTGTTGTCTTGTTGTGAGATGTTGCACAATTAGCATCAGCAAGATGTTGTTGCTCCATAAATTTACATTGTTGTGTCTGCCACTGTGCCTCAGACATGCCTTTTATAACAAAACAGAAATGGTTGTCAAATTGCCTTTTGTTGTAGCTGAGTATTATCTGAAAGCATACAGTGGCTGTTAGACAACAATGTATCTGTAAAATTCTTTCTGTACATGTATTAGTATGGCCTATAATTCCACATCAATCACAACAGAGTTTAGTCTTGGCATCTGAATTAAAGATATATATACCAACAATTAAAAAACACATTGTTTTTTTGGTGTTCATACCAGTGTTTCATCACATCATCTTGACAGGATGCTTTCACTGTAATACTCTTTACCACCACATTGGCTTAACTGCACTGGGGACAAAAGGCTCTGCCTGAGTGAAAGCTAGAAAAACACCCTGCTTTAATTGTTTGTTTACAATACAGGTCCCTTGGCCCTGAGCCTCTACCAAACTAAATCAGTTTTTTAAAGAGTTCTTTTTTTTCTGCAACAGACAATCATTTAGTGCTCTGAAGGCCGCTCCTATTTATTATCACCTTTCTCTGATAATGGTTATCCTTGTGGTATATGCAGCACTTGGCACAGACCAGGAAGTGCCTTTGATGTGAAATGTCACAAGTATCTGATATGAACTTTCACCTTTTCCATGAGCAGGAGAGGCAGAATGTTTCCCAAAAACACCTTCTGCGTGTTGAGATCTGATCTGCCTGGTAACTATTAGCAAGAAAGGACCACAGGAATTGAAAAGACAAAAAAAAATATTCCAACTTCCTCTATCATGACAATGCCGACTGAAAACAGACAACAGTTGGTTGAGGAAACTGTAAACATCCAACAGCCTTGTTTTAGGATTCAGTGGTGATTCTGCTGAGTCACAAATGTGGCACGCTATAGATAAACTTTAAACAAAGAGTTGGGTGCGCACCCATGCCTAACTGCATGATCATGACCAAACTAGATATTGTTAGACTGTTGGTGAACCAAATCTTGACTATCTATTTTGAAGTTTTTGCTGGCCTGTCATGATGTTGGCCGTGAGAGATTATTTTTCCTCCTCCACTCTGAACGCACCAAAAAAGCAGCCTTTATGAACACTGAGGGTGAGAAACTCCTGTAGTCGCATGCCAAGAAACTTTGCTTTATATGTTTAAATGTTCCACATGAATGCCAAAATGGTCCATGAGTCTTAAACCTGCAGAAATTTCTCCAACTGTGTGTGATTTCACACTGAGTGTCAGCTATCTGCTTGCTTTAGGTTTCACGCTTCAATGTGCATGGAGCCACCGAGTAAGCCTGGAATCTGGAGGACCTGCACTCTGCTCTACCGCCGCTGCACAGAGCAGCAGGCTTTAACCCCACAGCCAATAAACACAGAGTCATAAAAACAATCACATCTGTGAGAAGCCTGAATGAGGCCACAGACTAGTGACTCAGAAATTGATTAAATTTGACATTTTGGGAAATACAGTTGGCTTTTTTGTTGAGAATTAGACGATAAGATCAATACCAGTCTCATGTCTGTATGCTAAATGTTAAGCTAGAGCCAGGAGACAGTTAGCGTAACACACAGACTGTAATCAGGGGAAAACAGCAAGCCTGGCTCTGTCCAAATGTAAAAACATTCTGCCTACCAGCAGCAGTGAAGCTAACTTTTCAAATTTAGTGGTACTGGTAGGTGGCTAAGCTAAGCAGCTGCTGGATGTAGCTTCGAATTTAGCATATACTGTAGGCATGAGAATGGTATCAATCATCATATCTAACTCTAGGCTAGAAAGCAAATAAGTGCATTTCCTACAACATCAAACTGATCAGTTTTCTCCTTTGTTTTCTTGTGGTTTTTAAAACTCTTAGAAAAACAATAAAACACAACACACATGCCTGTCGACAAATGGCCGTGCACACATGCAGAGGGTCTGTGGTGTGCTATGTAAATCACCTGTCGCCCCATGCCCTGTGGGAGTCTGGGGGGGTGTGGACAAACTTCTGGATGGAAAAGAGGAAAGAGGCAGAATGGGGGCAACGGAGGGAAGACCAAAAAAAAGTACCACATGAGGGAGGGATCAGAGAGCGCTACAGAATTCCTACGGAGAACCAGAATTCCTCTGGGTTTGTCATGTGACACAAGAACCAGATTCAGGAAAAGCAGCTGGTGTAGTGTAGAGCACAGTGAGGAAATGAAAAGAAATAAAGTCGGGGGGAAAACGGGGAGGAGGAGGCTAGGGAGGGGAAGAGTGAGAGACAGCAAAAGGGAAACAGGAACAAACTGTTATCAAATCAGTTTGCAAGCTCTCTGTGGAGGTCAGCAGAAGATGATGAATTGTAGCATCTGGCAGCTAGAGCTGCCTCAATGGCCTGAAATCTCCTCAACAGAGAGAATCATCATGATTCCACCAGGAAGCACAGAGTCATGCAAACACAAGAAAGACAGAACTGAAAATTCTTATTAAAAATGACTAAACTGGGTGTTCTCCTGTGTAGTGATTACTAATGTGCTCACGAAATAAAATGATGATTAAGGAGAATACTAACTATGGAGTGAGATGGAATTTTATTGCTTCCTAACAGGAAGTGTTGGCTCAGTGACTCATCCAGCTGTGAGAAGGACCCTTGTGGCTGATGGCAGGAGATACATGCATTCTTTTGTATATTGGTCCTGGCAATGACAGGTTCCTAATTGTAACAATGTGTGTGTCCATGTGCGGACGTGTCAACCATGTGTGTGTCGAACATTCCGCCACAGAAGTGTTATTGATTATGATGACTAAAGTCTCAAATCTAACATCTAATCTCCGTCTGTCTCTGCAGCAGCGGCAATCCTTGTCAGACTTTGCTCACCAGTGAGCACGGCAGGGATGGTGCTGCAGCTTGGCTCTGCAGAACAAACAGATTGCATAAAGAGAGCCTGTGTGGTGCTAAGTCTCACACTGGAGTGAGGCACAGAAGAAAGAGGACGACTGATGGAGAAAAAGAGAAAGAGATGGCAAGAGTTAGAGAGAAAAATAAAGGTTTGTGGAAGCGAGATGATAAAAGACTGAGGTAGACAGAAGAGGGATGTACAGTGAAATGACGAAATGGAATGAGTTAAGTAGTTGTAATAGCTTTTTGGATAGCCTTGTCAAAACTGAGTCCACGTCATAAAATATTTCCACAGAGAGGAAAACGCAGAAGCCCCACACAATGTGTGACTGTAGTCCACTGAAGCGTGCTACTTTTCTCATAAGCCTCAACAATAGACCTTTATGGGACTGTTACACTGTCCTGTTTGACACAGAGAGGTGTGATTGAGCAAAGGTCAAACAGTATCACTGTTTAAATTAAATTTGTTGAGCCAGAACAAATAACAAAACATAACAATTCCCAAGTCTTATTCATTGTGGAAATAGTAAATACTAGTTGGTTAAATAAAGTATAACTCAGCTTCTATGATAGCAAAAATAGATATGCAACAGTGCAAAAACTAGAGAGTTGCCTCCACAATAAATCCCAAACATGACTGCAGGAATGGAAATTTCATAAATAGACACATTGACCATAAACTGACAGAAACAGTTGGTACAGTCAGGTGCCAGAGTCAGAAACAAAATGCTTCTACCCACTGCTGACAGGAAATCAGAGCAGGAGTGAGGCCAGCACCCGTCAAAAAGATACATCGTGCCCAAATGCCGGCGAGTTTTCCACAAATGTTCAATAGCTGATTTATTTTAATGAGGTAATCGCTTTGCTTAATTCGACTAATACATCATCATTATAATCATATTTGGGTAATATTTTTCTTACCTAATTACTACTTTGGAAGAATTAAACTCTTCCAAACCATGACTCTCCCTCTCCACCTTCCACAGTTTTCCATACACAGCAGTGCTGTGCAGAAGCAGTTTATTGCCACTGTGCTGCTGCTGGTATAAAACCGTGTGTGTATTTCTGCAGATACTAGAATTTACAATGAGAAAAAGCATTTTAAAAAAATCTGTATGTGCCTGAAAGTATTACTTGTCTCTTACTTGTCTTAGTCTCTGTGTATGTGTGTGCTTTCACATGTATAAGCAGAACCCATGAAACCCCAAACCTCTCACTAATTACACAGCGGATGGTGGCAGAACCCTGGCCTCCATGCCTGCATCATGTGTTACATAAATACTCATTTGACGGAAACTGCTGTCGGGCTCCATCTTGGACTGCAGCTCTGGTCAGTGCCAGGTTAAACCACTGGAGGACCAGAATGCTGCCACTCCCTTGTTTTGTGCTCACTTCTTTCAGGCTATGTGTGCATGTGAATGTATATGCACACATTTGATGGCATGTAGTGTTTGTGTTGAGTGCAAAAAAACAAGGGAAAAGAAGGAGAGAAAAGTCTGGCTGTGCCTGTGTGCAATGGCATGTGCGCATGTGAGGAAAAGAATGAAAAATGTTTGTGTGTGTATGTGTGCAAGGTTATTTTACAGTGCCCGTTACCAGAAGCCACAGGATGTGCGTCTGCAGCAGGACCACCTTGTACCCCATGACATCATCGTAGTGCCTCCTGAAACTCTGTACACACACATACACACATACACATGCACACACTCACACACTTACACACACTTCCCTACACGTTACTTTTTCCCTACCCTCATCAGGTGCCAAATAAAGTGCACTTGCCATGTGTTGAGCACATGTTGGTGACGGTGATCTGCCTCAGTGAAGAAGAGGAGAACTTTAACAAACTTTCTGAATAACACTTGAGGTATCGCATATCATGCTTGCATAATCAAAAACACGTTTACTGTCTACACTACAAAGCATCTCGACTGAACCAATTTTTTATTTTATATGGGAATAAAAACATTTTATTTAATTGAAGTGAACAATGTAAATGGAGTGACAATGTCTGAACAGTTTGGTGATAATGCAGTGACAGGCGTCTGGCATCCGACTGGACCACAGTGGCCAAAAAGAGAGCAAAGAGCAACAACCGAGCAATAAACAACAGATGGCAGCTCACACTTCCAAGAACAGCAAAGAAGTATTTATAGATGAAGCCTTTGAAACAGGCTGTATAGGCCTACTACACTAACAATCAGGGCATTTTAAAATCAATCCACCATCATCATCAGTCAGATTTAAAGGCAGAATATGAAAGCAAATCATAGCTTATATGTACTGCTGGCCATGGCCAACAATAATAATCACCATCCAAAAAATAATAATAATAAAACAGAACTACAAGATAAGAGGAAGTGGAACAGCCTTGTTTTTGGGATTAGCTGTAATGTAAAATCTGAAGTGACTTGATTGAGGATGTCAAAACCCTGGACACATAAAAGTGGCCACCCGATGGGCCAAGTTATGTAGATGCTGACATTAAGTAACTTAGCAAGCACAGAGTTCAAGATGAAAGCTGACGCATCATCTTAGCTTCCTACATAAACTTAAGTTCAGGCAAATGATTCATACAATCTGTGGTTGTGTGATATAACAGCATAGAGATGCATGAACTATGATCCAGCTTGAGTAACAGAGGAAGTTGGACCCATACTATTTTTGTCACCACAGTGTTCTGTGTCTTATAGTAGATACTGGTTCATACAGTAGGTTTGTGATGGGCATTAGTTAATGTCAGAAAATTCAGGTTTGAACATTTTAAGACTAGAATGAGTCATAAAGTTCTGCTCACTGGTAGCACTGAACTATCCTCTGCATGAGAGCAGGGCAGCTGATTATTTTCATCCTGAACTCTAATCTACCATTTACTCTCTCAATGGATAGCTTAGCTGTTTTGTCTATAAGGCATTAGCAAACAGTAAAAAATTCCAAATCACAATATCCAAGAGCCCCACGGTCACTTCTTTAAATGCCTTGTTTGCCTTTCAATGCCTTATTCAAATCCCAAAGGTATTCAATTTAAGGACCTGAAAATATTAAATTTACTAAAAATTACAACAATGATTAATAGGTTATCGGAATAATCGCCAATTCATTTTCTGCTGATCAACTACTCAATTAATCAACTAATAGTTTCAGCTCTACATGTGAGTGAGTCATTGGTGGGAAGATAGTCCTATCCTATTACAGATGAAACTAGCAAGTAAAACAGGCTAAAAGAGAGACCCTGCAAAAACATCAAGTAACTATACAAAATACATGTACTTGTCAGCACTGACATATAACAACACATAATACACATACACATATTCTGTCAACAAAGCACTTCATCTTCATTGACAGTAATGTGACCGAGTGTCTGTCAGAGAAATACCAGTGTTCTTGAACTCTGAGACCTCTGTGGTTTCCCTGGCTTCATATGTAATCATCGTTTCTTATCTCCATACAGATGCCAGGAAATAGCTGGTCTTTCTCACCCTGTTGCCTCTTTTAATAACCACTACATAATTACTGCAGAAAGACCAATAACACTGATGATTTAAACATTGGGCTCTTAAGCTGCCATAACATCCTAAATCTAACTGCTTATGATAAAGAAGCTATTCATTAAGCTAATAAACACGCTAATGAGCAAATCCCTCTATGTTGACACATGCACAATAAGCTTCTGAGCATGACTGCCTTTTTTTTTTGTTTCGTCTCTGGCAACAAAACCCAAACCACAGGCTCTAAAGGAGAAGCAATAAAGAAATATACACCTATTATGGGTCATTAGGAGCCTAATTTTCTTCATAAAGTGGGTTTCCTTACAGTACCAGCAGAGTGCCAAGTGTATTCCTTCCCTGTTTCTGTCATCAGGGCCAGAGGGAAGGCATTTGGGAGGGTTGAAGGTGCTAAATCTGCCTCCCTTGCTGTGCTAGGGCAGGGTTACACAGTATATCACATCTTGGTTAGAGGCAGCACACTAAAACCCTGTGCTGCGCTCACCCTCCCAACAGCCGCCCTGCTGAGCCCGACATACACACTTCTGCCTCTCTCCCCCTTTCCCACACACATATAGCTATTGTACACATGCATGCGAGGCAGAGGCAAACAAACACAGCATCCACACGCCGACGCTGTTGACTCATGCTAATACAGGCCGGTAGAGCTGCGCGGCGTTAAGGTGAGGGAAACTCTCTCACCCTTGACTGGCCTCTTGGAAACATGGGCACGGCTTCAAAACCAGGCCAAACACTAGCTCACAGAGAGAGCTGCGGCGAGAAATAACTAGCTTTCATTCATAAACATCATCTGATGGTCAGCTCATTGTCATTTGAGGGCAGCTATGATGATTAACTCTCAATCGTGGTCAGGCAGTCTAGTTCTGAATGGCAGGCATTCATTCATGGTCTGTGGCTGACATGCATTAGTCTAGTTTTTGCACCTTTTTTAAAAAAAAAAAGACGGCATGAAAAATGAACACTGCACTAAATATTGAGATGATACGGACAGTGAAAACTAGGTCAGACTAGCAAAAACAAATGCCAGAATAAAACCTACACTGCATCCACACCCAGTTTTAAACTTACTGGTTTAGTAAGGGCTGGATCCAAGTTACATTTGAACCTCAATACGTCACTGACATTCTAGAGACGTCAGCTCTAAACCACAGAACAGCACTGCTTATACATACGTCCAACTGTATTTGTGGTCGCTCATGGTCATTTCTGTCCATATGCTGCTGGTCACAGTTCACAGACTCAGACAGTCTACACTGGCCTGTAATCAATGTGTCATGTTTGAAATTTTGTGTGGGCAAATGCTTTCAGCTCTGCCTATAAATACAGGAGGAGGAATCTAGCCCACTCGTTACTCTAGTCTGGGAGATGAAATTGTCAGAGGGATTTAAGAATAAGAGGAGACAAAGATAAAGAGGGAGAGAAGAGATAAAGGAAATCACAAAGTAAAGGACATCTGGCTAATGAGGGGGAAGTGCAGAATGGGACTGCATTTCCACCTGTTTCCCTAAAAAGCACTTAATATTTCAAAGAACAGACGACAACCAGAACACACAAACCGCACGAAAGCCTGGTTCGAGCGGTGCGGCTTTCCATCTCTGTGGAGGGCAAAGTAGCCAGGAATTGTTTTGTGGGACGAATAACCCACATAGGCCCAGTTTCTGCTGGTCCTTCAACCCCTTTATTTAGACCAACCCACAGGGATCCTTTACTCTTATAAATAGTCGGGCAGCAAGTTGTACACCACAGTCTATCTTAACATACGTGACTGACACAAATGCGGCGGAGCAAGTCTGCCTGTGCATTAATAAACAAGGACACTGATGCTTGGCTGGAAGTCTGCAACAACCTGGGAGGAATCTGTGGTGAAGAGTAACTGATTACATTACTACAGTATCATTTTGAGTAACCTGTACACTTTACTCTGGTTTTTCTGTATTAAGTTACAGGGCAAAAATGGGAAAACATTAACTTCAAAACCATGTCAGTGAGCACTGCAGAAATCTGTCTCAAAAAGTACATAACATGAAACAGGAAAATGCATTTTATAAGATATTTATGCAATAATAGGATATAGTCAGACTTATATTGTGCCTGGTTTGTTTTGTTGTTAAATTGAGTCTATAGGTTCCACTGTAATTGCCAAAGAACATATCTCTGTGGTAATCAGGCCTACACTGAATGTTATCAGGTAAGTAATCAGGACATACTGCTAATGCTGCCCTGGACACAGTGATTGGTACCTGCCCTTCCTCTCCTTTCTTTCTTTTTCTCTCAATCTCCTCATCTTGTCCTGTATCTCCTCCCTTCCCAAAGCTGAGCTGTGATTGATATTGTCTTTTCAGGTTCATCTGTGTCACTGTAGAAAGCAAACACAGGGTCACTTGATGCGCAACTGGTACTGGGCTCCGCTTGATAGTCTAGCAGTGAAATGAAAAATAGAATGGTGTACCTCATCTTAATATCCATCTTAAATCTTTACACAAACTAGATTTAAAGAAAAGCATTTCAACTTCCGTTTAAAGTTTGTCAGTTTGACTTTAGATTGGGATTAATGCTAACTGGCTAGCACGCGTGAATTAAGCTAGCTACCTAGCCAGCTAGCGAGCTAATTAATTCGCTCAAGTGAAACTAACAAGTCGGCATCATGACGGTCACAGCCGAGAGCTGACTGTCAACGACGTTTGGTGATAAATGACATTAAACTACAAACAGTCCGCTAGTTTAAGTATTTAATTACCTGTGTCACGCTCCAGTGGATTCAGCTGACTGTCCGGTTCGTTGACGGAATCAAAGAACCACCTGTTGAGTAAAGATAGTTCACTCCACCTACCCACCACACAAGCAATGACGCAGGTGATCAGTGTGAGAAACTCGGTGATTTTGGCGTTGCGCAGTATCTTTTATTTTAGTAAGTTCACTATTTAATTCAGATTTGTGTACATGAGGGAAGGCAGGTTAACAAGGAGGATGGCAAAGATTTCATTTACAAAACATACAATCATCTCTCGAGTCATGACAAATCGTGAGTAACAACCTGCAGCAGTAAAATGCAGCTTATAGTATAATATTATACACACATACACGTTTAACTCTGAAAGAAGCCAAGCCCCACAATATATACTTTTACACTGGATACTTAAGTACATTTAGCAAATTATGTTCTTTTACATAAATACACATTTTAAAGCAGAATATTTACTTGTAATGGAGTTTTTTTGTTTTTGTTTTTTTGCATTGTTGTATTGCTACTTCTACTCCAGTGCTACAAAGGATTTGAATACCACTTACACTGCAGTGTAGACAACTTTTTTTTTTTATTATACAGGATTGGCTGTTGTTAAACTGAGTTTCATTAGTGTTTGTGAATCAAATATAAGCTATGTAAAATCAACGGTGGCTCAGCTTCTCATTATGTCCACATGCTGCTATGTACATGCAATGAACTGTGGTCATTACAGTTTGCTGGCATGTTTCAGTGCTGGATTCCTTTGTTTAACTACACTAACAGGAAACACAAGGCATATAATTCCAACATGGTGCATCATAACACCAGAAATAAACAAAATGTACATGTCCCCATTTTTTCTTCCACATTTTACATGTTTACTACTCACTAAAGCTCACTGTGCTGCCGCCTGTGAGCGCGGGCTCCAGCTAAGCGTGGCCTTGAAGATCAAGCTTCTCTCTAATTTAGCAATGTGGGCTAGGCTACACTAGCTAGTGGTCAGCGGTTCAGCTTCAGCCCTTTAGGAACACCTCATTAGAACAGAGCAGCTTATTATAGACAAGACGACACTGTGCTACATGCTAGAGCCAGAGCTCACAACAACCTGTTATGAAACATACGAGAAAGAGAGAGAAAAAAATTGTCTTTAGAGTCAGGGAGAGAGGCTCAAAGACACTTGCGTAAGGAAGATGGATGATGACGGTTTCTAGTTTCATGGCCAGCTGCCCTTAAGGGACTTCTTTTTTTTCTTTCTGGAGAGACTATAAAGAGCAGAAACAAGTTAAAAAGGACAAAGAAAATTGAAAATAAACAGCTGGCTGATGGAAGTGGATAGTAATGTTTGCTGATAATCCCCAAAGGCTGTGATCTCAATATTGCAACTTTTATCTCTTCTTTTACTGTATTTTGAATTCTTTGATATCTCCCTATACTGTTTATTATCTCTCTCTCAGTAGATTGCATTCAGTTATGTGTTCCCTGAAGCAAGTTTCATGAACAAAACAACAACGAAACAAAAGTTTATTTTTTTTTCTCCTAGACAGTGAAGCAGCAATCAATACACACACTTTTCATACCAACAGCAGATCCACAAGCGTAGACACAAATATACGACTGTGAACTCATGAAATCACTGACATGGTGACACTTGTTTACAGTCTGCAAACTCCCACAAAACACACACACTCACAGATAAAACATGCATAAACAGTAACGTGTACACATGAATGGGCATGTCAAATGGGTGGAGGAGATACAGGAGAGTTCAGGGAGACAGTGGTTTTGAAATCCTGCGGTTTGAGTGTGTAATGGAACTCCATGTAGTGATTAGAGATACAAACGTTCCAGCTGGCAGTTCCACACAGCCAACACACCCAGTGGCACAGTTGTGTGTGTGTGTGTGTGTGTGTGTGCATGTTTGTGTCATACAGGTCCACTGGTCCAGAGGACAACACAGAGGCTACATCTGTTTGCTCAGAGTTTGCTGTCCAGGAAAGACTCTACGTGGAGGTTTCTTACAAAGACTTCCAGAAGAGGAAACAAGAGGAGGAGAGGGAAAAAAAAGAATAGAGCATGATGGGAGAAGAGATACACAGCATGAGGATGTAGAGGGAGAGAAAGTGGCGAGGGACCACATGGAGATGGAAAAAGAGGGAGAAAGAGGGGTTAGAGAGAGAAAAGGGAGGCTGGATAAACGGTGGAGGAGAGTATGGTAATCCTTGGGGTGAGAATTTGTGGCGAAGAATTAGAACAGCTTTCTGCAGAGTGATGGATGGATTTACAGGACAGGCAGGTCCAGCTGGCATCTATTCAGTCCAGTCCGAACCAGACTGGTGCAGCAGAAACGTTGTTCTGGGCCAGGCCAGTGGAAACACTACACAACCAGGATCTGGGCCAGTGAACCAGGCCAGACAACTGATGGCTTTTCAAGGGGTGTAGCAACACTGTGCTTGTAAGAAATAGCACTAAACTATAGAGTTACCCATTTAACCTCAAGCTGGGTTTAGCCAAGGTCCTAACATGACCTCTGACCTCTCGTGAAAGCCTGAAGAGATACTAGTTTGTTGTGGCGGGTTACATTCCTGAACCTCTGCGGATGGTTGCAAAGTAACTAAGGTGAAACATTTCAATTTCAGCTCATCACTCTCCCTTTCAAAAATACACAAACACCACATAATTAACACCAATAAACCACGCCTGCTGACTTCTTTGCTGAACCAATCCCCTGCTGAGAATAAGGACTCAACCTCAGTCTTGACCAGACAGGAAAAAGAACAACTTCTTGGAAGCTGGATGTTTGTGTCTTTGGATAAAGACTTTGTTAACTTTGGACTGAGTTGCTTTCACTCAAGATGTCTCTTCGAAAAACATCTGGAAAATGTGGTTTCTCCTGCAGACCAGAACATTTGTACAGAGTTATGGTTGCAGCTTACCACTACAGTACGCCTCGGTTGCGGCTTTAGCATCTGAGGCATCTGTTATTTGGAGGGTAAACACAAAGAAAGAAAAAAAAAAAGATCTAGATATTGAAGAGGTCATAAGTGTGACAGGTAATGGCAGCATGTGGATTTTAGTACTAACCCTCACTTTTTTTGGCAAGTACGATGTTGCTGTCAGTCACAGTTTGCGCTCCCGTCTTGGCATAAGAGGCAGGCGCTGAGAGAAAAGTGTGCGAGCATTAAAAAAAAGAGGAGGTGGTCATGAAAGACAGAGAGAGAGAAAAGTGGTGGGAGACAAAGGTGGGTTTCAGAGAAGGAGAGCACATTTTGAGACAGAGGTGTGAGATCTGGCCGAGGTGAGGTTTACTTTCCACGGGGGACGGCCACATTCCATCGAAACATTTCAAAAATGCTTTTCAGACTGTCCTCTGAGCGTCTGCCTCCTCCTTGTGCCATCAATCCATTAATCTATCTCAGCCCAGCCAAGAAGCTCTAGAGCAATGACATATTTTTATTCTCTGAGGATAGTGACTGTAGTACTCCACCTGCTGCAAGCAGGGACAGGAGGAGTCACCTCTGGTTGTAGATAGAAAGTTAGAATGTGTTTTGTGATGCGGACTGCTAGGCAAGATGTTGCAGGGATTAAATAAAAGTTGGGAGTGTCCTCAGGCTTCAAGTTTGTAAAAAAAAAAAGAAGAAGAAGAAAAGAAAAGAAAAGAAAAGAAAAAGAAAATTGGCAAGAATTTATAACGCATTTGACTATAAAGCCTCATTAAAACTGAGATTATGAATCGCA
Organism: Lates japonicus; assembly: GCA_033238685.1. NCBI lineage: Eukaryota > Metazoa > Chordata > Actinopteri > Centropomidae > Lates > Lates japonicus. The sequence goes on from BRZM01000008.1 coordinate 50,140, forward strand.
TTATGGAATATTGGCAGCTGACTGAGTACACACTTTTTGCAAATTCACATTCAGCAATGTCAACGTTAAAATATTGAGCTGCCTCTGGTGTCAGCAACCAATAAAATGATAATAATAAGTCAGCTGCATCTCAGCTTAAAGGGTGTCAAAGCCTTTGGTGATCATTTCTACCGGTCTACTTCAGGCTGTTGTCTACGTTACAGAGTTATGACTTTCTGAGTGACAGGTAGAAATTACATAAGACTTTGCTTGAATGGGAGCTGGGAGGGGTTACGAGACATCTCTCTAGCTTTCCTCTTTATTTAGCTTGGCCTTCAGATATGTGGAGCAGCTCTGTAAAAACTATCTTTCTCCAAACAAAAATAAATGCATTCTTTCTAGCTTGTGTGAAGAGTGTGTTTCTTGTAAAATTCCTAAAGTCGGAGTGTAAAGCACAGAACACCTTTTAGACTAAACAGAGGAAAAAGCTGCAGTGCGATGAAACAGCGAGTGGAATGTATAAAGCCATTTCATGCAAGAGTTGCATATTATCAATGAAACAATTTGGATCTTTTATGTAAGCTAAGCAGCAGCTGACAGAGCATGAATGTGAGTGTTTGTGTTGTGTGTTCCCCAGTGTTCCTGGCTTCATGGAGACATTGTTTTATCACTATGTAATGGTCTTTCCTTAATCTGAGTTTCATCACGGACGAGATTCTTTTAAAGGCATCTAACTGCGTATACATGCATGAACTTGCACACAAGTAAGTGAAAACAAAATCACACAAATTCATGTGGTTTATTGACTTTTATGTTCAGGGACTATGGAGCAGACAGGCTTGTGCAGACCAGATGAAAGATATAATATATATAATAGTAATAGTAGTGCCCTTAGGTTTCAGTGGTGGTGTCTGGCAAAATAACATTTAACACCTGTTGGTACTATCTGTGCAATCTGTTGAAGTGATTTCTGCAGCTAAAAAGTAGAGAAGAGCGGGTGCCTGGTGAATAATGATTATTATAATATTGATTACAATGATTAGAATAATTCTAGACTTTATGACCTGGGAAATGCTGGACAACACATAAGAAGATCTTGTGAACACTACAGTGCAGTCAATAGACTGTTCTACATCCTCACCTGCTGCCAGTATAAAAAATGCTGATTAGAGCAGCTTTACAGAATTCTGATATATTCACACAAAATAACTTTTGGAAATGCCCTCCATTTCTAGAAAACAGCTGAACTGGATTTCTCATTTGACTCAGCTGAACCCAAAAAAGGGAATAGGCTATATAAAACTTTAAAGTGCAAAGCAATACATTTCCCCAAACCAGCACGTAGTGGTTTTAACAACATGGGCTGGGCATTGCCGGCCTATCTGCCTTGCTGTATATTTAAGGCTGCTATTTTAAAACACTATATATTTTTTCATTGCCATGAAATGAGGCTAGCAGACAGAGTTGTGGTGAACTCACTCAGAATAAAGATAGGCAGAGTTCCTTGAACAAGGTATGTCGCTGACCACCGGGCAACATGTTTCCTCTTAACAAGTCCCATAACAGCCAATTACTTGGCTTCGGGCTGTGTGTTTGTCCTGAGCTCTGAGGGAAAAGTTAGAACCCAGTTGTTGAATCAAACTGGAAAATAATTGCTTGAATTTAGTGACCACACAAACCTGCTGTTTGATGACAAGTGTATATGTGGCCAGTTGAATGGAAACAAGCGCTCAACATGTTGGGTGTTCTGTGGCAATAAACAGAGGAATGCAGTGCGCTTCCAACACTTGCCAAAATAAACAAAGAAACTTCCCAAATAGGCTAACAACACCAGGGCACAAAGATATAAGGAAGGGCAAAGCTGGTCCAAACATCAACAGCACTCACATAGCAGACTGCAATTATTCTGTTTCTAATTCAGGTATAAAAAGACCTTGATTCAGATTAGAGGTCTTATCCTTTCTGGACGAACAGAGAAGAGCTGATTAAAGCAGGGCATTCAGTTTAATGTTGTAAGCAGATACCTAAGGACCTCTATTTATCCTGGCACTGATCTTTTAAATTATGGGATATACATAGTCGCCTTCTTACAAGCATTAGCCAGGGTAACGCCCAGTGGCTGTGGGCCCTGAACCACCCACCCATTCATACACCACCATAGGCGCTGACATAAAAGTCACCACAACCAGCTATCATCAGTGTCTTGGCAACCCATTAAAAACAGCACACAGTTCCTAAAAACAACCCCCTTCTGAGCTGGTGTATAATGTATTCTTACTACATGAAGTACAAAAGGCTGAATTAAATAGACTCAAGCTGACTCAAGCTGTGTGGAATATATCTTACTTTTACATCATAGAGTTGGGCAATAAAAGTTTTTAAAGGAATCATTTGTAATTCTGGGAAATATACTTGCTTTCTTGCCAAAAGTTGAGAAGACTGACATAATGTGAATATCTTTGCAGTAAAGAAATAGTTTCAGGAAATACACTTATCTACTTTCTGGAGAGTTAGATAAAAAGACTGATACCACTCCCATATCTGCCCATTAAATATAAGGCTACAGCCAGCACATGGTTAGCTTAGAAGGGAAACAGGAGCAAACTGCTGTCTGTCAAATAGCAACAAACTCTACAAAAAATGATCATATGCTATGATAAGCTAAGTTAGCTTGACTTGACTTAACCTGGCACACTCCGAAGTTCAAAAATACACCTAAAAGCACCTCTCAAGCTAAACTATTAACACAATGAACCTCGTTTTAAAAACCTAAACCTTCATTTAAAAAAATAAATAACACATACATGTTGTCAGTCTGATGGAAAGAAGTATTCTATCATGCTTTTTTTTTTCCAGGGGTAAAGAAATGAGACGTACAGTGCAGCTGTAAACTCACCTCAAATTCTTAAAATGTTATTTAAAATTATTGTGTATTTAACTGCACACATTTAACATACAAACTTTGTAGAACATGCTCTTCTTTTTATGTCACTATTTATGTCTTAATTTGATCAGTCATTTGCAGGCAGTATACAGTAGCATAGCACACAAGCCTAGGCACAAACCATTGCCCACAAATTTATCTGGGATTTCTCTTGGGTTCCAACCATCATTGCTCAGCAAGCCTTGAACAGCAATCACAGTTTAACAGCACTGGCGCATTGGTAATTTTTCTTCTACATCTGCTCTCTTTTTGTGTGGTGAAAACAAATGCTCTAATGGAGGATAATTACCCTGTGTTGTTTTAGTGTTTGCCCGTTTCTCTGGAGAGGGCAATGGCAGCCTCTCAGGCATGGAGATGCTAATTGGTAATGCTAATTGCTTCTATTATGTAATCACGGGGTCAACATGAAGCTATTTTTCAAATGATTTCATATTGGAATAACCCAGGAAAAAAAAGGAATGCAATAGATCATCATTTACATTAACTACTGAAAAAGAGAATATGCCAATCCATTTACTGCATGTAAACCAGGTACTTAGAACAATCATAAAATACTACTCTAATTTCTGCTTTTGTTTCTTTTAAATCCTCAAATTAAAATCAAAGCATCGTCAGTCTTTTTTTCTTTGGTTTCCATTAAAGAAAAAACTATTTCCCCTTATTGACCCCTAGACCTAATTAACGAGCTGGCATGTGTGTTAGAAAGCAGGTAAATAAACAGAGTGTGGCTCGCCTGCGCGCAGCAGGGAGGACTGCTCGTTTTACCACCCCAGGGGGAATTACAAGCCGTTTGATTGTTTTGGCATTTAGACTGGACGTGACGCCAGTTAGGAGTTGTTTTGGGGTCTGTCGGAGGTAATGCTTTCCTTGACACTTCCATGAGGACTAACATACTGTAGGTTGGAGGGAATATAGAGGAAGTAGGACAAGTTGTCCTGCTTTCCCCTCTTAATGAGTCTTGTCAGCTGGAGGTGTTGGATGGATGAAAAATATTATTCTATCTTCGCCCCCGGCACATGAGATTATCTTTAAGTAGCAGTCTTTAGTATAAAATAGAAATGTTTGTTTGTGCTATGGTTTGCCACCTCTGCTCAAACATTGCACAAGTAAATAAAGAAAAATGTGAAGGAGTAAAGGAATAAATGGACAGTTTAAGTATTTTTACAACTGTGACCAACTTCACCCCAGAGTCAGGCTGGTGCACACCTGGCAACCCCTGCTGAGTGACATTTGACACTTTAAAACATGGGCTCTGTCATTTTGGTTGGGGACTCAGAGCCACTAAATCAGTCAGTTTGAAGAACAAAATGACTGGATGAAACAAAGACCTTGTTTTTTTAATATCCTTTGACAGGAAGCGGGCGTACTGGCGTGAGCAGGGCGGTGAGTTTGCTCCAGAAGTCACACTTACACGTCTGGCTCGCTAAAAAAAAACTCTTATGCATGTGTGTAGGTCTGCGCATGCACATTTAAAACACTTGACATGAATAAATATGTTTAAATGTGTTTTTAATGACATTTAAGCAAATGAGGACAGCAGGTCAGATGTGAGGTTAGTGGAGCAGGTTTGTGAGTTAAGTGCGTCTCATTCAATATGCAGAGCAAAAACAGGGAAACTGAAGTGAAGTGCGATATTGTGAATTTCAAAATAAAGTTGTGTGTATTGAAACAAAGTTTGTCTACACAACATGCACAGTTGCAAGTCCTCTCCACTATCCTTCACTATCACTTCTGCTCCCATTCTCACTCTCTTCTCCTTTATATACGTGTAAAAGTTTATTGGTAGCACTACTCCTGCTAGCCAAACTAAACTTTATTGGAATTCACTTAAAAAGTTTGCTTTCACCCACTTCCTGGCCAGCAATGCTGTAAATAAGACAGAAACTGGAGGGAGGACAGAGAGTGAGCCTGAGCCTTCTTCTGTGTCCACACATACCTGTGTAATCCCCAACACCGCCCCTCAGTCTACAACTCACACACTCTACCTGCCAGGTTCTGGTAAGTCGAATTTATTTGAGTGAGCGTTTTAAGGTTACAGAGTTCTTTTGAGAAGCAGAAAGACTGACAGTCGCACTGAATTCGTTCAGCGTCTATGATTTATGGGTGAGTGGGGGGACTGGGATCTATAACAACACGCACGCAAACACAGAGGAAGCTTATACGTCCTTAAAAATCTATTACATCCTTCCACACATCTGAGAATCCAGCGCACTGCGTATGCTGATCTACGCTAATCTTGAAGGATCCCACTCAGTCAGTGGAAGATTTGAGGGAGAAACAGGGGAAAAAAATTCTAGATCCTTCTCTCTGTTACTCTCTGGAACAACAAGGAGATGGCGTGCAATATCAAAGAGCAGGAATACTCATTTTCCTGTCACTGCATTCAAAATCCCTGAGATCATGACAATACTGAGCGTCAGCTAGCATTTGGGATGTCACTGAGAAGATATATGGCGTGTGTTGCATGTGAATAGAGAGTGCAAGAGCCAAACACAGGATTCATGACTTCAAATTCTGGCAGGGTACAGTTTTTGCTAAATCCTTTCATATTTAACCTCATATATCTGTTATATGTTGCGTTTTTAGCCCAGAACAGAGGTAGCTGCTTCTATAAAAAGGGTCCTGGCTGACGACTGATCACAGCTAATTTGTTATTCAGCACAGTTTTAGCTCTACACTGGTGTTTTTCTGACTTGTGAACAGTGAGGGTGGCCTACAGCTTTTCTAAAAAAAAAAAAAAAAATTTAATCATGTTTCAGTCAGAGACATTCCAGCTCAGCCAAGTCAAATGTCTGGGGGAATCACTGCCACACAGTCAGGTGTGATTGTGCATTCACACATGGAGACACACACACACATACATACACACACACACACACACACCTTTGCAACAGACACGTCACTCAAATGGAGGCTCGGTTGAGGGAATATCAGTATGTAAGAGGGAAAAAGAGACTGAGAAAGTGTGAGAAAAAGTCAGTGACAGGGAGCGCATGGTGGTGGGGCAGGCTGTAAATCCAGGTCTAAAGGTCTCCACGCCGTTTTAGTTACTGCACCTATATGTTGAGTGACACACTCAAACACCAAACCTGCCGCTGGCCCAAACAAAAAAGGGTCTGTTCCCTCTACGGTTTGTGTGTGTGTGTGTGTGTGTGTGTGTGTGTGTGAGAGAGAGAGAGAGAGAGAGACTGAGAGAAGCACGCACACTTGAGACGCACTTGCACAAAATCAGCTCACTATTCTCTTCTACACACACACACACACACACACACACACACTCACTTACCCCACCAGGAATCCTCACCTTCATCTTGGCACAGTGCAGCCAAAAGTAACACAAGTCAGCTTAAGGTAAATAAATCAGCTAATCACTGGTTGCTCAAAAGAGGCTGCTAGCCTGCCTATCACACACATACAGTATGCATAGAGAGGGGGATTTTTAAAGCTGAATTTCCTCTTTATTTTCTCTTCATTCTTCTTGTTGGGCTAAGTGAATCCCCTATAACGTTTGCAGGAGTTTGCATCCAGTTCCAGAATTGATCTATGACACACACACACACACACGCACACAGACAAGGCTCAGAGAGACCTGGGGAGGAGGCAGACAGAGTGTTTCTGTATTTGACAGGGGTGAAGGTGACAAAGAGCAGGGAACATGAAGTTCTTTGGGAAACATCTTTCCTCCAAACTTTCTTTCAAAGCACCAGCGCAGGCCGTTTTGCCACCAAAGCACAAGCAGATTCTGCACAGCAAGCTCTCCACCTTCCCTCCTTTCCCCCCAGATTCCTCTATTCTCTCCTCGGAGCACTCAGGACCACAGGTTTATTCAGAATGAGGACAATGAGAAGACCACATCTGAAGCCCATTTATCTACTTTTTTTTCACCTCCAAACCAACACCCCAGCCTTTTCAGAACCCACTACAATGCTTCATATCCCCTCAACACTCTATACATCCTAACTGAAAGAAAGTTGCTTGACATTCATCACAATCCTGCTACTTGACTGAGGCTCAGGAATGACAAAACTATCCAAAACATAAAACTAAACTGCTGCTTGTAACTTTGTGTTAGCACTTTAACAGTGTCACTACTTTCAGTCCGAAACAAAGCCTATTCAGAGCAGAGAAGATTACTCATCCAGATCCCAGTGAAGGTGCTACACTGTAGTTGTGTCACTATTACATAAGGAGCCACTCCCCACCCTCCCTGAAGTCGACAGCAGTGTATAGAGGACTTTGCGGGTCTTTGCGCAGAGCTGCAGCGAAGATCACGTCATGCAGGTGGGCCCGAACACCCATTCATCTTCGAATGGAGGGTTTCCTCGCCCCTCATGGTCCACACATGTCTGCTTGCCGGTGCATTAGCATGCTGGTCCATGCTGATAGCACACAGGTCTGCTCCATAATGTATTATAAGGCACCTAAGATTGAGCTGATAGCTTAAACTTTGCGTGTGTGTGTGTGGGTTATAGATTACTTTTTAAAAGTAGAGTGCTGCTTAATGAGAGAGACATTACAGGTTATCTGAGTGTGTGCGCATTAGCTTTGTGCAATTACTCTACAATAAAATGAACAAGCATCGACTGCTGCAATTTCTAAATCACATTAGGCTAAGTTTCATCAGACTTAATGTGAGCACTGTACTGTACATAGAGTCTGCTCAGGCAATCAAGTTGTACTCCAGAGCAAAGTATCAAAGTATCAATGTTCTCCATGATACCCAAACAGAGACATAAAAACTGGCACTGAAATCTATTTTTTCACACACTGCAAAAACTAGAGAAACTGTCTGTGTTTACGTTCTTGCAACACTGGTCCAAATAAAAGCAAAGTGATTTCTTGACAATACTGTGCAGCTGCGGTGCGCGGGCGTGTGTGCATGAGTGAAAGTGTTTGAGCGTGTGTGTGTCTACAGGAAACCAATCTGACCCACGGGATTAGTGGCTGACTTGGTGAGTGACTCTCATTCTGTTCCAGATGTTTATCACGTCATAAAGGCCTCGAGCCCTCTGAAAGAAATAGATAGGAAACACAACCTCTTCCTGACACACTTCTGCTGCTGCAGTGACAAACATGATGACAAGAAATCTCCTCTGCGTCTGATTCTATGTAGATTAGCAGCTGAGCTGACACAAGAGCACACATAAAACACACTCTTCCTTTTTTTGGACCCATGATATATCTCATTCTAAAGAATATCAGTCAACGCCGATGCAGATATAGCCACACATGGGTCATATCCAGTTTCCTCTTGTTATCACCCTGCCTAGTGTAATATAGCTGTGCCAAGTCATATCTAAGGACATCACGTTTTAAATTGGAAACCTGATGCCTCGTTCTTTTCACTGTGTAACTTACTTGGTTTGTCTCAAAAGCACCAGCATTTAAATTCAGCCTTTCGAACACTATTGCGCCTTGTTCCACCGGTGCCAGCCGTGCGTAATGACGAGCGCCGTGTGGCTGGAGCGCACCAGCTGGCTGCACAAGTGGAGTTGTCAGCCACCAGTCTCCACATACAGTTATCAGTCTTAACAGTTGCTAAGTTCTTGTTACCATAATAGATCTCAATCGTGCTCCGACAAGTCAGAACTGCTATTCATATGGTGCAAAGGAGAGCGCATTCCTCAGAGTTTAGCCTGGAAATGCTGATATAATGTTTAAAATCAGGCAGTTGTGCATACAAAAATGCATTAGGCACACTCTTAGGAGGACGTGTGTCAGGCCACAGCAGCTTCACATAAAGCCAGGTTGACGCTTCAAAGGTTATGAATGATGTGAGGTCAAGACGGATGACTGATCTGGGGGTGAATGGGGTCGATGGGAAGCTGTGGCCTCCGGTGGCTTTGACTGTGAATGAGAGGTACGATTCACTTTTTCATTCTGAATCAACTTTTCTTTCAGAGAGGGGCGACCAAACATGCAGAGCAACTTTTTTTCTCACTTTAGACGAATCTCTTTGCTGACGCGCTCCGGCAAAAGCAGAGGAAAATGGAAAAGTTCTTACCGAGATACTGTCGAATGTCCAGCAGGATTTTAGGGGGTCCTCCGTTCAGCTGGTAAAAAAGGGAGCCGAAACAGAAGAGGAACAGCGTAGCCATGCAGAAACCATAACCTCGCAGGGAAAATCGGAACGGTATGGTAGAGAGAAAGCTGTACTTTCTGCTGTTTCGCTCTCTTATGTGGTTGGGAGTCTGGTTGTTGCTGTGAAGGGGACTGCCGCTGAAATTCTTCATCATCTCCTCCTCACAAAGCGCCGTGGAAAGTCACCCATCCGCCTGTGGAAAGTGAAACTTGTCGCTTTGAGATCATTTGAAGCGGGCGGCCAGTATATTTTAGAGACGCGCAGGCACCCAGCTCTCTCTTCCCTCCGCTGCCGCAGCCAGCCACGGGGGTTGTTTTGTTGCGCACAGCGTTTTTCGCCACCCTCTCGTTTGCGCTCGTTGGACGACTGCTCCTTCCTTCCGTCCTTCCAGCGGAGTTAAGGGTCCATCCTTCTGCTCCCGAGTCTCCTTTTTTTTTGGGTGTCAGATTACTGAACGTGGAAAGAGGGAAAAAACGTCCACCTCATAACAGGAGGATTTGGGATTACAGCGCGTAAAACAGCGTCACCTAGTGTTCAGGGAGAGAGGGGCACTGAGACGTGTTTGACTTGTAATAGCCTGGACAGAGAGTGAGTGGAGGTCGATGGAACGCGTTTTAAGTCTGCTGTGAATTTACAATTTTAATTTCAGCAAGTTTGAAGCCGTGTACTTTACCAAAACGTTGACAGTTGAGATATCATATGACATTAAAATGCCAACAGATAAAACAGACATCCTCAATAGAAACATCACAGTGATGTATTCTCTGAGTGAAGTGCTTAGTATGGTTGAACAAAGTGGAACAAGTTGTGTTATCACCACTTTGGGATAAGATAAGAATGCAGACGTCTGATGTTGAAAAGAAGTCTACTGATTCACTTTGTGTGTGTGTGTGTGTGTGTGTGTGTGTGTGTGTGTGTGTGTGTGTGTGTGTATTTTTTAAACTTTCTCTTTCCCCCCTCAGGCCAGCGCTGTAAGAACCTTACACTGAGCCATATATCTTTCCACAGTAGGACTTAGAACCTGCCATTAGACTACACCTGCACTTAGGGAGGACAAGAGCAGTCATTCAGCACAGTAACTACCTCACCAAGAGGCCGATGTACTTTCACCAGTGACGGCTACAGTAGCCAAGGGAGCAACAGCAGTTGTGAAAAACAATTTGGCTTCGAAGACTAAAGGTAATAAAGAGGAACAGAATCGTTCTGTCGACAGCCATCGCCCATGCTTTTCCACAGGTAAATTAATTGTAAACAGCACAGCACAGTACAGTGCATATTGCAAGCTAGGCACAATGAGGGTGAATGCATTGCAGGTTTATAGCTCTGCCAGCCCAATCTGCCACGCAGCAGAGGAGTTTATTACACAGTACCACAGTATGGATGTCAGGAAGGTCTCTGCAGTAAATCAGGTTTAGTCTAACCATAACATCTGGTCATGGGATTTAAATTAAACCATTTCTAGTGGTTTTTAATGTACCTCAATCATCAATCCATTAGGTTTGCCAGCACACAGGGATAACAGATAACTAATTGAACACTAATGCATATCTTTGGACAGTAGGAGAAAACTGGAGTATCTGGAAAAAACGCACATAAACTCCACACAGACAGAGCAACCAGGACAGATGTTTAAAATGTAATGTGTTCAGATGTGTGGTACAGGTTTTAGCTGTGAAATCAGTGACTCAGTGCCTCAGGCTGTGTCAGGTCTGTGTACTAGTTAGTAACATTCTGGGGCTGGACTTCGACTGAAGTTCCTCTGTTTGTTATTTCACACAGATTCAGTCTGTCCACCTGTGGCTCCTCAAGGTTTTTATACACAAGCAAAGTCATATTAGTGCAAATAATATTAGAAACATAGAAGGAGACAAAGAGAAATTATCATCATTTGTCACCACCCTTAACTGAGTTTACCTGACCATAATACCAATCAACAGGAAGTTCAGTGGTAATAACCTCTGAGAGCTACAAATTCAGATAGTTGGATTTGCCTTCCAACACTTATGTAAACTTTAGGGACTTCCCTCACAGCACAAACTTTTAGAGGAACTACTTAAGTTAGTTCTCACTTCCCTGAGGGGGAAGAAGCAGTAAGAGTGTTTCCCTATAAGGTTCAATAAAAGTATCACACTCTTCACAGTTTATAAGCGCACTGTGAGGAATCTGTGTCATCATGAGAATTCCTCTCAGTCTCCTGTGACTATATATCTGCTAAGTGTTCGTGCTCTGTAATGATGAAGTATGCAATGACCAAGTTATATCAAGTGCTATAGTCTACTTATATTGTGATTCTCAGAATTTAAGGGAATTCTCACTATAGGTTGTACATGCAGACAAACAATTTTTTAAAATGCAAAAGTCAGGAGAGGAAAGTGGCTCAGAATAATAGAAAGTAAGCCAAGTTAGTCTTTTACTTTTCCCTCTGAGATATTTTAAATTGGATGAGCAATTATATCTGTTGAAGACAGAGTAAGGAAGTAGAGGCTAACTGCTCATTACAGCTGCACGAGGGAAAATGAATGTACAGTGGCTCCTTTTTTTAAAGCTACAAGCAACTAGCATATTAAGACACATTAAATTGGTAGTGTTCATGTTCTTTTTTATGCTTGTTCAGTTGTGCCTGTGTGTGTTTCCAGTCAGAGGAATGGCAAACACAGGCTGAGACAGTAAAATCTTCTAAGATAAATTTTTATCAAACTGGGGTTCATTGTCTGGTGTGTACCAATCTGGGGTTCCTTTACAGGAATAAGTCTAGAAAACCTCAGTGTGTTTTTATTGACAACAGCTGCACTGCAACAAGAGCCAGACAGACCTAAGGAATAAAGCTGCAGAGGAACTCAAAGTCTTGGTCCAGAGCACATGTGTATAGTTTTCTAAATGAGGTATTACAAGCCAGACACAACAAGACAATGTTTTCACGCTCCCTGGTTTCAGAGGTCTATACCAAATGAACTTTTGACAGCGCAGGAATTGTTATTCAGATACTGTAGTGTACACTTTCCAGTAAGGTCAAAGAGTTGTCTTATATTTTTTCCTTTTGACCAAACCCTAGAAAATTAATACTAGATGCAACACAAAGAAAAGAAGCTAAGAATAACATAATAAGAGGTTCGACGGAGCAGTTTTAATCAAATCAAGTCTGGTGTTCTTTTGTTCTTTTTGACGTGCATAGATGCCTTTTCATTTTTAATTCTGAAATATAATTAAGAAAGTTATCAGTGCGCCAATGTGCAGTGTCACAGTTTACCACAGTGATGAAAAGGGCCAGTACGTCATGCCCACGTCTTTCCATTACTGTGTGTGTCTGTGCAAGTGTGTGTGTGTGTGTGTGTGTGTGTGTAAGTGCACAGTGACAATCAGAGGGCCAATGTATGGCAAGAAACAGTTTTTATTATATTTCAGAATGACAAATAGTTATGGACATTACTTTTTTTTGTTTCAATACACAAGCAAATCTGTATGGACAATCATTAGGTAGATGAAAACCAAATAAAATAATTTGTACACATATTTTACAATACATACTGTAGTTCCTCACTGGCTAAAGCAATATGCATTATGCAGGAAGGTATTGCTATTTATATAGTACAGCTAATTACAGTTGGTATGAAAAAAAAGCAAAAAATAAGTTATTTAAATATCAATTACATATACAGAATGTGCAACTTCTGCTAAGCATTTCATATATGTAATTAAGAATTTTTTAAGACTGCAAAAACAAACTGGAAGTTAAGTAACTGGAACAGGTTAACTTGTGAATTGTTATTAAACTTGGCATCGGGAACTCAATACTAAATTAAAATACCAGCATAACCCACTGTAACCCTTAACAATACCTGACAACAGATGTCCATTTGTGGACATGTGAACAAAATGTAGCCAATTCCACCTATAAAACAGCTAGATTTACCCTCTAAAGTGCATTTACAGTGTCAGTATTTTCATTCTTTACAAAACACTTCATGGGTCTTGTACTTTTTATTTGATAATGACCCCCCTGTCCTCACTCTTCCAGAGCACCACTTTGATTGAAGAGAAAAAAGGCATCAAATATCTATCTATCAAGTGCCCACTGCAAAAAAAGCATTTAGCTATTCAGCGATAACACTTGGTCAAATTTAAATATGAAATGAAATAAGTCTACAGTTCAGCTCTGGCTATGAAATATTTTACTGTTAGAAAAAAGGAGAAAGAAACACAAACAAGGAATATTTGAATATTTGTTGGATCCATTTTATGCAAATGTGTGCAAATGAAAGAGTGAAGAGTTTCTGGTTGTTTTCAGTTTTTGTTTTTGGCCCAGAGTTTTCCTAAGAGAATGACCCGACTCTGTTTCCCTGATTTTCAAGACTATTTAGTGTCATAGTGTGTGCTGACCTTGGAGGTCAGCTCTTCACCTGATATAACTGCTCTTACCGTCTACCCTCAGTGTGTTTGACAAATGTCCAATCAAGAATTTCAGACTTGCATTAGCTATAGCTACACTATAATGTGTTTAAAAAGTCCCAAACAGCTTATTATCAAGCTATAAATCAAAGTGTAGACAGTCCAATAAATTCCAGATATGACAGCCCAGATGTCAGCTGTGTCTTTGGAACATTTTTATTCTCTCCTCCCTCCCTGTCCCATGACTCTCTGCGTGGAACACGTTCGGTGAATGTGTTGAACAGAATGAAAGGATGTTCAACATGAGGCGACATGTGTGCCATGCCTGTGGTTTTGTGGTTTATCATCTGTGCTTCATGAGATTAAAAACCACAGTTCCTCAGAAGCATATTCTGTGGTCCACATCTGATGATCTGGAGTGTGTGTTCACAAAATCTCGGTCTCAATTATTTCTCACACATTTGACGCATTCGGAAATGAAAGGCCTCCGCCTTTAGCACAGTTCAGTCTCAAGTCACACTATATGATCTATTTCTTCCAGCTATTCATTCATAAACGTAAGGCAACTTAAAATGTCCTTGGATACACAAGGAATGTATTGTTGCTGTGAAAGCTGATTGTGGTAACTGGAGTAAAACAGAGCTTTCTGTAAGACTCATATTCATATTGGAGCTGGGTGTGCATCCAAGTTATGCAGTGAAATAGGACATAGAGTATAATATGAAATACAAGGGTGTGATGTCAGCTGTTTCAGCTTAGAAATGACTGAGAGCTGGCCTCAAAATAAGGCTGCGACATTCAAAAGGCAAACACAAATTTAACATATAAATCATTTTAAAATTAAGATATGCGTTATGCTATAATACAGAAACATAATACAAAGTAAGCCATCTCAAAACCACCAGTTATTCCTTGTTTGCTGTATGCGTTTAGTGAATTAGAAGTCCAGACATTGAGTGAATGCAGTCATCGTCATTATGAACCTATTAGTGGGAATGAGACGCCGAGTGCAAAGGAAATCACTTTGGCCAAGCTACTTCCTTAAAAGACCCTCAGATAATGTTGCTTTGCTGCAAGAGATGAAAATGAAGCACTTATGAAATATGCAGGAGATAAACTGTCTTCCTGTTTTTTTTTAAAACATCTTACAAAAGAGTGTGCTATCTTCCTTAAAGGCAGATCCAAGTCTTTATTTTAAGACTTTGAGGGTGTCTTCAGAGTGGAAGCCATCCCACAGCGTGAGTCTACAGTCTTCTTTTTTTGTTTTTTGTTTTTTAAAAGGCATCTGATATCTTTTCTTGGCTGTCAGGAGAAACTCCTCAATGCCGTAAACATTTGAGAAAAGTCTGAATGATAGAGACAAAATCAGAGAGCAGGGGCGGCTCACTTTCAGTCTTTTGACGCATGCGAGACAGGAAGTACTGCAGTGCTGTGGTCACCTACGTGGTAGTTCAGTCCTGTGGCCAATTTGCCTTTGGCCACCTACTGACCGTGTATAAATGAGACGGTACTGACCAGTGAGTTGATACCTGTTAAGCCAACCCGACTCCACAAAACGTGGTTAGGACTGCACCTCTCTATGCTCTCTGACCAGTCGTGCCTCACTGACCAGCCGGCGGGTGTGCCTTTGATCCCGCACCCCGGCCTCCCACGCGCTACTCTCAGTTAACGAGGCCACGCGACTCAGAGTGTCGATTCCCGCTGATGCCAGGGGTGCAGCATACATGGGCAGGCCGATAGAGATGAGCCAATCAGAGACTGTGCTAATGTTACCTGAGGGAAGCGGCTTTCGGCACATCTCTGTCAAACCTCCAGAGGGGATCTGAGTGACACACATGGATAATACAGCATTAGTTACAATAGCTCCTCTGATGATGTGACATGATTGAATATATATGAAGATCTGTGATAAAAACAGTAACAACTTTTGCAGTGCAAGCCGTGTTCCAACTCTTTTCTTTGTCAAATCCTGTAAACTTATCCAGTAAAGACAGACTTTATTATGTCTTGAGTCAGTTTTAGGCTATTGAAGTATAAAAAGTATATCTCCATATTTAGCCAGGCTGTTAGATATTTAAGCACAATTTGCACTGTTCCTCAATGATGGCGCCAGCCTTGGGTACAGGGAAATTAGTATTACAACTGGCCTATTTTCATGCCTGCATTGTTACTTTCTAGGAAAGCCTCTCTAAGCACTTATCTGTAGCTCTATAACTCAAAAGAACTGCTCCAACATTGTCTTCATTGATATGAAGCATTTAGGAAAATCAGCATTGTTGCCTTACAGCCATGCGGTGTTGTTTACGGAGCTCTTTGACTCGGAGCTGGTCCATGGTGGAGGCCACATCCTTGACGGGCTGCTCCAGGTCCTCAGAGTAACGCTGAACCAGAGGCTGGGGGATTCCACACCGGCCATGCTGGAGGAGAGGAAAGTGTGGAAAGAGACATTAAAGATGGCTGTATGCAACAAATCTTTGTTTTAAAGAAAACATTTTGATGCCTCAAAATGGAGAGACAAGCAGTGAGAAGCTTATGGGCAATATGAAGTGGACTGAGATAAAGGAACATTTTGATTATATGCTTATTATGGTGATTATTCAGCCTGAGATCTGGCTGTTCATGAATGAATGAAGCAGACAAATTACAGGCCAAAGTACAGAACATCTTCTGGCATGGTAATGAGCACAGTTCTAAAGGGATTCAGGAAAATATGAAGGCAAAGACACTAGAGAGTAGACACTATAATTGAACTTTGTAAAAACTCAGGTCAGTGTATTTTGTTCTGCTACCTATAGAGAAAATCTCCCATATCCTACTCCTTATTTTCTTTTACACTGAATGTACAGGCAAGGTCATATTTTGTATGCATACTTCTGCTATTAATATTTCATTTGTCTCATTTATGGGGAAGTAGAGGTTGTCAAAATTTATTACAAATTTAATATGCAGTGACTGTGTGAAGGATAAAACAGGGTAGAAAACTGCTGAACTTTTCAAAAACATGTTTGCTTGTTCTCCTCTTTGTGTGGACACCTGGCGTAGTGGCAGGTTTCCAGCAAGGCCTGGTTTTGGTTGGCCAAACTGGACCGGAGGTCTTTTGAGGATGAAAGGGTGGGTGGATGGGGGAACTGATCCCTCCAGAGAGAGGGATGGAGGGCAGGTCATACAAACCTACCCTTCGCACCGCCTGGATTATACAGGGCCAGATGCCTTTAGACAGCCAACAATGAACAAGTTTCAAGATGGACGATAACATCATTTTATTATCTTTTACCATGCCCAAGGCTGAATATTGACTGAAATTTCATTATTCATTTGCCTTGCCAATGTGATATCTGAGATTTGGTATCTTTACCACATAATACTTTTTTGATAGCTTAGTTTGAGGAATATAAATATTTTTTTTTGCACACCCTTTTACTTCCACTCCACGCTTGCCAGTGCATCAGAGTTGAATGTCTTAAAACAGCCTTACAGAAAGTTTAGTTTCTAAAAGTTAATTAAAACTAATCTTAAAAAAGTATACTGGTTTCTAATTTATAATGAGCAAATATCTTAATAAAGACATGACTTGAGAGGATTTAAACCAAGCATCTGATGCCAACTTCCGATAAATGACTGTTTTAAATATTCAGTGCTACAGACAGATTTATGTTGGTACTCAAAATGCGCTGATGTTCGATATCCAGCCCTAATTATGCATTTAATTAAAACCATTTTGAAATTAATTGCACATTTTAATTAGGAAATGGGAGGAAACTGTTTAAAAACATTTTCAGCATGTACCTGTATGACCTGTGACACCAATGACTGCATTTATGCTCAAACTCTACACGTTGCTACTACAGTAACAGTGTGCCTCTCATGTGTCTGCCAATCCACTCCGGACTTAATAGGAATCCTGCAGAGCTGTGCTGTGGTCTAACACACTATTTCTCACCTCATCCCTTGATATCTCTGTGCGTTTGTGTGTGTGTGTGTTGTTTTCCTGCCTGTGTCAGGGGCTCCGCCATGTTAAAGGGGCCCCAGCCTGGGGTCTGGCGAGTGGCAGAGGATTTTATAACCCCGTCTGCCTTCAGTAAGATCCAGCCCGTAAACTTAACAGTCTCAACCGCATCATAGTGAGACTCAACCCACAGTCTTTTCCCCCCTCAGCTCCAGGCAGTGTATTTATTATTGCGCGCAAACACACACACGCACACACACAACCTCACTCACAAATAAATGCCCCTGCATACAAAAAGGCATTAGCACACAGAAAGAAACACACAAACTTTAGACTCTATTAGTGTCTATTTTTAAACTAAATGAGTTCCAAAGCAAGCCACTGATGTTGTTGGCATAAACACAGAGCAATTTGGTTCCAAGCTGCAGTCAAATTATGACTGAGTTAAGTTAGGCATGTTACGATGGTAAACCAAAAGAGCCTGACGCCAGACAAGTATAGCCCCGAGGTGTCTTGGAGCCCCATTTGCACATTAACCATGGAAATATGACTTCATGTGTTTTTGTTATGTGTTAACTATAGATGTGGTTTTTTATAGAATTCTTCACCTCATCTTGACACCTTAGTATCTGGTACAAAAACTTACATAAATGTTTAAAAAAAATATACAGTGAGCACTTACTGAAGGAATCAAGTTTTTTTGTGATAACAAATGGTACATTTGTGTGTCTCATGTTTAGATGAATGATACTTAACTAACCTTGTCAGAGTAGGGCTCCTCTGTTAAATCGATTCCCTCGGCCTCCAGCCGTTGCTCCAGCAGGGTGAACAGGTCAGGGCTCATCTTATTATGAGAAACTTTTCTTGCGACAGACACCTTGCCCCCGAGATCCGAGAGCCACGGAGGCTGGACTGCTGGGGGAGTGCCCGGCTCCTCACCCATGGATGAGGCAGATGAAGTGGCACAGGGGCTGGCCGGGGTGCTCGGGGTCTTGGCAGGTAGAGCGGGGGCAACGGGGCTGCTGCTGCTGTTGCTGCTGCTGCTTCGGATTATGGGGCTGCTGGGGTGAGAACGGGTTAGGGAGTGGGTAGGGGAGGGAGTGGGAGATGGTGAGGAGGGCAGGGAGAGAGGTGGGTGACGTAGGCCGTTGGCTAGTCTTTCCTTGGACTTTTTGGCAGGAACCGGAGGGGGGACCGGAGGCTTTTTGGGGTGAGTCCGAATGACCTTCTCCCCACTAGACTCAGGGGGACTTGGAGTAGGACTGGAGAGGAGCTCTGGGTGAGCAAGGGACTGGATTGTGGGACAAGGGGGGCGGAGAGGCAGCAGGGAGGGTACGGGCGGTCTCTCAGCCCTTCCTTTGGGGCTCACTGTAGGAGTCCCATTATGAGCTGGGGAACCCTGTTCTCTACAGGCCTTGGTGGGGCTACTGCTGCCTGATTTGGGTCCTTCCTTGGGGGGTTTAAACTCCACACCCAGATCCTTCTTCTGCTCGTAAGACTGCTCCCAGTGCAGATCTCCCAGAGAGTGGGAGCGTTTCCAGGGTCCGGTGGGCTGCGGGGGTCCATCCAGGTCCTCGCAGCTGCGGCTGGCTGGGATCGGGGACTGTCTTTGGGCTTTGCGCAGCCCCAGCAGGTTGAAGCCCTTCAGGGAGGGTTTGATAAAGAAGCTTTTTGGGAACTTTGTGCGCTGGTTCTTGCTGTTCTGTTGCAGAGCCTCTGTTGAAAGGGTCATGGGCAGGGTGGGGTAGTCTGGAGACTGGAGCCCTGCTGAAGAACGACTGGAACGGGATGTTTTCCTGCTCTTACCTGCAAAATAAAAATATTCATCCTCAACCTGGTGTAACCAAGTTAAATTACAGTTAAAAAAGCTCAGAGGTTTTTCCCCCTCTTTTGAGAAATACTAACAGTCCCTCGTTTTTCAGATTGCTACAGCATTCATTAATACAAAAATGTGATTCATATGACTCAGCATTTTTTAAATGCCTTTCATCTTTATTTTTGTGTTTGTTTCTTCTATGACACACTCACTATGATGTATGTTTACATCATTAGCAAACATGTTCACAACACCAATTATTTTTAACAAGTCTGCCAAAGCCAAGTCATTTGAAAATTTAAAAAAATCTACTCACATGAGCATTACATTTTTATTGTTTAAGGCTTATCTGTAAACCGCAGTCAAAAGGAGAGAAGTGTTTATGAAGAAGGGGTGGAGCGCCACTGGGATAAGATGAGCTCTTTGACTCGTGACCAAACTGGCTGATTTGTTGTTGTCATAGCAGCAATCCCAAATAGAAAGATCTGGATGGGATATTTCAGAAACACTGGAACAAAAGGCTGAAGCAACTTACCATCTATCCTTTGGCTTACAGAGCAAAATGGATGGATGAAATGGGTGGGTGCCACATAGTGCAGCTTGCCAAAGACTTTAAATCGTGGAATGATAGAGAGAAGTTCGATAGATGGAATGTCATGAAGTGTTTCAACGGTTCCCAGAAATGTCCAAAAAAAAAAAAAAAAGCTAAAGTAAATTGGTGCTTTTGCAACGGCCATTTATAAGGGATTATGATAAATTAAATTAAATGAAACCTTGACAGTTCGAAGAGATACTATATTTACTTTAATTACAGCGCTTGTTCTCAGATGTGAAATCAGAGGATAGTGAGCTCTCTTGACAGCTGAGAATGAGTAAAAGTAAAAGTGACCTTGGCCAAATTGTCAGTGACGATGTACTGTTGAATAGTTCCACGGCATCATGAATGGCATCACAAGAAACACTGTAGAGTGTGATAAACTTCCATCATCATTACCTGCCTTTCATATGATTTGACCAATATATTACTACATTATCCATATAAAAATGACCAGTGAAAGCAGAAGTCATGTGATGATATGAGCAAGAATTATGACAAATAGTAAAAGAAAATTGATCAGAAACAAGTATGTAGAAGAAAGCCTATTGATTAAAAGAGAACAGGGCTCTACTGTGCCATCAAGACAAAATCTGTGTCATGATTTTTAATTCCCTCCTATGATATGAATTTAAATTGAACATTTTCCTTTGTGTTTATAGTGGCACTGTGGAACCCTGAAAGAGCAAGAAGAAATGCAGAATGTTTACCAAATGTTATGCGGCTAGTTTGTGAACAGTGTTTAGTGGCATGGAAGGAAAAACAGACAGTAAAAAAAGGCGAAACGTACAAATCAAGCAAGCAGCACCAGAGTCTTTTTTGTTTTTTAAAGAAGTGGTTTTTATTCCACAACTTAAATCTCTACTGTGGCATATTGCACGCTTTACTGTTGAACCTGAATGACACATACACACGAAAAAGGGGGAACATCCAGTAGTTACACTGGAACCTGACAGATATAGAAAGAAGACAAGGTTTGACAAAGCAGTGATTTATGAGTTATGGAGCTGTTAAAAAGAATGCTCTGAGTGGAAGGAGAAAGCATACAGTCTAATGCAGAGAGATAGAGCAGTCTAAAAAGATGACAAAAAAACAAAAAACAAATCTCACAAATAAGACCTCAATAAACTTCTATAACTCTCTTGCAATCTATGCACTATTTAAAAATATTTTCATCCACATCTTTTTTTTAGGCACATACTGTATGATTGTTTGTGCAATATGATCACTATTAACACAAGGAAAGTGACATCTTGAAATGGTCTGAAGACAAGAGATTTAAATGGCAGCTGTGAATAATTTACCTGACTTGTACATTTAAAAAAAAAAGAAAAAGTGTAGAATCAGCCTATAGAATCATCACTGCAAATCAACAGGCATTTCTGACATGCTACTCTGCAAACTCTTTTTCTATATTTAAAAACACTTAACAGAAATACTCTATGAGCCCATAATCGTCTTCCTGGTATCCGTCTATCGGCCTTGAACCCACAGGTGGGAGAGCTGGGAATCGGAGTCCACGACACGGCAGTGAGCGTGTTCTCAATAGAACAGTTCTGTGCATTGGGGAGGGTCTCTCGCTTTGTGCTCCCAGCAATGTGGGGTGGACTAGGCTTATTGGTCTGGGGCCTGGCTCCCTTTCACTTACAAGTGGACTTTGGCACTGATGATAGAGAATGCCTATAGAATGAGAAGAGTGGTGAAGAAAGTGGAGTGAAAGAACAGCAAAAGGTAAGAATGTTTGAAGTGACAAGGGACTCTTTCACTGTAGCACCCAAACCAGAGGGGTAAAGGTGTGTGTGCGCATGAGGTTTTGGGGCAGATGTGGAACAAAGAGGAGCTATTTGACTGGCAGATGCTGGTCCAGAGGAGTGAGATAGGCAGGGTGTTAGAATGCAGAAGCATGGCAAAGAGATGGAGCAGAGGTGGAAGCCCAAAAAGGGAAAAGGCGACAGAGTCACTGTGGCACTAGGACTATGCTAGACCCAGGCTAGGCCTTAGCTAAGCTAACTCCAAGTGATCCTTGGGTAATGGTGGTCTAGACTAAGCAAAGCTATCATTACCATTCTCCAGGTTCTCATTGCTCTCGTAGCACCCAGAGTCCCGCGGGGAGTCACCCACCAGGCCCCGACCCTCAGACAGCAGCTTCTCCTGGGAGCCCGACAGGCCACTGCGCTCTGGATCACTGCTGCCTGAAAATACCAAGACACACAGGAAATACCATCAGCAGCAGAATTAGGGTTGAATTGTCTCCCTTGATTTTAAGGGTATTAAAGGTAACAAAATTAATTTATCACTCTTTTCATGCAGAAACTAGAAAATAGAGTCAGTTTTGGTGAGAATTCCCAATAAATGCCAGGATCTGAATTCAGATCTATCCAAAATCTGTGTATGTTTATAAGCCTACTTACTGTCATACTCTTGTAGCAGCTCTACAGCGGTGAGCAACACAGCTCTGTGCTGAGGATCTCTGATGTTCAGCTCATCCAGGTCCTCCTCTTCAAGCAACTTGAATGTGTCTAGGTCCTCGTAGCCGTTGAACAGGAAAGTAGGCATGTGCTCCTGGAGGACAGAAACTTCCAGTCTGAGTTTAAAGTTTCCTCTGTGGAGCTAAGATTGAGGGTGTCTAAACTCTGAAGAAAAAATACACTAGACTAAAGAAAAATACACTTTGGATCTGAGTCATGGGACCAGTGACAATGACTTTGGGGTAGAAGCATTAAATACATAAAATAGAAACACAGAGGTAGAATAAGAAAAAACTGTACAGTAGACACTTGTCATCTGCTCATAATTACCTATCCACAGTGTATTTTTAAACCACTGGTGAGATGGCCAAATCTAAACGGCTATTTAGATTTTTAGATGGCATGTAATCACGTTAAGCCGTGGCTAATTCATTTATGGCTGGCTCAGCTGTCAGCACGTTTTAA
Organism: Lates japonicus; assembly: GCA_033238685.1. Taxonomy (NCBI): domain Eukaryota; kingdom Metazoa; phylum Chordata; class Actinopteri; family Centropomidae; genus Lates; species Lates japonicus. Next base: position 72,821 of record BRZM01000008.1, read on the forward strand.
TATGGCACAAACTTTGTCATGTTGACAAGCATATAAAAGTGACTTGAAGCAACATTAGTGAGTTTGCTGCACCAGTCAAGTAACAGCATGGAGCGTGCGGCTACAATCCAAAGCTATTCTAGCTGTGACCAAAATGGCAAACAGGACTTGAAAGGGAAACCCGCCAAAGTAATGTGGGAACATGAAGAACTGAAGGTGGAGACCACTGCATCAAAGTGTTCTCCAACCACAGAAGACAAAGTTTTATGCACTGACACAAACACACACCAAAACTAGTCTCTCAAACCACTGTGTTATCTAAGAGGGCACAGACCAAAGAAAAAAAAAGTCTAAGATCTAGATACGCCCTGTGTGAGGGCACAGTCAGCTGAAACTATCATTCAAAAGCACTTATAACTGCTTCCACTTTGAATATTACTGGGCTCTACACTTGTGTGACCCACACACTTTGTTGGATGAATACATAGACTGTGTGTCACCAGCAAGACCATCAATTACAATGGTGGAGTCCACAGAGGAGAACTGTGTGTCTCTGTTCTATTTCTGCTGGATGCTACAGGACTAAACAAAGGACCACCAACTAACACAAACACAGGCAGCCGGGCCCTCTCAGTCACAGCATCTTTTGTCTTTTCAGCCAGTCGAAAAATTAAACATGTTCCAAAATACAAAGATTATTTGGCAGACAAACCAGCAGGCCAAATGTTACAGGGGTGTGGAGATTTACACTTTCTGGTTACAGACAAGCACTTTGATGTGTGTTTTGAAATCTGGCTTGCCAGTTTAACAAAATGTTATTTAGCATTTCCAAAAGTGTACAACAGTGTTCTTACTCCTTTGATCTATGACAGCTTGATCATAACTCATACAGGTTTTATATAGCTTATGGAGCTCAATCAGTTTCTGTGAACATGAGAAACCTGAGGAAAGGAAATATCTATACTGCAGAGAAAAGACAACTGGGTAACCAAAAGTGACTCAAGTGACTTGAGCCTAACATTAATATCAGCCACTGTGTGACACTATCAGACCTTAAAACCAGTAAAAAAAAATAAATAAATAAAAAAATCACCTGATTTAAGCAATGAAGCTTCTGAAAATCGAGATAAACACTCTTAATACTAAATTATTAATATTTTGTTTTACAGTTCATGACTGGTCTTGACCTGCAAAAAGCAAAGCCATTTAGTTTTATCAAGGTTGATGTCTTGAATGGTGCATCACAACCACGCAAGACATTTTCAAAATTTGGGAAGGAAAGGAAAGACCATTTAAGTTCAAACAAGCTAAATAATCAAACACAAATGGTGCTTGAAAAGATCATTTATATTGGATAAGAAAACTGTGGGGCTGGAATTTATTTGTACTTTTTCATCATTAACAGGCCAAAAAGGAAGGAAAGAGTAGTTACAACACCTGGTAGGAGAATGCAGATTGGCTGCAAACTGGAAAGTCTCTAATGTTCTATATGTGTTTAGTCTAACTCGCCCACTCCAGGAATCTGGTGGTGACTAAGGGGACATGACTGCTCTAATGCACTTGTAACACCCAGACTCACAGCTTAAGAAGCTGGTGCTGTAACACTAATCTTTAATCTGTGACTTGGCCATTAGGCTGGCCAGAGATAAAACAGACAACCCACAAAGTCTCTTTCTCAGTTTGAGGAAGGATCACATCCATGCGTAGGTTTTGATGAAAGATGTGAGTTATTTGTTGGGGCGTGGCTGTGAGAATGTGGGTGCTAATGTTTATGCATCGGTGTCAGATCAAACATACTGAGCTGTGCAGCCTGTAATAACCTGCACTATGTTTATCTCTGCTTGTCTGCAAATGTGTTTTCAAGATATTTGGCTAAAATAATATTTTCGTTTCCTACCAAGGTGCCAGATGAGTGGGTGATTTATGGACAATATGCTGATTTTATTTTATATACTGTAGACAAAATCACTGTAAATCTACTCAACTTTACTGCCTTTCAAAACCTGTGAACTGATACTACATAATACTGCAGATACAACCTAATGTAATTGGTATTCATTACAGGGCAACACCTAATCTAACATGTCCAGTAGTCTACCTTGAGGTTGATGCGCTCCAACAGCTCCTCCACAGAGGTGGGTTTGGGCGGTCGGCCCTTCCTCCTTCTCCTCACAGGCCTTTTGGGTTTCTCCTCCTCTTCACTCAACACATCTACATAGATGAACTTGAAGGTTCCCACTTTGTTGTTGAGCAGGCCCATCCATGTTCCCATGGGTGGCTTACTGATGATGTCAATCACATCACCACGCTGGAGAATCACAAAGAAAAGAAGTCAGGAACAATGACCCAACTTTGGCCTTTACTTTTTGACACCGCTGCTTGTTCATTAATAGGGAGAGTAGCTTGAAAAAGTGAACCGTTAATTTAAAAGTGTGATATAGAGTGACATAATCTGTTCCCCAACAAACCATTACGTTCTGAATCAGGGCAACAAACTCCTAATTTATCATGTAGCAGCTCTTGCTGGCTAATATAAGACTTTAATTGTACTAAGTAGCTCTAAAATATTTAAGCCAAGCTCTAGTCTGTAAAAACTGGATTGTAAAAATTGTCATCATATCCATGCAGTATAATCAAAAGGGTGAACAGATTGTGGGTGGTAGAGATTTTCAGAGTTAAAAGGCTGTGGCCATTGGCTGTGCACACAAGTGAATATGGCAGTGCATAATCATATCTATATACCTTCAGTTTGAGGGAGTCTGTGTCGTAGGGGCTGGGGGTGAAGTCGGTGTGGACTCGGGCACGACCACAGAACGGTCCTCTATAAGGTGGCTCCTCGTCATCACCGTCCTCTGACTTCACACTTTCTCTGTTACTGGCCGATGAGTCAGTGGTGCTCACTGTCTGACCACCTGGACACAAAGACACACACACGTGAACATTTATAAGCTACAAAATGACCACATGTAAACAATAATGATGTTACAAAAAGGGAAGTTATAATCATTGAGTCACTGGAGGTTTCACAGTCAATCCTGACTGACACTTTCTCATCATCTGTTCATCATTTCTGACACACCATTCAGAAGAGTATGTCGATTTTATTTTGTCAACCTCTTATTTGTTCTCCATTTCTGCATCCATGAGAGTGAAGAGTTTGAGAGGGTCTTAAACACTTATCCTGGGAGAGGCTGAGTATTTGCTGCACATTTTCCTCAGTGTCTGAGGGAAGGCTGCTGAAATCATGTCGATGTGTGGGAATCGGAGAGACTTCCTACCTAATCATTACCGTATGCTTGCCTGTCTGCTTCGCATGTTTGTGTGCGTGTTCTATGGCTCTGAGCCGCTGACAGACGGCCAAGTCCTCAATTCTCTCTGAACGTGAAATAATGGGGGGGGCGATTTATTCACAAAGATGTGACGGAAACACCAGGCTGAAGTAATCAGAAGATGTAATTAGATAAGATGACCCGAGAGATCAAAATACACTTGGAAACTCTCTGAGATCAAAACACATGAGGCAGCTGGTGGGGGTGGGTGTGATCAAGAGAGAGAATTCCTCTTCATGACCATCACATTTAATGCCAGAAGCAGCATGAAGGTACAGAACTTATAACATCATATGTTAGGAGCACCATCTAGTGTTAGGCATTGCTCAAAACAGGCTGGCTATTTAAATCTATTTAAATCTTTAGATTGCCTTTACCTGCATACAATATGTTTACAGGTGCTGTGGGATGATGCTTTGAAACCTAGAACTACACTGTTAATAAGCTTAATTATGGGCTTTGCTAACTGCCAAAGTATAGGGTAAAATCAAGAGAGCGGTTTGAAGTTGTTTTATAAAAGAAAAAAATCTTGATAACTTTCTTTGTACTCGCAATGTCAAAAAACAAAAAAGGTCTGAAAAAGAAGCCTTGTCTAAAATAATGGTTCCTGTCTTACTCATTGAACTCTGTCCGCTGAGTGAACTACGCAGACTTTCCACTGAGCCTCCAGCTTTAAGCTTCGGCTTCTCCAGAGAGTTGGTGTCAGGCTGAGGGGACTGAGGGGAACCAGGGGCTCCATCCGGACTGGACTGAAAGACAAAAAAGAAGAGGTGGATATGCAGATGGGTAATAAAAGGACACGGGGGGGGAAAGGCATAAAAAGAAATGTTGTGCAGTTAAGAGATGAAAAGATGTGGGAGATGGGAAAGTGGGGTTGAGAGGTTGACATATGGGGGAAACAATGGAAACAAGGAAGGATGAAGATCATAGGTGGAGATGGTGGAAACATTTAGGGGGAAGTGAGGTGGTGAGAAGGGGGTTGTCAGTATTTTTTAAAATCGTTATTGATGCCCAAAACAGATGTACACATAAGACAGAGTCTCCTTTCTTGTTCTGATGTTTTTATTAAGCAATGATCATGACTTTTTTTTTTAATAAGTCATAAATCTGGACCTCCTGTTTGTCTTGAAGAGGAAGTTCACAATTTTTCAAGTAAGGAAAAAAATCCACAGTCCTCAGTCTGTGTGAGAACAACTTGGTTTATCTGAAGTATGAGATTTCTCAGAAGTCTCAGACAACTTGAGTTGGAATCTTTGTAGTTCACAGTCTTCTCTTTGTGTTTCCACTGACAGTGTTTTCTTTGCTGAGCCGAGGATTGAAACAAAAAGAAAGAATTTGTACTAAAAAGGCTGTGATATTGGACGATGCTTGATTTGTCAAGTCAAACTGAAGCCTCATATAGGAGGACTGTGGGTTTTGTTCCCTGTTACTACTGCTGCAGTTACTTTAAGAAAGGATTTCAGCCAGAATGAACAGAAACAACCACAGTGAAGAATAACACTTTCACTGCTCATATAGGCGTGTGAGTATTGTATTAGGAAATACTAAAAGGTGTGAACATATCCGTTTTGTGGTGTGTGTTTGTGGAGTCAAGCTGTACAAGTAGGAGGCAACAAAAATGTCCAACTAATAAAGTCATTATAAATCAAAAGCTTTTTCTTTTCTGCCTGTCTGATTTCTGTCTGATTGAGTTCAAATCTTTCCAGATCTCCTTTGAAGTCAAAAAGTCTCTGATAATGAAGCAACAACATTATGCAACGTCGAAATCTGCTGGACATGTTTTATTTGTTTCAGTAATCCACTAGGTGGCATTGTGGTCTATAAAATGGCAATGGTCGAGACATTGTGACAAGGCAATTAATTTTTCTTTGCTCTTTCCCAACCAATGTCTCCATGACTCATGCCAGGATATGTGGGTCACAGTGTTGAGACCACCATGATGGACAGATGTTCAACTACACATTAATGACAAACTGTTGGACTGGAGGGGCCACTGGTGGAGCCACTGGATGCCCAGAAAAATTAGGCCAGAGCAGATGAGAGAGCCGTTATACACTCTCACACTTTAATTCTCCATTTCCTAAGAGCTATCCTGGGGGGACACTTGCATCACTGCATGAGCTCAACATGAAGCACACACTCCACCCTACACGCTGGACCCAGGGAGAGTACAGCAGAGAGAGAAATCCAAGTGTATGTGTGTCTTTTAGTGCTCTGTGTTTATTCTGTAACTAACACAAATACTCCCGCCCACTCACAGCCTGTGGACAGAATATGAGACTTACACTGCAAAACTTCCTCTAAATGTTTGTAGAACACAGGGAGCTTTTACTTCTTTACAGCTGTGCATGGCTCACTTGTTTTAAGGATTAAACACACAATGTGTAGATTGTGGGGCCATTCATGTGTTTGACTTTGTTTATACCTACCTAACTTGCCCTAAAACAAGGGAAACTATGCAATGTTCAAAATTACCTTTCCTCAAGTAAAGCATCCAAAAATTGTGTCTGTGTGTGTTAATGTCTAACCTGCTCAGACAAGGAGCTGCTGTATTTCTTCGACATGCGTTTCCTCATCGTCTCCTTGACCGACTTGACCTTCTTGCCCAGTGAGATCCGAGACGTGGTGGGGGATTTGACCACTTCTCTGTATATAGCCTCCTGTTCTTTATTCTGTGATTTGAAGAAAGGAGGAAAGGCAGGGCAAAAAAGGATGAACAGAAAGGAAGGAGATGACAGAGAGAAGCAAAAGAGAGAGATGAGGAGAGATGGGGATGAATCAAGGGAGATTGAACAGGAGAGGACAAAGGGCAGAGGGATCACAAAAACAAGGGCGAAAACAGAAGAGAAAAGGTGATTTAGTATGACAGGAGAGTTCAGCTTGTGCTCCTCGCAGCCTCTTCTGATTTTACAAGCTGCCAGCACTTACATTGGCCTCCGAGCCAGTGTTGACCACATGGAGCGAACGGTTGGACAGGTCAAAGCCTCCGAAGCTGCACGTTCTCTGTGGGGGAGCCAAAACACAATCAAATGAGTCATGCTCGAAAGGTCACATTACAGGAACTCCCCATCCACACCCGCCGAGGGTCAACTCACAATGATTCATGCTTGTCATGACAACGGGCAGCAGTTTGATTAATGAACATGGGTATATGGTTTGTATATATGTGGGGGCATGATGTCATATGGGACCGTGGACAGCCAACAGACATGATGTAACACAAACTGTTAAATGAGCTCCTCTTTAAAATTGTGAGTTACTGCACGATCCTAAACAAATGAGCTGTTATATTGACCATGGAGAGTACACAGCCAGCTCCAACAAGTTGCTCGTGTGCTTTAAAGCTTGAATCCCTGGAGAAAATGTTTGACAAAATTAACCTTATTTGATGTGGCCAATGTGTGCTTTTACAAGTGAATGTATATTCATTACATTTCAGCCTGATGCAATTCCTTTTGTGGTTAATTATAAGAGAGGCAAAGGCAAAGTTAGGGCTTAGTATACAAACATGCACAACATAGAGGCTGGTTGCTTAGAGCTGACAATATCTTATTCTCATCTGAAATACGTTCAAAGAGAGCAATTTGTTTCATGCTTAGAGGAGATGGTGATATGGAGACTTCTTGACTTTACAGGTTAACAACAAAATAAGCAGTAAACACAAAGGGGAACTATGACATGAAAGGAAAAAGGAGATCCAGGATCTTATCACTAAACTGGCTTTGACCTTTTGAATCCTTCCAAAGCTTCAAAGTAGTAGGTCACACACAAACATGTAAACATAGACATGCACATAAAGCATTTGCCAAAAAACACACTCAGCAAGTGGGGCACTTGATGACATTTCTCCTTCACTTCTAAACTACTCAACTGAACTCCCACAAACCCTGGATGAAGAATCTCCAAGTTTGAAGAACTTGCACATTAGAAAATAGTTTCTATATTAGATTTCCACAGCTGCAGTCCACATCACAACTTCCCAGGAAAAGCACAGTTTGGAGAACAAACATGTTTGAAGTGACGCCAAAAAAAAAATAATTCAGAATGTGATGGCGATGTTCGATGAAATGGACATGCACCCAGAAAAAACATGTCTTTCGATGATAATTATAAGGAAAGAAAAACCACTTTAAAAAAAAATCACATTTGCAACTATAGAGGCACGGGCCAAAAAAATAACACGAAAAGCAACAACAGAAAAAAGTGGATTCAGAGAGTTTTTGGATGAGAACGACCTCCAGTGATTTCACTAGTACACGATAGGATTCAGGTACCCTCAAAGCTGCAGGATAGCTTCTCTATATCACTACCTAGAGTATTTGTCGCTATTAGTATTGATACACCCAGGCTATATATGGGAAACAAGTAAGGTACTTACAATGCAACCTGACCCTTTTCAAGCTTGTTAACATTACAAAGTTGGCCTTTCATATTCACTGTGCTATGAATAAGAATTACTATATTAATATCAGTTGACCTGTTTTTCTTATGTTGCCACTTTTCATTGCTAAGCTCAGCCTTAGAAGCTCAATTTGAAAGTTGATAAATATAAAGACACATCAGTCACTGAAGCTGACTTAATAAGGCCATTCATTGAATATGTCTCTGAGGCTATGTGCTGTGCAGTTCTAAGGATGAGCTGCTCCAAGCTTGTACAACATCTCCTCTGCCCACGGGGATCAGTGTGACTGTGCGGGTACATGTGTTCTTCAGGGAACTGACATTTATAAAAGGCACTTACAAAACCTCTGCTGCAACTTAACCTCCCAAATGGGGCACTGCAGATTCCATAATCATTTCATTTTCAGCTGAAAGGTTTGAAGCCAGAGGCATTCACTTAAAGGGCAAGGAAGATGACATTCCTCTAAGGGCAGTTAGGTCTGTGATAGATATGCCGCTTCTTGATGTTTTCAATACATGAGCACAGCTACAATGCATTGATGTGGAGTTCTTTCTTTTCACACAGATATTATTAAATGGACAAGTTGAAGTCATTTGACCTGTTATGTGTCTTTTGTTTGTGTATGTTTTGCTGCACCTTCTGGTATAACCTCTAAGCTATTCTGCAACTTTGAAGTACACCGAGTCCTGCTGACACGAGGCGGCCGATTTAAATTTCATGGTCCAAACTCACAGACTTCTGCTGGATGCGCAAGAGCACACGCTTGGTACAGCGGTCCACGCTGGCCGCCCACTTCCTGTCTGCCTCGCGGTCCTCCTCCAATAGACAGCGGCGCTCAGCGCGGCTGAGGGTAACTGGGCGGACCAGCTGGGCCCAGTTGAGGTGACCATACAGGCTCCGTTCTACCACATAGGTGATGTTCAGCTCACTGACAGCTGTTCGGCCGCGCAGCCTCCGGGAGGGGAACACCCAGCCCCCTCCCCCACTTCCAAAACCCTTTGATTTGGCTACATCACAGCGGGCAGGGGAAGAGGGGGTGACAGACAGAGGGGAGACAGGGGTCTTGGCATTGCGCGAACGCTGGTACAGTAGGTGCTTGGTGGAGTAAGCGTAGTTGGGGTCAGGTTTCCGGTGTGTCCAGCTGCCGTGATGCCGGTTGGCAGGTTGGTGTTTGGGGCTGCCTTGTGGGCCGTCATCCAGCGAGATCAGGAGGCGAGACTGGGCATGGGGTTTGGGACGAGGTTTGGTGAGGCCATAGAAGGCATAGAGGGCTTCGTTGCTACTTACCCCGTGGGAGATGGAGCTCAGGGCCTTCCGCATCTCGCCGTCGGTCGTGGAGCGTGACAGTTTCCCCTCGTCGTCCAATCCACAGCCATCCAACTCCGAGAAGGAAGAGCCACTACCTCCAACGCCAGAGATGGAACCTCCCAGGCCCCCAGAGCCAACCGGGGTTCTCCTGGGGGGCCGGATGAGACCGTGGGTGCTGGAGGACTTACTGAAGGTTTTGACCAGCTTGTGTCCAGACCAGGTGTCCAAGCTGCTGGAGGAAGGGGAGGTGGTCAGACTGTCTGTGTCTCCGTCCAGGGAGAGCTGATCCTGGGTGAGGGAGGGCAGAGAGGCCTCCTGGGGCAAAGGGGGCTTCTTTAGGACTCCTGTATACAGAGCTGTGTTGTCCTCACAGGTGGGAGGTGCCTCCAGATTCAGAAAATCTAAAAAAGACAGAAACATCAGCTAGTTTGTTACTCAGGAGGATTTAGAGATTCTGTGCAGTCCCATGACCCATCTGTGGTTTCCCAAACCACAGCTAGCCAGCAAACATTTCAAAACACATTCTTAAAGTCTGAGTATCAGGCAAAACCCATGACAGATGAAAATGTAATACTTTGGGGAAAAAAATCCTTCCTTCACATGAGTTATTAATTTCCAATAACCCTCAGATAGAAACACAACTTTTACTATGATTGAACTTTAACTTCATTGTACCACGGACCAGCAGCTCAATTTAGTGCTTCAGGCAGATTTTCAACATACATATGAACATGAATTGATATAAACAAAAACTTTAAACTATGCTTAACTGTAATACAATCAGAGGAATTCACCATTTAAGGGCTACAAACCTTCAGAGCCATGTTTCTTGCCCTCTTCCACCTTGATAAGTTTCTTTCTGACCCGGCGTGTGGAGTTGACCAGTTTGAGAAGCCGTTTGAACTTCACTGAATCCTCTGATTGCTCATCGTCTGACTGTTCACGAGACTGGTGGGAGAGAGAAAGAGGGAGGGATCATAGAATAAAAGAGACAGTCAAACACTCAAAAAAAAAAAAACTTTAAAAAGGACATGTTTAAAAGCAGGGAAAATCTTTCCAGTTCAGTGTAACATTTCATGAAAACAGTAATAACAGAAATGTGTGGTTTCGTCTTGAACTGGTTTAATATAAGTAGTGAGGAAAATAAAACACAAACTTTGACAAATATACTTAGGGATTTCAAGGACGCTGTTATAATGCAACAGATGGGAGTGTTGTTTAGAATGGAGTCAAAGTTAGTGAGGTGAGAAATGGAGGATTTGAGGGATGGTGGCACACTGCATTGTGTCAAGTTCATATTCATAGTAAACACTGAAAAAAAACGCACTGAAACAATGAACCAAACGACACAGTAATTTGAAAAAATGGGTATAACTGAACGACACAGTGAATCAGTATTACAATAAATGGTCTATTATGGTTATGTTGCTTTCAGAGACTGTTTACTCCAGAGGAAATGAAGGGACATTGGTCGTATGTTGTGGGTGTTTTTTTTTCACACTTGATGCCCGCTGCATTTAAACTCTCTGCAAACTGGCAGTGGAGTGGAAAAGAGATAGAATAATGAAGTCACTAGGAGTTTCATCATTCACACATAAATAAACACACACACACACACAGTAGAAGTCCCACTCACTGAGAGAGCATCTGCACATGCAACACGCACACACACAGAAACTCCTCAAGCTGTATGTGTGTACGCACATTCTGTTGCAGCCTCGATGGTGTGATGATGGTGATGAACTTCGAGCTTTGTAAAAAGATCGTCTGGCAGAAAAACACCATCATTATCATGAGCTCAAACAACTTAATTTTTCCTATTTGCTACTGGTTTCACAGCAACACCAGTTCTCTCTGGTCACGCACCCGCCCAGTTTCACAGCCGAGGGTGACTGGTATCGCTTGCAGAGGACATGCACATGCATGTGTGCATGCACGCTACATACACAACATGAGACAGAGAGCCCTGCAGGAATTCAGCTCTCGTCTGATAAAACACAGTCTCCTCCTTAGCAGTTTAAAGCTACCAAGCAAGAAACCACTGCTGTTATGAGCTAACGCAGACCTGGCCTGAGGTTGTTGACATACAGTGGAGATGATAACAACTGTGGCTTGCTGAAGTAAAACGAAGCTGACATTTTTGTAACCGATGGCACCACACACCAAAGAAACATTATGACCTTTGATTCCTGGGCAGGCGTGAGTACTAAACCAAACCTGACTAATCATTGTCAGATGGAAGAAACAACATATTAACTCAGCATGACATCGCGCAAGTCCATTCTATCAAACTGACCCCTTTGCCAGCACTTTCAGAGGTGCGTGATCAACTTTTAGGTCCTTCTGGTCATATTGGGCCTAGTAGACCAGAGCTGGGGTGCAGCTATCCATTTGGCCTGACAAACCGCAGAAATAGGCTCTGAAAACCCATAACCTACTGTCCCTCAGCCACCCCTCCTGACAATCCCTCAAGGAACCGCATAATTTGCTGCTGTGGTGATTCTTTGAATTTTCCATTTGCTTCTGGATGATGTCGCTGAGGTTATCTTCAAAGAATAGTAATATAGTCTGCGTCCCCAGAGGGATTGAAGAAAGAGATGTAGAAAGAATGTAGGCGAGGGAGCCTAAGAGCGACTCCTGATCTTGGTTCCTCTTAAACAACTATTTTGAGAAGTGTAAAGAGACAGTGTCTCATATGAAGTCACTTTGTTATATGACTCTGATATGTGGGGATACCACAACTGCCTTAGTAATTTCATACTTAACCCTTGTGATTTTGTCTCATTCCGTCTCAGACAGAATGAGAAAAGGAACAGGAGATGGTAAAGAGGTCACAATGACAATATAAGTCCTAACCCAGCCTCTGAGGAACGCCATCCATGTAAATGACCACATAAACAGGGGAAACAGACACACAGAAAGAAAACCAAACAAGGCCATGAATCATGCTAGGCTGAAAGGCTGCCTCCAAACCAACAAGGTCAAAGCAACAATTCCACCACCATAATTGCCGTTCATCACTACACACATTACTTTGAGGACTGTTCCCACATATCGGGAGATGCACTTAAACTTAGAAAATTATAAACCAACATCGTTATAGTGTACACTGAAAATCTTCCTGCTTGTCCTGCACCACAAAAACTGAACAGGACAATCACTAAAGAAAATCTAATACAGACACTTAAATGCACTAAAGTGCCTTAAAACTTACCACTTCAGTTAAAACAGCAGGGTAGCACTTCCTGTGTTGACACATAACAGGTTAGTAAGAGTTGGTCCGGCAAATCCATAGCACGCCAGCCATATTCGCATGCACAATCCTAAATAATATCTGTGCCCCTGTGCACATGCTGGCAGATACATATGCAGCCTGTTAGTGAATTCAAAGCCCAGAGGAACAAGAGGGACTGTTGGAAGAGCCGTGTGTCAGCGTAGCCAGTGGTGTAGAGAAAAAGGCGTGAGCAGTATGGGAGAACAATCCCAGCTTGGAGCCCCTCCTGATCTCGCTTTGGCCCCTCACATTTCACGTATGCCCTGGAATGTGGGCTTGATCGCTGGGAAGACAACCGGAGAAAGGCAAGCATCAGAAAAAGGTATAGAGCAGCCAAAGAATTGTTATTGCAAACAAGTCGGCCCACACACATATACGGGGTATATCCATGTCAGGCAATACACACAGACAAACTGTTACTATTTGAATTTGGAAATGACCCACCCCTATCTATTAGAGGAGGGGATGCAGCATGTATTAATTCAATAGAGGCCCCTGCAGCAGAAATATTTCGTAGTGGCTAATTTTGGAACTCAGGCAAGGAGACAGTAACCCCTCCTTATATTCTGGGTGAGAGCAAAGTTTTTATCCTTACTTCTTCCTCTTGTTTCCTCTCTGCCTCCAGCACTTGCATTTGTTCACAGCCCTAGAGCCAATCTGTGTCTTCACAATACCCTCAGCAATCCCTCATCCTGTCCTTCGTCTTAAAACCCCAGTCGATCCAGCATCTCCTTCCCCACAGGAAGTGAGTAGCCAGCACATAGGGTACGTGCAAGGTTAACAGACTGATGAGATGATCAGCAAAAATCCTATGCACAATTCACAGGTTCCGCCATCAGAGGCTAGGTACAGACAGAACCTGGAGCTGAGGCTATGTATGGTATAATTAACTCATTTTCTTATACGGAAGGAAATCATCAATCACTACCCAGGAGAGAATTTAATAGGTACCCTTGACGGCGTGAGAAAACTATTTTAGTATGCTGCCGTTATTCAAGTGATTTACTGGATTCAGTTACAGTAAATCCAAACAAAGTTGTAGAACTGATTTCTTGTTTATTAATGCAAACCATATATTGCTTAAGTTGAAGAGGTACAGGGCAGCGGCGCTTGTAGAAAGTTGAGCACATCTGTAGTAAAAGCATATTCATCCACTTAAAAGAAACTGTAATTCTAGAAATGCAAGCCTGTTGGGATCTGCTAATATCTGTCTGAAAGTTGTGGGGTCAATTCCTTCCATTTACGAACAAGAACACAAATGCACATGCATTTCAGCTGCAAATAGTGGAGGAGTAATGCAAGAGATTGCTTTTTAGAAATGCCAGTGCTTTTTTTAGCTGGGAATTAGTAGCACATTTCAAAACAGCAATGACACATATGTGCAGTGATGTTATTCCCCAGACTTGGAATTTGTGTGTTTGACAAACTTTTTCCTGTTAAAAAAAAAGGGGTCAGTGTGACACTGTATGACTGCATCGGCCCTAAGCGACGCCAAGGCAGAACCAATCAAACCCCATGACCACTGGGCTGTGAGTGCTGAATTGCATCAGAGCTGACCCATTTAAAAAAGGCGAAAAAAGAAACCACCAACGCAAACACACACACACACGTCAACAGAAGAAGCGGCGATACAAAAGCCAACAAAACCAAACCAGATCCAATACAAGACCTGACGTCTGAGTTCCAGTTCCAATAACTCACAGCATCTCTTTACGGGTTTTGACTCACGAAGAAGTGACTCGGGAGATTTAGAGGCTTTTCTCCGAGGATCACAGCTGACAAAACTTCTGCAACGCAGAAACAAAATACTTATGTCACAAAAAGGTTTCTCGTTGGGATTTCGCCTGATCGTCCACTTGGCTTTCCAGCAAAGTTACAATTATAGCGACTGATGGAAGTGACCCTGACCTGTACCCATGAGATGTCACTTTCTGTCACAGCAGCCAATTTGCGACTTGTTGGGACAAATTAAATGAGATGTACATGACAGACAACTAGATGAATAAATATGAAGAAAACTCACAGTAAACTGCATTTGTCATTAAGATTGCCAGTTTATGTGAATGCAGCCTTAGAAGACTGAGGTAAGCAATGGGCCAGTATTCACAGAGGTAACACCTAGTATTAGGATGCATATGACATGGTGGATAGAATGTATGTAAAGTTACAGATTTCTATTGTAGTTTGGCCAGTGAATAAAGAGCAGAGAGAGAAAGAGGAGGAGGAAGAGAGGAGGCAAGATAAAAGTTGAGTGGAAGTAGATTTTCGTACGGTATTTAAATTCAGCATCTAAATATTTCAAATACATTAAAAGGAAGTCTACAAGGGATCAGGTTCAACATCTAGACACCAAGCAAGGAAAACTAGTTAGTTACAGTTCTTAACACTTGACAAACATACACACACATCCATGCACACATATGGCTGCCCTCCTTACAACCCTCCCTCGCTGAAAAAATCAAAACTTAAAGGTGAGAGTGTTGAGGTGAGAGCTGCTACGGTGAGGTAGAGTAAAGGACAGGGACAGTCAGCCTTTAAATAGGTAATGGGGTGGGGGGTACTTACGCTGCAGTTTGAGGACCGGTTTAGATTGGTGCAGATCCCTCAGTCCACTTTAAAAGTCAGTACTGCTGACTGTCTGCTGCGCCCGCCTCCTTCAGCTACGTGGAGAAGAAGAGTTTAGAGAGTGCTGAGGAACAGTCGGGGACCCACTAATTCTGCATGCTACATCTCTCAACATACTGACAGATCACTAACAGTGTGCATTCACATTGCATAGGTTAACAGACAGGCAGGCGCACAATAACAGACACAGTGATGAAGGACCCAACCAGTGATGTAGTGGTAAATTAAAAAGCGGTTTTAAATACTGTGAGCCCAGTGTGGTGCTTATTACCCTGCCAAGGAGGCGCCACCGAAGTCCGTTTTAAGCTGGTACTTTGGCTCGCAGGTTATGCAAAGTATTGAACCACCACAAAACTCGTGGAGGGATAGGGCGTGGGCCGGCTGAAGGAGCAGATTTATTCTACCTGGGTAAGCAACTATCAAAATAGAAAAATACACTATAATTTAGGCAAAGTATTGAGTATTTCAAAATGGCACTCTACTGTCTTTCACTATGGTATGACTTTTGTCATGAAGATTTATATCTGTCCTCAGCAGACATAAATCTTACTTGATCAATATTTGCTCTGTAAATAAAAAAATGGGACTGAAAGACAGATTGATTATTGTGTTTATAGTCCACTACATCCTTGGACAAAAATACATACAACTATAGTGACAAACCAATATTATGATATTGATCAGGAGAGAGAACACACACATAACAACACACAGGCATAGCAAAAAAAAGAAAAAGAAAAAAAGAAATCTATCCACAAAGGCTGATCATTGATTGGTTTGACTGAGTGTCAGTCACTAGAGAGAGAAGCTGAGATCAAGCCATTGGCTGAGAGAAAATCAAAGTTCTGGAGAAAAGGAGTACTGTAAGAGGATAATTAACATCTGCCTTGTGGAGAGCAATCCAGTGCTGAAATGCTGCTGGACAGTCATGCTACCCATGAGCAAGGCATTATGAAAGGTGATTGACAGAAAAGAAGGAGGAAAGTTAAAGAAAGCAAATAAAGAAAGAAAACAATCATCAGAAACTGATTGAAAGTCAGATCAAAAGGGAAGTACAGGGAAATTTAAAGGAAAGCAAAATAATTATCCACCATGTCAACCTAGAGAGAAAAACCACAATGCACCAGTGAATCACCCCAACAGATGGGGCTATGGAGTTACTATGACCGTCAACCCCGCAAGTAAGAACTGAACAACACACCCACACACACTCCATGAGCTCACATCCTAAAATCCCCAGACTCTTGAACCTCTGATCTGGAGTTTGTGTGTGTGTGTAAGGAGGACAATGCAGGGTTAAAATGTGTGGCCTTTTAGGGGTTAGTAAGAGTGAGTCATTTTAGTAAGCCAGTGCTAAATGATGGGAATATGGAGAGAGGTTGGAAACTAATCCAGGAGGTGAAGGGATTTGAGGGGAGGCTTCAGACCAGCGGTCCTAAGGGGAGGAGCGGGGTGGGCATGTGGAAGGAAGGTGCAACAGATGAGGCAGGAAGTCGGTGCAGCCTCCTACCCGAGCCAGAGCTTCTTCTACGGTGATCATCTTTTCTTTCACCATCATCATCAGCTGAATTCGCTCTTCATCGCTCATGGTGATCTCACTGGCCACATAGCCAATATCCTCTCCTGATGAGGGTAAACAGCAAAGGACAGAAGGTCAAATAAGAAGCAACATTTATTCAGTAAAACAGATCTGGAAATTAGTGTCATACAAACCTTTGGATGTCTGTCGCATGACAG
Source organism: Lates japonicus (assembly GCA_033238685.1). NCBI lineage: Eukaryota > Metazoa > Chordata > Actinopteri > Centropomidae > Lates > Lates japonicus. Next base: position 89,475 of record BRZM01000008.1, read on the forward strand.
GTTTATGCTGAGACTTGCGGAAATTCTGCCAAAAAGATTTGTTTTTCTTTTTGTTGTCCCATTTGCCTGAGGAGAGGGAAAGATCAGTCACACATTTAGTGTTTTTGTTTGTGTGATACTCTGCTAAAGAAGATAAATACATTTAGATTGCACTGGCACGTTGAATTACATGTACATATTTGCATGTGTAGAGACAATTCCCTCTATTTCATGCAACAATAAAGTATGACCCTTATGCAAGGACACATATTAAGACAGCAGAACATAAACATGAAATGCATTGTAATTTACCTCCAGATCCATCTTCAGAGCTGGACTTGTGCAGGGGCATTCTAGTCAAAAAGAGTAAAGACAGAAAGAAACAACATTAGAAAAATGCTAATTTCAACCCCTTTTCTCACACCTTATCATAAAGTCTCTCATCTCTGTCAAGCATCACCATTCAAAGCACATTAAATATATATAAGCGTAAATGTAATCAAACAAACAGTTTTTGGGAGTGGAGTTGCAGTTTTGTCTATTCACCACTTGGGGTCAGTGGTGGAACTTTAGTGATAGCAAACCAGGCTCCTGAGGCTTGAGAGGGAGATGGTGGAGAAGAAGAGGAGAGGAGAGAAGAGGAGAGGAGAGAAGACCCCTGCTGCAAAAATAAGAAGGTAAGATGAAGTTAGTGGTAAAACAAGACGGTGTGCAGAGGAGAGTAAAAAGGAGTAAGGTCAACATGAAAAGGCAAAAGAGTGAGCAAATCACATGAAAGTGAAGAGGGAAAAGTTAAGAGGGAAAGTATGGAACTGAGGATGAGGAAAAACTGAAGGAGAGAGGAGGGGATGGAGAGAGAGAGAGAGAGACAGAGAGAGAGAGAGAGAGAGAGAAGGAGGAGAAACCACAAGGCAGACTCAGCCTGTTTGTGTTTCCACTTCCCTCCGCAGGATAGACAGTCACGAGGAAGACAGAGAGAGGAGTGGGAGAACAGGGAGAAAGGGCATAAGAGAGGAAGAGATGGAAAATAACTGAGTTTTAAAAAAAAAACATGACATGTCTATACACCTTCCTAAATAACCAGAACTAACAGGGAGAAAAAACTCGAGAACTCCATGTGATACATGAACTCCACTCCTAATTCTCTAGCAAGTTTAGCAGCGTGTTAAGACTGTGGCTGACTCTCCCTTGTTCTTCTGCAGGAGATGAGAAAACACATCATCTCTTTCCGTCTACTTTATATAAAGGGGGAGGGGGGTCAGTGGTTCATGTTCAAAGTGGCTGCAGAAAACTTCACAGAAAGAGACTTTGTTTTCAGATTGGGCTGAGTGGGCTGAGTAAGAGGGTAAAGAGGAAGTGAAGCTTCAGGATGGATTATGTCTGTGGATAACACCCTACAGGTGTGTTTGTGTGTGTGTGGGTGCAGGAGTGACAGTGAGTGGTGGTGGCTGCAGGCATACTGAAAGCTTTTCCATCCTTTCAATTAAAAGGAAATAAATCATAGGGGGAAAAGGACAGATAAGAACAAATTTGCCCTGTTGAGACCCTCAGACCTATTAAGTAAATCTTGCTACTAGAGGCATAACTGTCTCCCTCTCTCTTATGTGCACACTTTCACACACCCTTTATGATTAGAAAGCCAATTGCACATGGGCATACAGCTGAGACAGGTGGCTACCAGTGAAGCAATGTGCAAGTATGTAACAGGTTCAAAACAAGATGAACAGGTCACTTCTCTCTCCAGTCCAGTGTCTACATGTGTGTATACATATATACTGTATATGTGCACGTGTTCATATGTTTGTTCAGACATGGCAGTCCTCTCTCGGTGCAATGGGAAATTTTCATGCAGCTTAAAGCCTGGCTGCCATGGCAACATAATGAGATGCTAATTGAATGGAGGCCTGTATGGTTTTCCCCTCTGCTCATCCCCCCTCTCAGATAGGCTAGGGCCAAAGCTAATGCTAATAGAACTTACTCAATAGAGGCTTTTCAGTAGCAGCGCTGCTTCCCCCCCTTCTCCATGCTCTATAAATTAACCTCCCGTGCAGCGCACACATGCATGCAATCACGCACATCCGTGCACTTACACATTTTAAAGTGTCTGAATGTCTTTCAAAGAGTGTGTCAGTCCAGGCATTGTGTGGCTAGGCAACTTAATTGGTTTAACCTTAAATCTTTGGCATGCCTTTCTATTTCAATTCTGCTCTTTGCATTGAGTATTGTACATTTAGCTGCTTTTATCTCATTAGCATAAGAAGCTGACTTTCACTTTAAAGCCTATTATAAAACACAGTATCTTAACTTTGGCTGACCTTATGCAGGATAGGTGAAAGTTTTTTTTTCATGATACCTCTGCATTATGCAAATTAACATGCTACAAGTATTAGTGAATCTAAGCTGAATCAGGGGCTAATGCCACTGAAGCTATGAGTGAATTTAGTTCAGTGAAAATGATATGTCTGACAGGACTTCACTGAGTGGGATGCAAAGTATTAGTCATTTTCAAAATTATAAGCTGCGAGTGCTCTTTATGCTTTAGTATGAGGCTTCGCCACATATGGTATAACTGCAGAGATTTAATACTGTGAGTAATGTTTTTGAAAATATGCAGTAGTTGAACAAGTATATAATATATGACAATGAATAAGTGATGATTGTGTAGGCAGCTATCATTTGAATTACAGGTTCAGCACAGCTCCTATCCTATGTGACCAAGCTGCTGTACTGGTAAGATGATAAACCAGCACATAGCAAGATTTGGACACACAGCTTTGCGTCTCCATTTTTGCTTCTTACAGGCTGTTTTTACTGTGCTCAGCATAAATCACAGCAAGCCACACATGTATGTGTGTATAGTGACTGTGTGTTTTTGTGTGGTTACAAGGCTGGCCACCTGGAGCGAGGTGATCTCCGGTGTTCTAGTAGAGACAATGAAAGGCAGCGACCCTGTGTGACAGAGGCAGCGTGCACAGGAAGAGCAGAGGGGTGACCTCTTCAGGGGTCATGGAATAGGTCAAAGGTGACATGGAAGGGGAAGACAGGACATCATATGGCAGGAAAATAGAAAATTATATAGATAAAATGCAGATAGTTGAAAAAACTGAACGATCAAGTGTGTGTGTATTTTCCTGCCACACACACACTGTCCACTTAGTAGCAAATAACAGCTCCATGTGGGCTGCAACACTCAACCACAATTACAAATATGCTGACAAGGTGCTTTAGTTTTCCAACATGGTACTGTTGTCCCAAACAGATTCTTCACATGGTATGGGTTATATTTCCATGTGAGTTAGTTGCATATGCTGGGATTCTACATCCAACAGCACAAATGCCTCTAATTGCACTCTTACAAACCCACTAATCAATAATTTGTATCTTGAGTCAGTGCACATGTATGCTTTCACCAAGATCCATTTACATCATCCTCTGTTAACTTTACTGATAAGCCCCTTTTTACAACAATACCCAGCAATCAATCACCTTCCAAAACAGGAAGTCCCCAGCTTGAACCCTCCAGCCTTGTGAAAGCGCTCTGTCATCATCACTGGCATACCAAGAATTATAGGAGCTGTGCCCACCTCCTGCCAACAATATGACAAGGAGGCACACTGATGCAGGGGCGGCACAACCCCAAGATGAAGTCTGGATAATCTCCTCTGGGTGCTATTGTCCTGCAGAGAAGTGATGATGGGGGTATCCGTGTCTGTGCGTGTGAATACGTATGTGTGCCCTGTGTCGAGCGACGAGGAATGTGTCTGAGGAATGGAGGGAGCTTGTCTATCAGTCTGCCTGCACATGATAAATCACTCTACCTGGAACCCATTCACCACAGTGGAAAGTAGACAATGGGCTATGTAATAGAGAGCAGCGCTGGGGTGAATGAGTGGAGAGGGGCTGGCAGTGAGGGATGGTTTACAAAAAAGAAAGGTTCTGAGGGGTGGGATGGAGGGGATTTTGTCCTCGAGCATAAAAACTTTTAAAATAAGGTGAATTAGTTGAAAGTGATAGCACCTCGTATCCAACTTCTAACACCAGAAACGGAGGTCAGGGCTTTGTAAGAAGAGAAACAAATAGAAGAAAGTGACAGAGGTGAAGAGAGGGGTAAATGTGGAGTGTGTTACACTGGAGATTAAGTGAAGACTCGCGGTGAGACTTAGGAGAACAGGGAAGACAGAGGAAAAACAGACTGAAAGGATGGAGAGAGAGAGAATAGTACAGTTACAGGCTCTTTCTGGGCCTCTCTCAAACAGCAGAGAGACATCATGCGAAATCTGGCATCTGGTTCCCATCATCAGCATTTGTCTGTGCAACGTACACAGCCATAGGAGAAGAGATCATGTCTGTGGTATGCACTTCCTCTGCTGCACGTGGTCGTCACATGAACGCGACAATTCCACTGGGGGTCACACAGGGGTGATGGTCAGGAACAAATACAGAGAATTAGGAAAAATTGAGGTGAGATCATTTTTGAGTCACACCAGGATTTATTTTGTCTTTGAATCAGAAGGGTTTTTTGATCAGCACCAATGGGCAGTACTGTCCAAGGAACTGGCTCTGTATTGAAATCTTCATTAAACATCTTGCTGTGAGCAAACATTTGAATATACCTTCGGTCTTGCCTAACAAAGACCAAACAAACCCAGTGCCTGTAAAGGGGCCAAATGTGTGTGACTTAATTCTGTTTGACAGCAGGGTATTCAGAGAGTGCTGTCACTGACCAACGCGGATTCTGTTAAATGTGTATAACAGAGTATACCAGTGATCTCATAGTGGGCCATGCTGGAGAAATTTCATACACACAAAATACAGTGATGTGCAAAAATGAACGCACACACACTTTGTGTTACAGGAATCAGTGAAAAGGAACCCCACCCATGCCCGGTTCCATCCTGCTCTTTCATTCATACTTCTTTGCTGTAATCATTTGGCCATCACCCTCTCTGTCTCCCCCCTCTCCTCTTCTGGACACAAAGGCAGGAAGGAAGCATGGACGGCAAAAGAACAGAGAATGGCTGCTGGACTGAGCAGGTCAGACGAAGAGAGCAGTCAGTAGTTTTCCTTTAACTATAGCAGGGATGTGACTGACGGAGTTTAGGGGACCAATGGTAGGTCCCATGTGTAATGTCTATGAATGTCGAGGGTTGATCTACCATACATTGTGTGAATTAATTATTGTTGTTTTGAGATTGAACTTTAAAGCAACAGTTCTAATTGGCTATGCTAACTGGCTGCTAATTTTGGATACCATATGCAAGTGTTTCCCAAAATATCATACTCTTTCTGTAAAAAGCTTAAAATCATGTCATAATGTTTATTGTTAATGTAAAAATCTAAATTCTGTTATTCTGTTCAAATATCAAGTACTTTAATGTATTAACTGTAACAATATATTGAAACAGAATTATAAATGTCAGCCTGACTGAGAGAATCTGCATTTTCATCTATGTTCGGGTACATCTAAGACCAAGGTCAAAGCTGAACCTATGTCAATTGCCCACTCACACATCACCACACTCATCCATGAACTTAGAGTCTTTACACCTGAGGAAGTGACCTCAGCACTCCATGGGTGACCTTTTGTACAAGCTGTCACATATGTGATCTATCAATCACATGAGCAGCATCTGGAGGTGTGTGTATTTCCATTTGCCTCTCTCCATATTTAGCTGGTGTGATCCATGATTTTGTGTGCAGGCATGTACGGTTTGATGTGATCCAGACACAGGCTGCGTTGCACATTGTTTTGACATGCAACAGACACACATTTCAATCCAAGCATATTTCATGGTTCCACACTGGCTCTGGTTACGTGTTACAGTGATGAAGTGGGGGGAAAAAATCTTACTTTCTGTCTGTTTCTGGAGTCGACACCTCACTGCTGAAGCCTAATGATTCCTGAGGACAGAAAGAGAGGAAAACAGGTGTCAGATTAATTAATTTTCTAACCAAAGAATGTGACACAGAAAAGCTACAGATGTTAGTTTTATGCATCTTAAAGTGTTTATGAACATCATGTCTCTGCCTACCTGGATCTCATTACGGAGCTGTAGGGAGGTGCTGCTTGGATCCTGTTTCTCCTGAAAAAATGGCGAGAAAGAGAGGGAAGAACGACGGTCAGGCGTCAGCGTCAGGCGCAAATAAATTGTGAGCACAAAACAGAGATGACTAGAAAGGGAAAATGATTTCTGCATATGAGGAAGAAAGGTCAGTTGACGACAGCAACAGTGGATTATACGTGCAACAATGCATTCATGCGGGAAAGACGTTCTTTGGTCAGGTTCATGTAGACACGCCTGCATACATCAGTGAAAACAAACATGAGCACGTGTGTGCTCCTGTCCATATACTGCTCGACAAGTCAAGTCTTGTCTCAGGTGCCAGAACCTGCAATACTTGTTTGAATTGTTATAGAATAGCAAAGGGCGGTGGTGCACCTCAGTCAGGTCTTGGCTTTCCTAGCAGAACAAGACGTGACAAAAGCACCCACGTAACTGGCTCCATTAATTCCACAGTGTGATTACAATGACGTTAGTGTGCACCTCCCTCAGCACAAGGTAACACCTGCTGGTTTGTATCACAGCTTACAATACAAAATACCACATTTGACTAAATGAAATAGCAGCACACAAGGGCAAACTAGTTTATATGGAAAACAGACATCCGGACAGGGCAAAGCTTTGGACATGATTTGAGGGAACAAACTACTCAAATGATCGTCCTGTACAAAAACAGTGGAAAATGGCACATTTTTTTACCTCTCTCACAACGTCTGTGTTGGGCAGTTTTCACTGTTACACAGGGGTGGTGCCTGTGGATGTCTAAAGCAGGTGTCTGCATCATGGCATTTCCAGATACAGTTGTGCCTCAAACCAAATGCTTCTACCGACAGACACAGGGACTACAGGATCACAACAAGTCTGCAACTTAGATTTCAACCTGCAGCATGTGATTATAAAGCCAATGAAAAGCCCTGAGGGACTGGTTGCCTGCATATTTTCTTAGTGGTGCGTTTTTGTGTGCTTTTGAACTCTCTTGTAGGAGATTACCTAACTCCTGGTGCTCATACTCAGACAGTGTTGCCACAGTCTTACACTGTAGGCTCTTAAGCACCATAGAAACAAATGGGGTCAGCACTTTGCTTAAGGGAAGTGACAAGATTTTCACAGGCCTGCATCCCTAACCTTGAGGTTGTCATCATGTCAACATTGTAAATTTCCAGTGGTTATATTCCTGCTCACTGCGCAACGAGAAATATGTGGTCTTACGCTCCACGTCCAGGGTGTGGGAATGAGCCTGGATGGGGTTAGTCAACAAGATGCGTTGGTCAAAGTTATACTGAGGGTAGCTCTTTGTGATGACCTCTTTTGAGGAAGTGTCAATGTTATGCTTTCACTGAGATTCATCAGGTCCCAGTGAGAAGAGAAAGCACAACCTAAGATAAGTTCCTGTTTCTACTCTCTGACTGACTTTACTTATATTTTACCAGATACAGAAGAATTACAGGAAATATCTTATGATGCATATTACCATTTCTATTTTGGTGTGTGTGCAAAATGTGCTGTGTAAAAGCAAGTTTCTAGGTTTTTGATGATAATAACATAACAATCTAGTTCTCCATTTCTCTAGAACTCTGACTTGCTGAATTTGAACACAAACTTTTCCCTGATATGAAGCTGACTCAACTTTTTGTCTCATATGACAAAATGTCTCCAAAACTGACTCCTGGAAAACATGGCAAAACTTAATGTGAAATCAGCTTTCAGTTAAAGCATTTTGTACAGATACTCTAGTCCTCAGTCAATCAGCTTGAGGAGCATTTTAACTAGTTACTTACTAGGAGATTAGTGAAGCTTGAATGGCTACAAGGCCCTGAGGAAGCAGGTTGATGGCTGCTCTGGAACTACCTTCTTAAAATCACTAAATGGAATTTGCAACTGCCACAAAGAAAAGACAAATGGAATCTGGAGTTTCCCCAAATGGAGAGCAGGAGTAGGAAATTAGCTATTTATGAGAAATGTGCATCATCCTCTATCTCCACACCCAGATAACAGATTGCAGGATAATAGTCACAGGAAGTTGAATATACTATGCTTCCTTCATGTGCCCAGTTCATACTTCCTAATCACAGTGACCTGAAGTTTAACCTTCTTTCTTATTTGACAGGGCTTTGGGGAAGGGAGTATGATCCTTCCACACCCTCACCCACTAAGCATGAGTAACACTTAAAAGGCTTTAGTCAGAAGTGACATAACCTCCTTTAAGAGCTATTTAAGAGCCTGTAGCCTTTGGGTCATAGGAGCAGAAGACCTTAAGTGCTGAGGTGGCTAAAAGCTTCAAAATTAGCCTGAACCTTATGATTATCACAACTGTAATCAACAGAAGGCTGAGTGTAAAGATGCTAGTGAGACAGTCTACCTGGCTTTATCTTTAATTTTAACTTAAGCACTTTAAGTCCTCCTAGTTCATTTGTCTGTTTATCTGTTTGTCTGTTACAGTGATCAAGAAGGCACAGGTCCGGAAGTTTCTTTGGGATGTAAATCAAGTAATGTCAGCAAACCCCTTCAACAATTTGTCCATCCCAGGGAATATAGAGATTCCCGTAAGTCAGAGAGCAGGTCCCTGTCTATGGTCATAAAAACATCTACCAGACCTACAGAGGTAGAGGGTTTGGTTTCATTACATTGCCAGGCTGTGCACAAGGAAAATCTGGGGCAGGGCTGCGTGCCTTCTTTCTCAGACGCAGAGCTTATGTGAGACAAAGAAACAACACATCTATCCCTTAAACAAGCACAACTTTGGCAGTCAGCTCTGTTTAAACAACTGCACTGTGCAGAATAATGTGGGTGTACATAAAGAAGACACAAAAAGAAAAAGAGGCACTGTGAACAACATGCGTCCCTACATGCACATGCATGGTCATGGATACTTTCACAGAGGTAGTGGCAGATTAGTTCTGCTATCAGATCCTCTTTGATGGCTTCCCTGGACTGAAGTGACAGGAGAGATATGCCAGTCTTCCCAGTGGATAACTACGGGCACCATGCCAACTGGTTGTACTGGTATTTTAAAACACACTGCCACGCTGTCAGCTCACTGCATAACAAAACACATCACACATGGACACACACAAAAAATACACAGACATAGACCCTGACATGGTCACATACATGCCACCACAGACATAAACCTAGACAGATACCCAAACCACGGAGCACCTACACACACACAGCTCGCCTCTCACAGACAGAGCCCCTGAGAGACAGAAACACAAAGCGGCTCTCTGTTCCTCCTACTCCTCCTCAGCTTCCCCCTTACTCCCTGTCTGTGCGTGCCATCACTGACATGGAAAGAGGGAGTGAGAGGGCGAAAAGACGAGGAGAAGATCAGTGAAATACAAACAAAACCTACATCCCCCTTTTGCCTCTCACAGCAGATCTGTGAGATGAATTTGTCACAGCGCAGGATGTGGAGAGAAAATTCGTGTAAAAACTTCCCAAGGTAAACCTGGGTTTCACCCAGACTTGTGCATAGCTAATGGAGAAGGAAAAGTGAATGGTGAAGAAGTTGCCAGCATAACTGACACGGTTTCCGAAAGAGAATATCTAATTGATTCATATTTGAGTGGGTGTGTGTGTATGTGTGTGCGAACTTAAGATCTCACAACACACTCCCAGAGGGGGCATGCTATCCTTTACATGAACTTACCAGCATCAGCCTGAAATACTGGCCTACTTACCCCGAATTGGCGCATATGCGTGTGAATGTGCATGTGTTTTCCCTCCAAATGTCAAAAGGGTTGTTTGTGCACAATCCACTCTGTGTGTATGTGCGTGCGAGTGTGATGCGAAGGCAAGACTCTGATTGCTTAAGCGTGACTGAATTGAGTTAAAATAAAAGAGAGAGAAGGCAGTGAGGGAGCATACGAGAGACAGAGCTCCAGCTAATGAGGATCACGATGTGGGCAGACAGGGAAACTAGCATCTGAGACGACTCAACCCCAACATGCACACACGCACGCACGCACAAACACACACACACACACACAGGCATCAAAAGCTCCTGTGAAGTTACTGTAATTCCACCGCATTGCTTTCCATCATTAACCCAGAAACTACTGCTAACTTCTGTTTTGCTGTTGCAGGACCAGACTCTGTTAATGAGAGGGGAAGGATAGAAATACAGTCCAGTGTTAAATAGCAGCAGTTTAGTCAAACATGACTGCAAGGCCCACCAAGACACCAGCTCCCACACTGGAGTTACTGCCAACCTCAGAGGCAAAAGTAGGCGTATATGCAGCAAAACTAGACACCAGGTGGCTTAGTGGAGGAATGCCAGCTGGAATGGTTAAGTAAAACTGGGTGGGCGAGTATGAGGTTGCTAGATAGGACTGCGCATGTGGAGGGACAGGCACCAACTGGAAAGCCTAGTGTATGCTGAAAAAGACGTTAGCGGTGGAACCAGTATGGCATGGTCAAAACCTGCAGATCCAGCTCATTTGGAAGATCTCACTGCAAGATCAAAACACATTTGCTTCTTATTGCACATGCAAGCATGCACTGCCATTTAAATCTCACGCACGAAAGTAGGAAATGCATGTTCTCAGTGGGCAGTATAAACCAGTGCCATGCCACCTCTGAGCTGCCACATGCTTAAATTCATTATGAGAAACAAAAAACCATTAGCACACTTGGTTACACCTCCATCCACTTCCTTTCCAGAAGTTTTGAGAGAGCGTGCATGTTTATGTACGTGCATACTTGCAGTACAGGCCTGCGTGCCTACAGTGTGGAGCATTCCTGAGCCTCGTGGATCATCACTGTTTTGGTATTTCAAGACAAATACCAGAGTTATTACAAATTCCAATGACAGTCATGATCCCAATAGTGAATAATAAATCATACAATAAAATTACAAATATACCACTTGCTTTCCACAGGGGTTATGCCAATAACAGAGCTATGCCAACATCATTTGACAGTAATCTTGTAGCAACAAAGACCTCTGTTTGAGCATGTTGACTTGCAACGTTTCTAGGCAAAACCCTGAAGGTAGAAAGGACAAATAAGCAGCAGAATTCATGACAGTTTGTCTTTCTCCTGCACTGTAGTGTTAACTCAGCTGAACTGACCCACTTTGACGAACGAACTTCACACAGGCATTAGCACATTAACCACACTGTTCCTCACCTCATGGCAAAACAAAACACAAGTTTGTACTTGAGTCTTAAACCCCAACTGTTGAGCTGCACAGCTAGAAAACCATAACAGAGCATTCCCGAGGCTAGCAGATCACTCTGACACCAGCTAAGACATTTCTGTGTCAAAAGTGTTTCAATTATGAAGTCAAGTGTGAGACAAAAAACTGATGGATTTTGGCCAAAGCATCAAAGGATTTAATCTTCATGGCCTCTGTGTTTACTGCAACTTCGAAATTACCCTGAAGGATATTACCAAAGATACTGTTGCAATGTCTCATTATGGTTCACAGCATGTAGAAATGTGTTAAAAGGATCGTCTTACAACCACAAATACCAAAATGATCCATCTTGATTTATATTTAATGTACTTCATCTGTTTAATCACAGTGGTTTGAGAGAGATGCTGACATCTAGTTTGATGTTTTCCTCCCTTGGCTATACACAATATATCCACCCCACCAACCAGTCTCTGCATGTCTATGGGATGAGTCCATTTGGCATATTTTCACCTTCAGTAGCAAAGACAGTCACATTAATGCTACATAACTTGACTCTGTGGCTGTGGTGGCAATGGTTTAAGAACTGGAGCAATGTTATTGGAGAACAGGAACAGAAAACAAGAAAAGACAGACAATAAGTAAATGCAGATTTAATAATGTGTTCTAGTCACTTCAACTTCAAATTACTCAGTGTACAATGTATGTTATAATAATGGGAGTAAATCTAATAATAGCCTCTATTTTCAGAATATTCTTTATATATCAAATTTTGATTAATAAGATTTGAATCAGAATAGAATTTGAATAACACACGACGCACAAGCAACACAAAAGAACTAGAGGGTTAAAAAACGAAGTCAACAATATCACCTATTTCCATCTGTAAAAGACAAGTAGCTTCTGAAAATTTCTGAAAAGCTTAAAAGAATAATAAGGGCAACTTAATTAAATGATATGTAAGTAAACAGACTAATTTTCTTATAGCCAAGCTATAACCATGTTATTTCTAATAGGCTGAGTCACGCTTGATGTTTTTGTAATTTGTTTAATATGTGGAAGAGACAAAAAAAGACTATACACGTAATTACACAAATTATATTGATGGCAATTACACCAGCAATTATCCAAAACACAGACCTGCTTAAAGGATGAGTCTGAAATTTCTAGCTCAGGTTAAAAGGTAATCTTTACTCTCTGGCCTGACTGTTCACTGACCTGTCACTTGAAACAACACATTTTGTTTACATTGCCGAAAATATTGCTCCATTTCAATACTTCCTGTCGCTTTCCAACAATACGCCTTATGCCTCACCAAATCAGCATGCCAGTGAGAGCCATCCAAACTCTTGTTGTCTATAGAAGCGCTGGGAAACTACATAGTAGCGGTAATCCATAGGTCACATTCCCAAGGGGGATGTTTATTTAACCCCTTGTGTCCCTGCTACTGATAAAACTAACATGAAGACGCATAGAAATAACTCAGAGCTGAGACCAAGCAGGAAGCGAGTGCATCGATAGTCATCTCTGAGAGAGCCTCTATCATCGGCTACTAATGGAGAGAGCTTCACATTTTACCACAACAGGGACAGCCATCACTTTGTTAATTAAGAGGCCCCTTAAGAGCTGGCAGACATGTTGTGCAAGTGAAAACAAACACAAATGGTAAGTTCCACACATTTTTGTAAAAATGTTAGTGTTGCAAGAACATCTCTCAAGAAAAAAGGAGCCAAAAAAAAAAAACCCAAACCCAAACAGAAACCAGAGTTCCCAGTACACTTGCCAGCCTGAAAGTTAACTTTAAATTTTGGAGAACAGAAAGTTAAATAAGAGGGCTTCTTCTTTCTCTTTGGTGTCACCATGCTGACCACAGTTAACTATAGATACTGGGGATTTCTTGTGGGACTTTTCCAATAGCAAATTGCCAAATCTGCTGTCAGCAATGTCCTTGAATCAGACAGTCATCAAACTTTCCTTTCCCTTCCAAACGTTTCCATTCAAACTTCCTTTATCTTGACCTCTACCTCCTCTTGTAGTCTGAGTGCGAAGACAAGGAAAGGTCAAAGTTGTGGCAATTTTTACTGTCAAAGTCACAAGTCTACAGATGAGGGCTGAAATGATGGAATAACCTCCTAAAATAGAAAAGAACTGACCTATAAATTTTCAAACAGACGAGAAGAAAGACAATGGCCGGAGAGGGAGTAGGTCTTGTTCGAGACCTGAAAGTTCTACCACCATCCTGTACCCTTTACAAGTGACAGGTCATTTCTGAAAGGCCATGTCCCTCAGGAGTGCCACTTGCTAAATGTCTCCCCATTAACGTGGCCTCTTGGACACTGTGACCTTCTCTAACCATTTTCTATTGGCCCTGAGGGAGACAGCTGCATGACGCTGGCTTGCAGCCACTGATTACTGGACACACTTCAGAAGATACAATGGTCATTGGCTACTCTCTTTCTGACTAGGTGTCCATTCCACTGTCGACCCTTGTTCTCAGTTCATCTGAGCCTCTCGTGCTCTGCCTGTCTTTTTCGCTGTCTCCTCTTGTGCATTTCTTTCATGATGCATCTCACTTTTTTGCCCTGGTTTTACTTACTTATACTGCGCCATAACCTTTGAGAGTATGAAGGTGTCCAGCCAAGAGGAAAAATAAAGCTGCAAACAAAAATCATCAATACATAGCCTAAGAGGAGGAATTGTGTCTTAAGCTACTCTTACCCTTGGAAGCTTGGAGGAGGAAAGCCTGCTGTAGACTTGAATATTCCCCAAACCTAATTTTAGAAAAGGACTGTACCGAAATGCAAGGCAAAGTTCACTCCATATAGCGTGGGTTGATCCTGCGTTTTTGAGAGCTCTCAATAAGGTGTTGTCTGACCCATATTCCTTCCTTCATGTTTTTTTCTCCTCTTCTCCTGTATTTTGGTGCCAAACTTTGCAGAGTGGCGGGACAGCTGCAGGCTCTCACATATTCCCCACTCCTCCTCTTCACTCCCCTCATCCTCCTCCCTTCGTCTTCCTCTGTTCACATCCTTCTCCTCCTTCTGTGCTGGGCTTCAGGCTCAGGGCCCAGTCAGCTCTTTTTCTCTCTTCTTCTACACGGGTTGCAAAATCTGCCCTGATTGCTTCCTCTTCCCCTGTTTTATCTCCTCAGGATGAGACCTTACCAAACTACAAAACATCCAGAGGTAATCCTTATTACTGTGAAACTCTTGTGATGAGTAAAGACAGATCTAAGTCTGTGGCCTCACAGAGAGAATAGTTAACCTAATGATCACATGCTAAATGCAACTATGTATCCACAGTCATGATGTTTTATGCTTTCCTATCCCTCTCCTTAAAGCTGTGAGAACAGGATGTCTGCCTGCAATCATTAAAAGGAAGAGCACAATAAATCAGCTATCCATCCAAGCTATACCTGTCAGCCCAACTAAAACCACATGGCTGCCTTCAAGCACAAGAGGCCTCCTATTAAACTGGAAAACCAGTAATGACAGACAAAAATATATCAGCAGAGACAATTTGGACAGGGGCTAAAATAAGAAAAGTTGAGGTAACATGATATTGATGTGAGCAAACTCTGCAGAGGGAAAACAGAGTCATTATTTTGTTAGGCAACACTGTTATATTTGTGACACCTAACTGCCTCATTTTATTCAAGTTGGACACTTTACTTTTAAGCAGATCTAACCTTAAGTCATATACAGTTAGCATAACACTCAGCACTTGCCCTGGTTTGTGTGTGGACCCACTGGGTAGTGTGCTTCACTTGGCCTTCTGTAGCAGCACCAGCAGCATTCCTTTATACATTTGGTTGCAGCTTGGCAACCAAAGGGGTGCCCCACTACCCTACATCCTTGTGAAAAGCACCCCCAAACTCCCACATGAACCTCTAGAGGACCACTGCATTCACATCCAAAGGAGGCATACTGCCTTTGGTGAAAGTCTTAAACCTTTGCACACATTCATATTCCTTCTGTTGCTGTGTTTCTTTGCCAGGTTGTTGGCTAAGACTGTGGAAATAACACTGCGTAAAAGCCACAAGACTGTTCTAAAAGGGGATTTTTAGGGTCATTATTAAAGGATTTGCAGAAAAAAAATCATTTGTCCAAAGCAATTTGTAGGCATGTGAGCTGAGTGGAGAGGGAGAAATGTTGTGACAGACAGTTTTTGCTCAAATCCTGTTGCTATGCAAGATTTCTTGTGTGTGTGTGTGTGTGTGTGTGTGTGTGTGTGTGTGTGTGTGTGTGTGTGTGTGTGTGTGTGTGTGTGTGTGTGTGTGTGTGTGCGCACATGTGCATGCATTTACCATGTCAAGCTCTTGGGAGACTCGTCGATTGCGTAGCTCCTCCATGCGGTCACTGACGTCACTGAAGCAGGTGTTGTAGTACTCAGAGTACTCCTGGGCAAGGTCATCTATGTTGCCCAGAGAACCATCCTGGAGAGAGGAAGAGAGGAAAAGGTTTAGCCAGGGAGCTAGAACATCCTGAGAAAGGAAAGCTGATAATATTATTATTATTTTTAAAAATGCTGTCATTTGCAAAATCTCCATTTGGACAACCTGTTTGCTTTTAACACTGGAAGAAAAACTGAAATCTGAACTTCACATACAGTAAATTCAGTTCTCTATTTTTTCTTGTAACTTCTGTCACGTTAGAACTTTGCAACAAATACCTCAGGGTAGGAAAAAGCCTGATCAAGTTAGTACACTTTGTGACAAGCACATGCCCCTCCATCTTCTATTTACCCAAAGCACAGCTTTATGAAACCACTGTCACATACACTTACAATTAGTGGTGGAAAGAAGGTACCAACTAAACTGACAGGCACACATTTGGGTAAACCTGGCATTTCTGGAGAGAGGCACAGGGACACAAACATAATCGCTCACACATCACCATTTCCTACACTGCCTCACAGATCCAATAAACAGACTGTTTTTGTTTTAATTTAGCAGAATATGGGGACAAAAAATGTGAATGGTGAATTTATGTGTGCCCACTGCTACAAAACCACCAAGTTAAAATCCTCAACTAATGCAAAGTGAGACCACACGCACGTGTATAAAGGCATGTGTTCTGCTCATATACTCAAACAGAAAAACTAAAAATACCTCTCAATAAAAGGTCTGTGTATTTTGGACATTTACTGATTCTTATCAGCTCCCATTCAGTGAGTGTCTTTAGAGAACCATGGTTTGTTCTGTTTTTTTTATGTTGAGACTCATATCAAGGATGCCCTTTACCTCCTCAGACATTCACTGAACTGCAAACCAAACACATTCTTCCGGCTAGCTGTAGTTTAGATCTGCGCAGTTCCTGTCTTTGTCTGGTAGACATGTGTTTAAGATTGAGGGAGGAAGCTGCACTCCAAACAGTAGGGAGCTCACCTAACAGAATATTCTTTGGATATAATGCTGAGGATTGGCCTTTAAGTTAGTTTTGGAAACATTAGTAGAGTCGTGACTTCAGACCTGGGTTCTATGGAAACCAGTCAGCGAATACAAATCACCAACACATGGGGCCTGACTCATGAAGCAAGATTATGCTAAGTTAGCTGGGATCAGCTCCTTTTACATTAAGACTGTGTCCCAAACCTGAATGTCTGGGTTTTAGTCACTGCAGTTATGCAGCTAACTTTATAGCCCTGCCACAAGACTAGAAAAAAACATGAAAAATTCATTTCCTCCTTGACTTAAGCCCTTCAGACTCTGCAAGATGTAGAGCAATGTCTTTTGTATGAAGTGAGAGGAGATTGTCTCCCATCTATTGCCTTAGTCAAAATGTAGGCCATTCTGGCCGTGATAGCCAACTGTTGAATATTCATCAGTGTTGATCTAATCTGTGCCAGGCAGACAGCTAGCATTGAGTCACTGTGCAGGGTCCGAACAGTCTCTCTCAGTCTCTGTCTTTCTCAACCGGACTCCCTATCTGGGTGCCAGGCCACAAATGAATGGATCACTGTGAGTGTGGGTGAGAGTGCCACACACATATACATACACACACGGAGGGGCATAGGGCCTTCTTCAGAGATGGGTGTCTAGTCGGAGAGAACACACATTAGCATGCACACACATGCACACAGGAGATTTCAAAAACATCGGACCAAAACAAACTGAAGCGAGCCAGTCCTACACAACCCAGCTCAGTGGACAGAGTTATGAAACGGCAATTATCAACTGCGAGATGAACACAACATCACTAACAACACACATGTTCTGTCTCAGAAGTCCAGTTCAGCTGGCTGCGATCTATCCTCCCTCTCTTGCTTAAGAAATCCTTTTCTGGCCAGACATATGGTTTGAAATGACTGAGATTCCCGGTGGGAACACTCTGTGAGCAGACACATGCTTTCCCCTTCATTCCTCACACTGACTGAAAGAACGCTCTCATTACATTACATTTTTCCCTGCCACTGTCGCCCAGTGCTTGCTCATGGTGAGAATTGTTGGGTCTCTCTTTGTAAATTTTATAAGATAAAGAGTATGGACTAGACCTGCTCTATATGTAGTGCCTCGAGATAACTTCTCTTGTGAATTGGTGCTATATAAATAAATATTGACTTGACTTGATTTCAAAACTGTACAAGATTTAATCACCATACACATGCCACGATTGTGCTGATCTGTTTGGCACATCCAGAGGATGAGAATGAACCCTGAGATTACATCACCTCTTGACTGCCACTCAAGTTGGTGTTAACAGTGATAGATTAGTTGTGTCATTGCAGCAGAATTAATTAATGAAGCTTTACCATTTTCCTGTTCCTGCTCCAAGAAGGAACACTGAATGTAAACCTCAGCTGTGGACAGGTAGAGCTGCATGTGCTTTGCTGTTTTCAGATGGATGTGTGCCTGAGACTGTATGTGTGTGCAAACATTAATGTGTGTGCGTAGATAATTGAAATTCCTCCAATTCTCCAGTGGCATTAGCTCATGAGGGGGGTCCAACACAGCTGACCCTCACACCCCACCTCCACCACCACCTTGTAAAGTGATACTGCACATGCTCGGTTATGTATACCCACGGTTAGTGGCACGTGAAAGTAAGTGTAAAGAGTGCAAATGCCTTTAAGATAATCCAACTGTTTTCTCAGGATGTAAGATTGACTGTGACTGTCAACAGATTAGCGAGTGTTTAGTCCACATTTTGGAGAGAATCTGTCTACGTGGGAGTGAAGGTGGAAGAGCATGCGGAATCTGACAGTGGTCCACACATCCAGTTTAGAAAAGTGGGCAGGGGGGTGAGGGGTGAGGTGGAGGTTGGACAAGGGATGATTTGTAGGCTACTGACTAGGGCAGCTGTGGAGTGAGAGAAGGATAAAACATCTGGCGTCAGGGAAGAGAGAGCCTTCATCTTTAAGAGAGATTTTTCATATGAGTATTAAATTCACCACAGGTTGTTATCTGACCTAGAAAACATATGGGCCTGGAGTGTGTTAGCATATCAAGCTAACCAATAACCTTTAAATAATTTCTTACTCTAAAAATATCCTTTTAAATCAACTTTACAAACCAATTAACCACAACTATAAACACATCTTGTTTCATGGAGGTTTGTAATAGAAACCAGTACTGGTGCAGCTGATGTAACAGTCACTCCACCCTGGATGTGAGGGAGGCCAATTCCCCATTTTGACTTGAACAATAGCAATAGTCATACGAAAAACACAACACCCAGGCAAGAATGTGCAAGTGAGTTTGTGTGTATTTGCAGTGAAGACCGCATGTGTCATTTGCTGTCCAAGTCCTAGATATTGCTGCCTCCATCAAGATGGCTACTCCCAGTGTGCAGCTGAAATGTGTCAGACCTCAGTGAAGAAAACTGTGTAGCATGTTACTTCTGTTCCAAGACTTTGCGAAACAGAGAATAGGTACAGGGGATAATGCTGTAGAAGCCACTTGTTGAGAAGCCATCACTGTGAGTTAGTGGCTGCTGTGCTGTTCTACCATCAAAACACTGGTATTTCTCCACAGTGGATGACTATTTCAGTAATGTGTGATGGGATTGCTACTAATCCATTACCAAGTGATTTTCACAATATTCATCAAAGACTGCCTCAAAGGAGTGGAGATGATTAGCACCCAAGCCAGAATTTGAACATAAAAATATGGTTAATCCTCCCATCTCTTATGAACACAAATAAAACATCATCAGCTTTATTATTAGAATATAATTGTATATGCTCTATATGCTCACAAAACGCAGTATGACTGCACACACAAGAATGGAAACAGCATGAAGGCCAAGCAGCCTTTGCTCACTTAATCAATTAGCCATGGCATTCCTGGCATTCTTACTACTGCAGTTTCTTTCTACAGACCAGTCAGTATAAAGGAGCATCGGTTTATCAAAGAGGCAAGGCTGGGTTAAAACCTCTACATCTAATGTTTCCAAAGCATATTTATAACTATGGTAAATGTATACCAAAGTATCTCCTGTTCTGTTAACTGCTTTGTCTGTGTTCTGTCATTTTTATTTGTCAGCATCTTTACCAGTTTAAGATAAAGTGATATGACACATTATGCCATCCCACAGTACATTCAAACACCACTTACTGAACGCATCATCACAGTTACAGTGGAGAAACTGTTGTAAAAGGTTTAAGTATTTTACCCAAAGTCTGAGATAAACTACAAGGTTGAACCTTGAACCCCTTTCACACAAAAACCCTGTATTTGACAGATTATTATTCAACCTGTTTTGACCCATTCATAACAGACAAAGTGTCTGGATTTTGCTTGTCACTAATCCACAAAAACCTGGGTGTTATTCTGCTATTTTAATAACATACACATCACTGAGAAGCCATAGAATTACATAACAAATCAACAAATACCAGAGTTGCAGGCTAGGTCAGTGTTCAGGTTATTAAAACGATCCCAGTACATTGTTCATTATTTGGGAAATGGTCCTGTATTGGTGTGACCAGTTATTGTGCTGGATTTATAAGCTGTGCCAATATGCTTTTAGTTTTTTGGCTGTTTTTAAAAAAAATTCTTTTGAATAAAATCTTAATCTAAATAAATACTTTGAATACTATGAAGTACCTGAATGTCACACTAACAAAGCAATATCGTGTAAAGTTATTAAAAAATTCCACAGCCAGCATGCAAGGCACTGATAACTTGGGTCCCCATGCATGCTTTTAAGAATCACTGCCAGGCTGCACAGCTAATCTTGCAATCAAGTTACACTCAATTCACGTTTTCCACATCATGTTAGATGTTACAACGTGTTTCAAAGAAAGTGCTTGTTTATTATAACTGTACGGAAAGACATTCCACAAGGTTAAAAGCCATTAGCCCTGGGCCTAACATGTTTGTTCTGGTCTAGCTTTTGGTCTCAGATTCCTGACAGTGCTGTTCATCATACTGGGGCTCAGTTACGTACAGGCTGAATAGCAGTGTACATGGCATTAACTATTGTTACAGGGGCGGCCATGTGACTACCAATTCTCTAGGGGAAAGAACAATGACAACAGTTTACAATAGAGCCATGCATCTGATGTAATGTTAGAATGTCAGTAGTATGATCACTTTCACTTGCTACGCAACCTCAGGACTGGAGCGGCAGGTTAAGATTGCCACCAACTGGCTTGTATTATGTTGCATTGTACTAATGTTACGTCAAGAAGTAAATCAATTGAATTGTCTATATTGACCCTGAGTCATGGTTACTTAGCTTAAAATGAACTGGCAAGAGATCAACTGTCCAACAGTCTCCACACAACTCATTATAACAGCAACTGCAAGTAATTGATCCTTCACTCCACCCAGCCCTCCATCCATCCAATTCCAGTTCCTCCAGCAGTTAAGATTTCGTCAACCCCACCTTTTTTTCCTGGACTGGTACAGAAGTGCCACTTGGCTGCCAATCAGTCATTAAAAACAGACCAGAAGGAGAAAGATAAAAGAAGTCGGATATGAGAAATATGGAAAAAGTGAAGACAGGTAGATGAAAAAATGAGAGGGTGCTGTGAGTGTGCCATGTTGCATCAGCAAGCTACAATAATTCTGAAGAGGGCACTATAGTGGGGAATTCCACAGGACATAGAGCTGGTAAAAGTCTGACTAGAAGATGTGCTATTGGTTATGGGAGCCAATGGAGTAAGACTGTCGAGGAAGGTGAGGCCAGGGGCCACAGCCCAACCCTTTTACAGGGCTTCCTGAGGATATCCGTGGCTTGAACAGAACAGTGCTCTGCCATCCCAGCAGAGGAAACCTGCCAGCTCTCTGTGTGACCTCAATAATGAGACCAGTCAGGGAGGGGGAGCAAAGGAGAAGTGAGCTGAGTTGGACTGTGCAACAATAGACAAAATTAGGCTATGATAGACTGTGTTAGAACATTTCTGGCAAAGATAGAAAGTGGTCTAGCGAACCATGGTTTGGCAGAAAAGGACTGAAGCCGCCTCTCTGTATGAAGTGTTATGTAGGAGGAAGCACATAGAGACCACCTCATCTAACCATATGTTTCCCAGACACAATCAATAATCATGTCTTGAGAGCAGTATCCAATCCTTAGATTTAGAGATGAAGCATAGTCTAGTACATAATCTGTGTTTTCCAAATGGACAAACGCCCACCCACGCTGTGTGAAACACCACAAAACTCTTCAAAACAGAGAGGGATTCCCCACAGGCAAATAAAATATTTCCACAAGGCCTTGGCTCAAGATGACCTTTAAAGCAAAAGTGGAATGAGAGGTTTCTTTCAGAGGAAGGCACAGGGAATAATGGATGACTGTCAGCTGTTCAGGTTTGTGATCAGATCATATAGACTGGGAGGGGGCACAATTAGGAGCTTGCCCTAGTTGAAGGCATGTCTGCAAATCTGTGCTGTGTCTGTGCTGAGTTATTTCAAATACAAGTGAACTCCACAGACTCACTGAACACTTGCCAAAGGAAGTGCAATGGAGAGGAACTGGAATGGATTATATCAGAGATCTGAAAGTCTGCACAGATGCATGGCTTAAAACATATTGTACATTAGGCTAAGAATTCTCCATTTCCATTCAGGCAGTTTTATTGTGGCTCATTTAACATTCAGTAACAAAAGGTTCAGATCTGAGTAAAAACCCTCATGTCTCTGGTAGTTGGGTGGAACTAGAAGTAAATCCCCATTCAGATGCCTGTAAATCCAGCCACTTAGAGCAGCTATAGCTCCTGTGCCATGTAGTCCTAAACTGCCTTTGACTCTTAATTAGCTGAAGGGCTATTTACTCAGCTTCAACCACAAATAAATGACTGCCTTACTTAGGTATTCTTATTAAACACATTCCACAACAGGCTGCTGCATATGGTTAAGACAGGGTCCCCTCAGAAAAAATACTGCAAACTGAAGTGGCCTTTGATTTACAGTCAAAACATGATGAAAACTTAGTTTGAAGGTGCACATACAGATGAACTTCTGTGGATCAACTATTTGCCATTGGCTGTTTTAATGCTTATCTCACCGGGGGTTTAAGAGCAGTTCTTGACTTTGGCATGTCTGCTGAAATATATACTCATCAGTAGCTTACAGAGTATAGTAAGCATGTTGACCAGATCTTTATCAAGATGGATGTCTATCTGTACAATTATGTAGGCCTGTTCTCACGTGCAGGTGAGCCAAGACCAAAGACATTTGCAACAGTGAGTTAAGCTGGGTCAAAAGGCTTGCGGCAAACCGAAATTTAAAGGGCATTCCCATATAGGCTCCCAAGCAAAACAAAAGCCATTGAAAGTCAAAGGCCAATGGTTATATATAGCAGAGCCATTTTGCTTTAAGGGAGCTATGGCAGTCATTGTGTTCAGCATATTCATCTCACTGGTTGCTTAAAGATAGGAGCCTGACCAATTCAATTCAATTCAATTTTATTTATACAGCACCGAATTATAACAGAAGTTATCTCAAGGCACTTTTCATATAGAACAGGTCTAGACCGTACTCTTTATGTTGTCTTTATGTATACTTACAGAGAGAGACCCAACAATTCCCACCACATTGTCCACATTGTTGAGATACAGGTCACCCCAAAGGAAAATTTATGTAAGACTTCACTATGTTAGCAAATTTTTGTCACTTTATACCAACACTGTAACACAATGTATACACCTTTCTAGAGGAGTGGGAACATAAGCAATGAAATACTGCAAATTCATAAATTGATGCTTGATAAGTTGTCAAAAACTACATAAATATGAATCATGTCTGCATGCAAGTCCATTCAGAGAAAGGCAACCAACAAAAAACCATGCATTATCATGGTTGTCAACCAGTTAGTTTTAGGTAGTTCTAGTATGAAAAACTTTTGTTGAACTTTTGAAAGACACCGGGTATAAGCAGTGAAGAAAACAGATCATGTTCTATACTGTCACACTTCCAATCTTTCTGTATAGTTTTGTGGGAAGATGGTCACAGCTATCCAAGCCTTCCCAAGACTTAAGACATAAATATATAAAGTGGTATAATACATGGAACAACATTCTATCAAAAGCTGAGGTCAGTGATTTTGAAATAATGTGAGAGTGCACCATGTCTGCTGGCAAGATGGGTAATGATTTTGAAATAACTTCAGAGAGTGCTTTGGGATGTTTATTGGCAGTATGGATTACTATTTGATGTGTTTCAGTGGGTCAAAGATCCAAGAATGTTGATGTCGACAACAACAAAAAATACTTTATATGGTCATTCAACTTTACCTTTTTATCCCAGTCTATATTGTATGATGATACCAATTCTATTATCAACCTATGAAATCTTAAACCACATGATTGTGACTGACCATAAAATATTGACCATAAAATAGCATAGATGACACATATTTCTTGAGAACAAAAGATTTCAAAAAGTCTGTTGCTGCTGTGTCTGTGTGTGTGTGTTTCAGCTCAAGGAGGAAAAACGTCAAAGATGAGCACAGCTCTGCAGACATTTGCCTCCAGAGCAATAAATCTGGGTAAATTGCATGGCTGGGAGCCAGGTCTCCCACCCTATGTCAGAGGGCATTGTCCCCCTTCTACATGCACATGCACATGCACACGCACACACACACAAACACAAGCATGCATGCACACACTCCTGCATTCACAAACTGTTCACATCTTCAGTGCCAGACCAAACCAAATTAACACCTCTGTCTTGAAGCAGACTGGAAGTGACTGCAACACATTTGGTCAGCAGATCAATCAGACCCTGTGGCCTGTAAAATCAAGACTGCTTTGACTGCCAAACAAAAGAGCAGTGTTGCAGAAATGTGTGGTGTTCCAAAATAGAACTAGCAAGGAGTAAACAAGGAAACAGTCACTCAAAATGTCTTCTGAGCTGCAGGAGCTGGAAATATATGACACAGACTAATCTCTATACTATTAATATGCAAATTATTAATCATAAATGTCTGAGATAACATGATCTCAGAGGCCTTAAGGTGGAATCCCAGGAAGTCAGCGACCTGCACAATCAGCATTTCATTTTATGTTAGTTGCCCATCATCCAGACATCAAATCTCCTCCTCAGACCTCAGCAAACAAAATCACATCCCACTTGCAGAAAGATCCGATGCCCTACCATCAGTAAAAACAAAGCACTATGGATGCACACCAAAATGCACAGCAGCCGCAGAGGACACTAGAGTAATACAAAATACACACACACACACACGGTACAAAGGGTTAATTTTTCAGCATTACATAAATTATATTCTCTATCTGATCTCCTTTTGCACTGAACCGACCGACGATCTACAACGAAACCCCCGAATCCCAGACCACATGTGAAGCTGTTGGATTTGAAACGGGTTCATAGGGACGTACCGCAGTTGTTTTGGAAGCGTGATTTGCAGCAACCGACCAGTTGGACACAACAATAACTCAACTTTCAGAAGGAATCAGTGTTAACTTTGAGGATGAGGGTGAAAACTCTCGGTTAGTTGTGGAGTCTATGATCGCAAGTCACCCTCCCCATCCCCCCAACAACTTACTAGCATCCCTCATAACGTCCGTCCACAGCTGGGAAAACTGTCGGATGCAGTGGCGTTGTCTGCCTGGGGCTCATCGAAGGCGCACCGGGTCCCCTGACTTCCATGATGTTAGGAATAATTTGTGTTCAGTCAGGACCGATCTGATGAAAAGTTTGAATCCGGGGTTTCCTCCACAGGCAGGGGCCCGACCAGCAGCAAACGAGCCATCGGTGCCCCTAAACAGCCGCGTCTCTTTGACGCACCGGTGAAATGCTCCAACATCGCTTGGCACGATCCGAAGCTTAGTGCGTAAATTGGTGGTCCTGACATGTTTGAGCCAAACCCCACGACAGGTCGTGCGTTGAATTCAAATGCTAAAAACCCCGGTAGAAAGGCGGGTCTTGTGTTGTACAGACCGACAACAGGTCATCGTCTGAAAACTCTTAGCGGGGTGTTCCCTGGCTCCACAGTCCGGCACTGCACGGTTCCCAACTCACATAAACCAAACCTCAAACCGAGGGAAGAGGTCGTCGCTGGGCGAAGCCTGGAAAGTTATTAACTGACGAGTGATAGAAAACTGTTCAAAATTAGTAGAGCAAACACACATAAGCTTAATTCCATTAAATATTTCTGAGTGAGAACGCACACAACAAATCCCTCCAAAACATTGGAAGGCCTCCCTCTTTCACCTGCTGCCTTTCTCCAGTCTCTCTCTCTCTCTCCTCACACACCTCCCAACAAAACATTACAGCAGAAAAAAAGGGGACTTGTCCCAGCTCGAAGCACAATGGTAAGGAATTAACTCATACCACCACATCATTAATATTCCAATAAGGAGTTACGTGTGTGTGTAAAATCTATTGTAGCCGGACCTTATTTTTGTTTTAATCCTCGACATGATTCTTAGAATTTTCTAATGTCTGTCAGCCATTATATTGATGGCTTTTGCTGTGACAACAAATCCTACCTAGTGGAAATTTTACATTATTTTATTCTATGGATTGTTTTAAATGGTGGGTTTATAATTTGCTGGAGACCTGTATACAAGTTTGAAAGTCGCTATAGAGTACATAGAAGCTCATTTAAGGATTTTTTTAACAGTTTAGAAAACTTTATCCATGCCGACCATTTCACCAATACCTTCAGCAGTTGAAAAGGAATAGGAATGAACAGCTACCTCCACAATAAACAATGGAATGCATAAAAATGTGAGTAAGAGCATTATTACTGTGTGGGGTTTGTGTCTGGTATAAATGTACTTCAAAATTATTTAACACCACCTGGATACTTTAGATCATTATTACAAAACAGAGCAGGAGACGTAACAGCACTGTTCCCCGTGCTGAATATCTCATTTGAATATAAGTAGAATAAAGTGAAACACGTTATGTATAAGTACTAAATGAATATCTGTTGTTATGTCAACAATTATGTCCAGACCGTCTCGGCCCTGTTGTTGTCAGGAGGGCACATTTTCCCTAGTGCAGCACCCAGCTGCCAGGGTCTTGGTGACAGAGTGCTGAAGGACCAGAGATGAAAAGAGAGAGAGAGCAATCTGAACATGTTAAATCACAGCTCCTTTCACTCAGTTCCCTTCCTGTGGTTTCAAGTCGAATCTAAATGTTGCTTCATCTGCTGTTTACTAGATCAGTCTAAATACCACACGAATCAGATCATGGATTTAAAAGTAACATAACGGCAAGGAAAAAGAACAGACCAGGAAAATGTTAACTCCACATTCTTATCTGTAACCATGGAATTACATACAACTTCAGGAGTTTCAGTGCAAGAGATATATGATAGGAGGCCTACTTTGTGATTATTACAAAAGGTTCACTATATTATCACTGATTTGATAATCATTGATTGATATGTGTACACCTCCCATTTTATTAGTTTATTTTACCCAACCTTAGCTATTATGTTAACATTTGCTAATTGAAACCAAACACAACACAGCCAAGGGCTCAAGTCAAAGAACCAATACTGTCAAGATATTTCAATAAAAAAACACATGTCAGTCTGTACTAGAGGAAAAATCTGGGGATCCAGATTTTGTATAAATTTAATGGTAATCAATGGAGATATTTCCTTAATCTGGACCAAAGTGGTGGACCCAAATTATCAAAAATTGATTTTGGAAACTATAGTTTGCAACTAGGCAGAAATTCACACCCTGACATTCACAGGATATTCCTCTTTGTTGGACTCTTTGATCACTCCATTATAAACAATATCATGAAACCAAGAGACACTGACTTTGATATAATGACATAGGTTTATAGTCTAACACGCCGAACAAGAGCAGCCTGAGTACGAAGGAGTTTACAGCCTGGGTGTTCGCGCGATTGACCTCGCAAGACAACCCTAGGTTGGATTTAGAGAGCAAGTTGTAGGACTCCTTACCGCCTGTGTGTGTGTGACCATACTGCCAGCGATCACCACCATCACCAGCCTGCCTGCTTCAGAACGGTGACAACGTTAGCTCACCTGATCCTCCCTGCCTCAGCCCCTGTCAGGAGTCAAATCGCCCACAGTTATACACAGAAATATACTCACTACCTATACGACAGATACTTTCCAACCCCGGATATAATCTGACCTGATAACCAATGAGAGAGGAGTTTGTTGATCTAGTACCGATCAAATGATTGCTGGTGTAAAGACATCGCCAGCTCTCATCAACCACCTGATTTATAATGTTTACTATCGATGATCGACTAAGATCATATCAATAGACAAACAAATAATGAAGAGATATGCCTGCAAACTAGTTCACACTGCTCACATTTCTCCTGAAAGCACGCCTGTAGAGCCAACTGTCATTCGCATAAACTGTTTGATTGTCAGGTTACTTTGAACATAGTCTTGAAAGCCTCAGGACTTGTACTTAGGCCCCGATTAACGTCGAGCAGTTATTTCGACACCATTTTCATCCTCCCACCATTCATTATCCATTGATCTGGCATTCTCAAAATGACCCAATATCCACAAAATTCAACCAGCCTGGGAAGACAAACCAGCACTATGGAAGAATTTATATCAGGCATGCTCGGTCATAAAACTAGTTTGAACCACCAGATGGGTGAGAAATGATGTCCATGTTTTCCCAATTCTAAATATTTTGTAGAAGCTCTGTAAAGCTAAAATCTATACGGAACTAAACTAAATTATAAAATAAACAATTATAATACCAAAATTTACATAGCCAGATGGAAGGAAATATCAATTAGACAAATTGTTCATCTTCATCCACCAAAGAGAAAGGAAGAACATTATGTGTCTGTGAAGCACATTGAGATAATCAAAGAGCAAACTAATCTCCCAATTTGAAATCAAACATCTGAAAGAAATCAGTAAAGACTCAGATAAACTTATGTCGAGCCTGTGATTTTCCATGAACACCATGGTGTTGACCACTGATGACCAAGAGCACAAATGACAAACTATAGGGGTGATGGATGCACATGAGAGTAAGGAGACAGCAGGAGATGGAGGATTCAGGGGAGTTAGATGAGATCCATCAGACCACAGTCACCTTTATAAACATAATTAGTATCAAATTACGGAAGATGAAGACTCAGGATTAACAGGGAAACTCAGATTGATATAGGAAACGACTTCATGATATTCTGCATTGAGACAAGTCTACTAACTGAACTGTAAATGATGTTAGATCAAAGGCTGAGAGACATGAGGTGGAGGCACCCTGAGTCCGAGGAGAAATGAGACGGAGATAGAAAAAGAATGCAGATGGTGTTGAAGCAAAGCAAAGCTGACCTCCTGATAGTGAGAGGACCTTCATGGAGGCCAGCACCGTGCCCCGCACACCTCCGGGCAGTCACAAACCGTGTAAAGATTAAATACAGTGCACAGACATCGGCGCGGGCACCACTCTCAACGGCACTTAAGGAATGCTATACACGACCATGCAACACCACCGCAATAGATAGCAGTACAATAACTGAGATTTCAGCATGCATCCCACACACAACCGTTAAAAACAAGACTTTTCTTTACCCAAACCATACAAAACATTTTGAAATTAATCATAAGGATTATTATTGTAAAAGTCACGCTGTATAGTCAGTGCACGTTGCTTGTGCACCTGGCGGAAGGTCTTGTCAGGGTGGTCAGGATCTCTGTTTGCTCAGGGTTACCATATCTTCATTTATCACCTTTCCTTGACACTCATGTTTTATACATTTTCCTCCTTTTTTCTAAATTAACATACACAGGTTTTACACCCAAACCTTAATTGATCGAATGTCCTGAACTCTATCTGAGTTCTCAGCGGCGCTCTCAGTGAATAATTGGGATCAAGATTTCACATCATTGTTCCCTGAACATGGGTCAGGAGGCCCAACAGTCCCTGGTGGCATTTCTTTGAACCAATCTGGATGTGGAGTATTTGCTGGTCCTTATTTATTGGGCGTGTTTATCCAGTGCTTGTGTGTGTGTGTATGTGTGAGATGAGTAGGCGGCCAGGCCAGCCCCACTGCGCTTCACACACCGCTGAGTCTACTGTGTGGGAGTTATCACACAAGCCCAATTAGCATGACAACTAATTACTGTTTCCTTGGTCCCCATCCCCCAGCTAAGCAAGTCATTAAATTAAATCAACACGCTAGTCTTTCCACTGAAAACAATGCTTTCAGGGAGTAATAATGCACTCCTGGTGCTTGCTGTTTGTGTGCTCTAGGTATTGCTTTTCATAGGGTGGTGAACCATAACACTAGAGTCTTTTGAAAGCTGGGGAAATGTTAACTTCAAATATCAATACAGGAATTACCACTGGGCTAGAGGGAGGGAGAGAGAGAGAGAGAGAGAGGAAGGGAAATAAAGCAGAAAACAATTGAAAGAGTGTGAGATAAACACAAAAAGTGATATACGTGGGCAACAGGGAGTTCACTGAGTACAACTACAGAGAACAACACCACAGGAAAAGGAAAAGAAGATGAACTGGGGTATGATGTGAAAAGTCATAACCAGCTGTTTGTAGCACAATACACACTGTCTGTTTCAATTTCAAACAGCTTGAGCAAAAACAATCTGTATATGGGGCAATGTCAAGGAAAACATGCCATTTGATTATTCTTGCATCTACAGATTGAAACACAATACTATATGGTATATTGTATAATATTATACTGTAACACTGGCCTAGTGTGATGCTGTGATGCTTTTAGTTCAGGGCCAAGAACAAAATAGCAATATTTCTCAGTGTCACGGAGATGCCTTGAGAGTAAAAAAAGACCTCAAGGTTTGTAGAAACATGACCTGCTGATACCACTGTAACAAAGACAAAACATTTTCATAGGAAATCTCTCTGGTGTTCACCTCTCACATTCTTAATGTGGAATTTTAAGTGAATTTGACATTTAATTTGAGGAGTTTAGTATATGCTGGCTCACTTATATTTGATTGTACGCTGTCTAACCCAATGACATGTATATGTAGACTTTCTATATGCATGCTATCCACAGTTAATTATATCAGGCCTTCCACAGAAACAAGCATTTCCGATTAGCATTTACAAGTAGTAATCCATGCTTTCATTAATGCAGGGGTAACTGTAGGGCCCCTTTCATGAGGTTTGTCTAGAAAAAACGCTGATATAAAAACAAAGCATATTTCTGCTAAGCCCTGGATTCCCAGATTCTCCATGCAGTGTACGCCTCTGTGGCCATGTGGTAGGTGATTATGTTACACCATTGTGTGTGTGTGAGTGTGTGAACTGAGATTCCAGGGTGTTTTAATCAGGCACGACTGAAAGGACAGATGTTGTTTTGGATGTAAGCGAGCTTCCAAAGGTATGAGCAGCATTGTGTGAAAGGCCAGAGTCCTTTAACTGACTCAGTCAGTGTTTGGTGTTTTTGAGCTTGGTAAATGTTTGTGTGAAAGAGAAATGGCTAGAGAGGACAGTAAATTGTGTCTTTGTTAAAATGCTGTCCACAGGTGTGCTTGAAAATAACAAGAGTGGGACATAAAGTGCATGTATGCTTGTTTCTGCGTGTGAGTGAGTCCACAGGTGCAGACAGTGGAGATGTGTTGGTCTCGCCGTGGATGGAGGTCATGAGACTCGGCTGGCAGCTGTGATGGTGTCAGGGTGGCAGTGCCAGGCTGATGGCTAATGTCCAGTGTGTCATACATTCGACTGTTCAGCTCACTCTGTGTACTGGAGCTCTGCACTACAGCTCTGTACTGTGACAGACCTGTTTTACAATATGGAAAGAGCATGTGAGTAGAAGGCTCATCCTTAGTAAGTGATTTAAAAACTATTAATATGTACCTTAAACTTCAAAAACAACCAAGAAATGTTGTCGTCTTAGCCTGATTAGATATCTTTTATAGTGAAGCTGTTTTAGATTAGATCTCTGCCAAAAACATTGTTTTGTCATTGGTCTCTTGCTTATCAGCAGCTTTCCCATACTTATATTTTGCTTTCTTTTCTTCTTCTTGCCTAAACCATTTCAAAATGTTGCTTCCTCTCTCTGTGTTTTTCCTTCCCCTGTCTGAGAATGGGACAGTAAAATGGGACATAGTGGTGCCCCCTGCTGATGTCAAATATACCTACAAGCACAGAGCACAGACTCCCTTTGCCTGCACAGGACACAGGACTGTCTATTAAACCTTCTTGAACATCCTGTTATGTCAAGTCAGCCGCTTCGCCATATGTTAGGCTCTGAGCTAGATACAGTAAAAATAGGGTTGGCCTCAATGTTAGTAATGACCATGTGTGCTGTGAACGCACTGCATAATTATCCCCTGCAGTTTCATCCCAAGCTCAGTTTTATAGCGCTCACTTCAGGTTTATAGAGCACAAATACACACTCAAACACAGGCATGCATGCACATTCAAGCTTACACACTCACACATGAGGAGATGGGGTAGCTTTGCATTTACTGTACAGTTCCAGTGCTAACAAGACAGTAGCCAGCAGGGCTTGATAAATATTTTATAGGCCTGTCTCTGCTTTGTTTCACATCTCTCTAAACACTCTCACCTGTTGTCTCAGCTAATGACAAGCATAAAGAGAGACACCTCAAAAAGAAGGATAACAAATGTTGGTCCGACAGGTATTTAACTCACAAAAGCAGATTTTGGCACTGTTAATGACTATTGTGCAAGAGCTGGGTGTTTGGAATCTGGACAATTTTAATTAAAAGCTAGGAATGTATTTTTTAAGGAGCCACCTTAATTTGTGGAAACTAGAGAACAAACAACATTTTGTTCCTACAGTAGCAGAGAAAGACAGAGAGTCTCTTGTGGAGTGTGGTGTGAGAGGGAATCCAGTTCTGGAGATGCCACATTATCCCTGGCACACATACACAAACAGACACAGATATACAGCACATACTCAGCAGCCATGCACTCACTGACACAGAATTATGAGCTGTAGGTCCATGTAAACTGCAAATCAAATCTAAAAATACCTAAAAAAAAAAAAAAAAAAAAAAAAAATCACACAGTGAGCCGTGTATCATGAGCATTTACAGCTTCACTTTCCCAGTAGATTTATATCAGATTGCTCGCAGCAACGGCTGCAGACATGCCTGACATTTGGTTATGTATTAGATGTTATAATAACTTATTCCTTGGCCAGCCCCAGGCCACTCTGTGGTGCGGCCTTCTATAATTACTGTCAGTATTCACGCAGCCATCATATATCTCACACACAACCCGCAGCACATGATCTGTCACACATACTTGGCCATTTGCACATTAGATGCAAATAAGTGGCCATGTTAAAATACATGCTGACATGCAAAAAAATCTTCTTCTTCTGACTCACAACAGTGGATGAACATCAAAACCTCAGTGCAGAGAGATTTTCAACACTAACATATTATTCAACTGAATCCCAATGCTCTGTGAGTTACACCACTCTGTTGTTAGAGATATTGGAGAGTATTGGGCCAGCACCAGGGTTAAATAGTTTCCCCATACTATAATTCAATTTGAAGAGCCAAAGAAGGAAAACTGACCTGACTTTCTGCCTGTTTCACAAACATAACCACTGTGAATGAAGACACTCAGAGTACAAACCTCCACCAATAACTTCAGTTGCTCACCACCTAAGAAAATGCTCTTATGACATCAATTTTCAGTCAAACTGAATAATTCAAACTGAAAACACTCCCTTAACACTTGGAATACAACCTCAGTTTATTTCACTGTTAGCTCAACAAATTCTTTGGCAAAGGGCCTATCTGTCCTCTGAACCTAGTAATCCATTTTCAGATATCCTGCTGACACAGACATAGACTACAAATCTAAACAACTGACAAATCCCATTTACATTTTGTTCAATGACCACAAGCTAAAAAGCATGAGTTCACTGGGTTCAGCTCGAGTGTAAGCAGATGCTTATAAGGACTCTTAATGAGTTGTAAAAGTGCAGTGTTGATGCCCCTTTGTTCCTCAGGTACCACAGAGTACATTGTTGACTTGCTATGTACAACTGGCTCCATACTCCGGATTTAACTGCGGTCTGACAGCATGTATTGTACGGTATGTGGCTTTGGCGGAGCACATTATATAAGACCTCCCTACTGACATCATTAGCTGGTTTGGTCCAAAGTTTGACCTTGACCACAGCACATTCAGCTCCTTGCACATTTCCTTTCCAGTAATTTAGCTTTTCTACTTGTGCTTCTTCTCTCCCCTGTCCATCTATATTGCACTCTGACATCACTCAGTGGCAGAGGTACTTTTCTACCAGTTTAATGCATATATTAGGTTCACAGTGAAAAATATTTGAGCAACACAATTTATGGCAGTTCTTAGTAAACAGCACTGATAACTGGCAGACAAGACAACCAGCTAGCCACTCAACCAGTGTTTCATTCCTCCAAATAAACTCTGGCCACTCTGTGTGTGTATGTGAGTGTGTGCAATGTAGCACAGTCTCAATCTGTCTCTGTCTGTCTGTCTGTCTGTCTGGCTGTCTACACGATACTCAACCACACAACACACAAACATAGTGCAAGCTCAGCTCAACCACTGTAGCCCTCCACTTTCACAGGAATTTCCCCCCATTTTAGCCCAGAGGATCCTGCTTACACGGGCAAAATATGAACCCAGTGGCAGCGTCCAGCCACAAAAACACAAAGCAAAACAAAACTTGTATATTTTCCTAATTACTTAAACAGGTTCACATGGCGACGTACAAGGCTCTGGTCAAACTTGTGGATTGTGCTCTCAAACATATAAAAATGATGCTCATATGAAGAGAGGGGAGAGGAGACATTTCCATGAATGAAATCTGCCTCTTCTTAGTCCCTGAGGGTCCATTAAAGTGTTTGGGTCTTTAAATTAAAAACAATACAGAGAAATACTTACTTATTATATTTGCCCTGCAAACAATGTAGATTAATGTGCCTTGGCTCCTGGTGTATTCACTAGATTAAATACATTTTCCTCAAAATTAAGTTAAAACCAAGGCTGGGTATAAATTAAACTTTTTGATACTATTGCTGAAACATTACCCACATTCTGGTACAGGCACTAGAACAATACTTAACAATACATATTTTTTCATTTGATAAAAAGATGAAAAAACATGTCAGATGAGGTCAAGAAGTTTGTTTTGCTTATATAACACAGGCTAAAATTGGCAAAACTTTGTTATAAAATCAGGAACTATGGTAAGTAAACAACATTACAAATAAGACTAAGCATTTGATTCTAGCCCTCAGTCACTGACAGCTTGACACATTTCGGCTATCAAAAAATCATTTGGTAATCAATCGTAGTTATAACCCCAACCTTTCCATGAATCATTACAATTAATATTTTGAATACATGGAAGTCATTTTTGCTATCTGAAACATTTAAGCCATCACAGGGATGACTCTTGCTGTGTTTCTGTGTTGTAATTGGCTGACTCAGAAACTGTGAGGTGGTAAAAGGGCTTAGAGGTTACCATGGCAATACCCTGATGCTTGGCATGAACAGCGGCGACGGTTGCTCCAGCCTGATGAGACCTCATTACGAGCTGGTGGGGAGCCCTGTCTGAAATCTCTGGTCCAGACGGTCACTCACAACCAATTAACACACCTTTCTGACTCACTATCTCTTAACTCAGTCCCTGTGTCGCTCTCTGTTAGCCGTGTCCCTGCAGATTTTGTCAGTGAGTAACCAGTGCCAACATACGAACACACAACAACAACAACAACAACAACAACAAACAACCCCGCATTCATACTGATAGATGGAACAAATGGAGCAGTTGGCGGTCATTAGCTTTGTGTGTTTAATGACTGTCCTTCCAGTCTAGGTTAGAGGCCAGCCAATGCACCAGTAATGAGCCTGCTCCACTGCCCCTTCACCCTTCTGGAAGAGTGGAGCTTCTGTGGAGCCAAGACAACTCAGTGGGACCAGAAGTGTTATCAAGGTTAACGGGCCCACTGAGATTAAATGCAGGTTGAGTAAAATTGAGTTTGGGATACAAATGTCTCTGCCTCAGGAAAGGACACAGTCCTAAATATGGATTTGTTTGAACAAATAGACTATGAGTGTGTGCCTGTTTGGGTAAAATTTCAGTTGTACTAAACTGAATACTAAATGCATTTTGATGAATTGATTCATCATTCTATATCACATGTAGGATAAATCTATGTTTCAAAGCTCAAGTTGATGCCTTCATGTTTTTTAATTTGCCGTAAACCCAAAGATAGACAATTACAGTGATGTAAAAGCAAAGCAAATCCTCACATTTGAGAGGCTGGAACATGCAAATCTTTGTTTATATGCCTGGAAATTCCTTTGATTGTAAATTATCAAACTAGCCACTGGGCTTGTTGTACACTAGTGGGCTAGTGTTTGAGAACAACTAGAGGCTGTGTTAGACTGATCTGACAGGCTGCAAAACATGGTGAAATGCAGACAGAGAAAATGATTGGGCAGGGCAGGGATAGTCAGAGGGATGAAGACATGCTAGGGGTCCCTGAAGGACACACAAACACACACTCAAAGGAGGCCTGTGTTGGTACAGGAGATTTTGTGCTGCAGGGCTTGGTGCTGAGCCCATGCTGGCTGAAAAGATATCCATATTCTGTGGTGCAGAGCTGGCATATAGCCCAGAATCAATGTAATATTTACCTACCTTCTCTCTGATTATTGCTCTTATTCAGCATCAGCATGGCATGAATACATGTATGAATCTACTACAGCTGTCATTCAACAGCACTACTGCCCAAAAACCTGCATGCATGAAAAACACAGTAACTATTCTCATTCTGAACTAAGATGGCAATGGACAGGGATGCAGTCACATAGTCACTGTCACACACACAGAAACACCCCAGTTTCAATTACTTTTTCTCTGCTCCTTTCTCTATACACACATTTTTTTTATCCTCTCTATGTTAAAGTCTGGAATATATTGAGGGACAGCTGCAAGATGATCTGGTCATGATGATCTCGGAGCAGAAAAAATGAGCACATATGGCTTGTAAAGCACAGAACTTAGAGTTGAGCATAACTATTTAAAGCTCTCTATATCATATCTGAAGGAGGATTAAAAACCAAACTCTGAGCTGGGCAGTGGTATTTTCAAAGCTGTGTGTGTGTGTGTGTGTTTTAGAGGAATGTCTCTTACCTCTCTGGCTCTGTTCCCAGAGTCTGGGAGGGGAATATGGAGCTGAGCAAATGTAGGATGAAGATTGGTGTAACCATGACAACTGGAACACCAACATCTCACATATAGGCCCATTCAATACATTTGAATCTATATAGACTTTTCATTTACAATAAGCATATTTTAGTCAACCTAGTGTTGTTTCAATTGATTATGAAACACATTTTTACTGCTATAAAAACACACCTACAGCTGGAGATATAAAGTAGACAGCCAAGTATGAAATATGATTTAAGCATGTAGCCATAACCAGGCTGCTCTTTCAAACCTCTGATCCTCAGACAACTGCCCTGCAGCTACACACACACATACACAAACACTTGTCGTGTTTTACTTTGACACTACTCCTGACATGAATATCAATATCGGGTGAAAAAGGCTTTACTCACCATACACAGAGGCTCGACAAGATCTACAGGGATAAAGTAGGGGAGAGCAGAGGCACAACAGTGCATCTTCACTTCGCACTGAGTCACACTGGAATATTACTGTAGCTAGAATGAAGTTGGCCCAGCACAGACACCGTCCAGTTTCAGGGTTTAGCTCAGTCATAACCTCAACCAGACTTCTGATGCAGTCTGTTTATGAGCACAAATGACTGGCATCAGACAGCAGGACATGTGGTGGAAACATGTTTACAGCTGCGGTTTGGGTATGATGTAATGGCAAAATAAAAAGTGGATAAACCATGGTCATTGTCACTGAATGAAAAGTAGGGAAAAGATTGGAATTTGTAAATTTTGTTGAATTTTTACATAATGAGACTATAAAGAAATGGAAGCAGGAAGAAGAATACTGATTGAGGAAAGAGTAGAGAAGACAGAGGGAGGTTACAAGAGAATATCTGATGGATCCAGGGGGCAGGACAGGGCAGGACAGGACAAGGGATTTACAATTCACATCTAGAGCAATAGCTCCCCCTGGGGCAAAGCAGTGATAATACATAAGACCTCGTTAGATTTGACTCACTTTTGCCACCAAGAATCAAGATGATACACATATGCATTTTTTGTTATGGGCTCTGCCCTCCGACGTGCACAGAAAAACACCCCAGTTTACCAAAAAATAAAGGTGCAAAGAATGAGAATTTTACTATGATACATTAGATTTTTAAGAACTATATAAATCTGAAATTTTATTTAATGTCAAAGAAAGACTACAGCCTTCCATAAGAAAGCTGCACATGAATCTCTTTCCCCCTTCCCACTCTCCCCCTCCTCTTCTCCCGCACTCAGAGCACACTCTGTTTTCACTTCAGCACTTTTATGTGTTTACCAGCCTTTACTTTTACAGCAGCCATTAAACACCCACCTTTGAGTGAGAAGGTAATGCAGGGCGAATTCAGAGAAAAAAAAAATTCACCCTGTGATTCATTACTGGCTCTTGATCCCTTAACACCTCATAAGAGCTCACAACTTATTCACACACCAACAGGTTCATGCACACTAGAGCACACATGTGCTTGCAAATGCACACATGCACTCGCCTGTGCCCAGAGCACACAGTACACACATTCCTGATATGTGTCCATGGATATGGTTGGTGCCTCCATGATTATTTTTCCATCCATGGCTGGTAGCACAGCTGTCCGAGGAAGAGGCAACCATTCATTTATGGATCGACTGTTGCTTGAATCAGAGGCAAGAACTGGACATCATCCTGCCAACCTGGACAGAGGCCACCAATCTGGGGCAAAATGGATGAGTTGTATACTCTCATGCCAGATAAGGTCACCACAGCACTGTGACTAGTGTGTCAAAAAGCAAAATCTAATGGGTTTAAATATCAGCAAAAACACACTGATGCCAACAACAGACCATGACATGAACATAGATGCCTATGTTGCCCACTGAAAAAAGCCACAGGACACATGTGCCAGAAGCCAAAACCCTCAAACCAAGGCTGATGAGCATAACCACTGGCTTTACTTACAGGAAATACTATAACTACACCCTATTTAAATTATAGCATACAAAACTGACCTTTTCAAGTTGTTTCATAACAGAAGGGCTGGTATACTCACTGAATGCATGTAAACACTATTTACACTGGATGTTTGTCACCAAAGTACTTTCTATATCAGAAAGTCATGACAAACGTGTAATAAAGCAATTGCAAAGGCAGTTTTTAAAGGTATATTAACAACTGGTTTTGTCTTTTTCCAGTCTTTCATTGGCATGTTGATATCATTTATCCTAAATTATTGATGGAAACGTTCAATACGCGGAAATGTATTAAACATGCATCTGCTGTCACTCCTTTCATTTAACAGACATGACCAGAAGGCTAGCAGAATGTTCTAAAATATCAAATGTAGGAGTTATATTAGCCTTAGTGACACAACTAATAAATATTTTAACAGCAAAACATTTAAAAAATAAAGTCAATGTGGATGGAGGTTTAGTTGCATGTTTGAATCTTAGCTATTACCAAGAAAAGTCACAAGATGTATCATGACAACAGAATGACCATTATTAACTTTTAGTCTACTCTGTTTATTCTACACCAATTTACACCTCAGCACACACTGAAAATACAGCTTCTCTAGTCTGTAATGTAAATGTATGGTACACGATCCCTTGTGCAAGAAGAATGAGAGACAGACAGAACATGGCTCAACAGCACCCCTAGTGATCAAAAGCTCTATAGTGTGCCTTTAATTAGAATCATCCTTTCAATATTCCCTTGTTTCGTTATATCAGACAATGTGTGGTGTGTGGGACTGTGTGTGTGCATGTCTGAGGTCTTTGTCATGCTGCGTGCTGGGGTGATTTCTGAAGCCTGTGAGGGATCACAAGGTGGGGTTTCATGGGGGGTCGGGGCAGCTTTAGTTGTTAGCACAGATACTGAGTGTGAGAAAGTCGTGACGGTTAGCGCTGGCTGCAGCTGATATGAGTCCACTGGGAGTTCCCCTCTGCTGAGGTCATCCCCTCACAGTCCCAACACTCGTACATCACTTCTGACATCACTGGTGATCCTCGCCAAGCCGTTGCCATAGGCAACATAAACAGGAAAAAGCATGTGTGTGTGCACGCCTGATGTTAACGTTATTGGTGTTTTATTGAGTATAGCATGACGTGCTATATGCCATCATTCACAAAGGTAATTGTCCATAAATGTACTGTTATTATGTTTAAATATTAGCTCTCTACCACAAAGCTGTCTGTGTTCTGTTTCTTCAGTACAGATGAATACCATTAAATAATTGTGCAATTCTCAAAAAAAAGAGCAAAAAAAAAAAAAAAAGCTAAGCTAACAGTAAAGCATAAGATTAACCTACAAAGTGTTAATCACTGTGTTTGGTGTGTGCCTGTGTGTTGGTACGTGTACGCGTGTGTGTGCCTACAGCTTTTCCTGTGCCCCTGCTGTGCAAGTCAATGCTTGGTATCCTGGGAAGTGGGGCGGCAGTGCCAGCAGTAATCAGAGCTCTTTGTATCCACACACACAGTCAGTGTATAATCAGGAAAATGTTCTTTTTTCACCAATAATAGCTGTAATCCTCTCATCTCAATATGATGTGTAACCTGTGACATGCTCAAAACTTGGATTTTGCTGGATATTTATACCTGGCCTTTGACTTGTTTCAAAATAGATTTAATGAGCTTTTAAGTCCAGCTTTTATAGCGACAGCAGAACCACTGAGAATTACACTGTCGGAGCTAGTGGGGGGGTGGGGGGATTTAACATGCAGAGGGGTAGTGATAATCTTCAGGGGCATTTAAGAACTATGTACAAAGGATCAGGCATGCATGACGCTGCACTTGTCTGTGTATTTATGTCTACCGCATACCTATTTACACACACATGAACATATATATCGATATCAAATTAATAAACACACACACACTTTTTAGAAATACGAGAAGATGAAAATAGAAGAATAAAGAGACTCATGACTCCTGTATACAGGATGAGAGTGATTTAACATTGAAAAAATATCTAACATTAAAATCCTCTACTTCATAGACTGTGCAGAATGAACTACTGTGGTAGTGTTGCAAACCCATCAAAAGCAATCAGGCTGTAGACTGAACAGTTTTTGAGCAAACTGCAGATCATTTGCAATGACAAGAATGACAAGGATATTTTGGGTGCCACTGGCACACCCACGCAATCCACACACAGCACCACAAAAATGAATGCCATTCTTTGAGAAAACCTAACTCAAGAAGAGATTTTTCTCAAATAATTTGCCTGCCTTCAGCAGCACATATAAGCTTACTCGCATGGTTCATTTTGCATAAACTTGCCCTACTTGACTTGATTTTAAGACAAACATTGTGATTAAAATTGCATGATGTCTAGCTAGGGAGAAGATTACTTGAATATTTGCCTCCAACCCACAACTATGAGTGAAGCTAGATGTTTGTTAGACTGTCATGACGTATGAAATGTCTTTGATTGTAAATCAGAAATGTTACTGTCATATGTAAAATAAATAAATAAATAAAAGCTAGGACCCCATGATATCTAAATATGCCTCTGCAATCTTTAATAAGGCATGCCTCTGTAATTGGATCCGTTGCAACGATGAAAGACAATAAGTCAAAAAGCTTATGAAACTATTCACGGTGGGATCTTAAGACGTGAAGCATTATAACAATGACGCCCAAAGTCCTTAAAATGTGCAAAATGTGAGTTAATGTTTACAGTTTTGACACATGATGAAGCACATACCTACATTTCTTTGTGTGTAGGCCCACGGTATATGTCACATCAGCACTGACCAGACCCCCCTCTTGGTTGCTGTAATCTGTCTTGCAGTGTGTGAACTGACTTCGACAGTGCGCATGTGTGCCAAGATAAGAGCAGAAACATAAAAAGCGCAGGCTGGCGATCAAAAACAAGAGACAGATAAGCTCAGGGTGCTGCTCTGAAGACTCAACCATCCTAAAATAAAAGAGGCTGAATGAATCAGAGAAGTGAGAAAGAAGAGAGGGGGATCAGAAAAACCCATCTGGTCCTTGCATATGTATTCAATCCAGCTCACAAAGCTGAGAGAGTCTGTTCTCATAATACATAAAGACATAATAAAATAAATAACCTAGATGGCTGCAATGTAGCATACTTTGACCTATCTGTATGGCTGAAATTCATTCTTCTTTTTTCTATTTACTGATTTTCATTTTGCTTTGGGTTAGTATGTATGTTACAATATATGATTTACATGAACTGAATAACTTGCTTATTGTAAGGGTCTAAATGCCCTTTAGGTTTGTAAACCATGCTTTGTTTTCCTCCCAAAATGTATTTATATTCATTCATACATCCATTTTGTCCCACTGTGGTGCTTTCTTTGTCATTAATCGTGGTCTTAGTCTTGCTCCATCTCTGTCAGATTCTCTATTTTCTATTGTTGGACACAGTGTATTGACATCACTGCTGAGTGAATGCTATTACTGTGACCAAAACAAACCCCAGCTTTGTAACCCACTTGAACACATGTCACTCTTCTTCATTCTAATTTGTTTGCTAGCACACATACTCTACAGTGCAGCGCTTCTTGTGCCAAATGACAGCACCTCATTGGCCATGGTGACATAAAGTGCTGATATAATGTAAGACATACTAACATGGCTGACATCAGACCAGTGAAAAGACTAACGCAAAATAAGGATGATCTCTGTCACAAAGAATTGTAAAACAAGGTCAAATCTCAACACATCACTATTATGTTTCTCCATTAAATATTTTACATTTAAAGATACTTACTATGAAAAGCTAGAACTGATTATGTACAGGACTTCTACAGAAGTAATTAACACTGATGCCAAGTTACAAAGAGAGGCTGTTCAGACTGTATTCAGCAGTGACCTCAGTCACACTCATGCCACCTGCATAGTAACATCATCGCTGCTCGCCTATAAACCACACAAAAGATGCAGGCTTAGCTTGCAACAGCCAGAAATAAACTGGAAAGTATAGACAGACACAGACCAGCTGCACTGACAGAGGGAGATGACTGAATTACACATGACCATATGGCAGAAACTGCACAGTCAAACATATCCTGGGAGGCCGTGGAGGAAATGAGGGTGGGTGTTTTATCACTGTCCCAATCGCTGCCACCTTCAAACTTTGCAGATCATGTGTGCTGCACAAGAACCACAGAAGCAGATGTGGAGGCGACTTTCACCCTTTTATATAAGTGTACATCCATGCTGCCTTGCCCATTGCTGAACACTAATGATGTCAACACACACCTGTTGGTATGGCACTCGGCCCTGCCCTGGTGTGGATAAACAGGCACAGGAGTGGTTGCCCAGCTCTGGCAGAGCATTGCAACAGCAGCTGGCATGTACGGTTTCATCTGGCAGAGAAAATGAAAAAGCTAAGAAAAGTAAATCCAATCCAGGCCAAGTGATTCTCTTTAAAGTAGAGCTTTTCATTACTGTTTCAACATCAGGGGGTCTCATCAGAGTCCAGCCATGGACAGACACACACTGATGAGCTGAGAGGTAGGAGAGCAAAGAGACTGACAGAGAGAACAGGACTTGCTTTGACAGCGTAAGCCTTCAAGCAAAAATTCCCATTGAAAATCTGACACATGCAAAGACCAAAGCCTTCCAAACAACCACCAGCACTTTCTTCTCTGAGCTAAATACTACAGCAGCATGTAAGTCAGTTCAATGGGCTTGATAATGCCTTAACTGTCACTGGCATCTGTATCAGTGTGTATATGTGGATTTGTGTGGAGTTTAAATGTATCATTGCATGTGTATATGAGTGAGTGCTTCCCGTCTGTGTGTACAGAATTTGTGTTTCCTCATACAATGTCATTGTGAGCTACGCTCTTCCTGCATTTGGTGGGGGGTGGGGGTGGGGTGGGGGTGTTGAGTCCACCAAGGGAACTTTGGCCTGAACAAACTCCCCTTCCTCCCATTTTATCTCTCTTCTCTCTCTCTACCCGACATCCATCCAACCCTTCCTCCCTCCATCCGCTCCCTTGTTCCTTGTCAGCTGGTGTGGGGGGGATCCAGATGCGAAGGGGGACTTGGACAGGAAAAGGAGAGAAGGGAAGAGAAGAGAGAGAGGGAGAGAGAGGGAGATAGAAATCCACATCCCCTTGCTGACAGACTTCATTGTCCAAGACCTTTTGGACAAGCCTTTATACACATACACATACAAACAATTATGCGCAGCAAACAATGGAGTCTCTCTAGACAACTAGGCCCGATTGTTTTGTGTGTGTGTGTGTCCCTATGTGTGTGTGCATGCATCTGGCGACAAAACAAATCAATGAACAACATCTTGCAGGAGATTTGGTGTTGATATTTAGCTAGCTTATTTACTAGGGGTCTTGGCCAGGCGTGAGGCTATTGTTCTCGTTCAGTGAGCAGAGATGAGGAAATCAATGAGGACATAAGAGAGTGATGACAAACAGTGAGGCAGTAGTATGCCAGCTTCTCTCTTTGTTCTTCTTTTTTCTGCTTTTCTCTCCCTCTGTCTCAGTCAAATTCTACATTTATGTTGTCATGCAGGGAAACAGGAGTAAATTATTACATTTCACTGAGTGCACACATGCGCACTGAGACAGGAGAGGACAGACATATAATCACAGAGAGATACGCCAGAGCATTGAACACAATCTCAACACATGTACACTACACACACCCACACAGCATGGAGCCATGTGTATTAAGTTAATAGAGTGAGTCAGCAAAAAGGGAGCTAGTCAGTCAGAAACAGTAGAGGAGCTAGAAAGGCTCTCGCTATTGGAGCATTCCTCTCGCCAACTCACTCTATAAAAGTTTCTCAACATTCTTTTCACAGCGTGCTAGCTTCACTGTCTTGTTGAAAAATCTC
Organism: Lates japonicus; assembly: GCA_033238685.1. Taxonomy (NCBI): domain Eukaryota; kingdom Metazoa; phylum Chordata; class Actinopteri; family Centropomidae; genus Lates; species Lates japonicus. The sequence goes on from BRZM01000008.1 coordinate 134,035, forward strand.
CCACTGCACATATCACCTCAGCTTATATCAAACTAAGAAGCATCAGGCAAAATCTCTGTCATAGCAAACAAATGAATGAGACAATTCTTCTCCCCTGACAAAAGCCCAAAATTAAAATGTCAGTACTCACCGCGAGGCAGACAAAGGCTTTTCCAGTCAATCTTTCTGCAAAGCTAAGACAGACTCCGTCTTTGAAAATGGGAGCAACAAGTAGTGTACAGTGGAGAACAATGCATGTCTGCCGGAGCGCAGCAAAAGCGTAAGCAGAGCGGAGACACAGAGAAGTCCAGTCATCAGGCTGCTACTCACATGGGACGGGGAGAGGAGGGGAAGGGAGGGAGGGTTAGCTATAGGATAGACTACAGTAACTTAGATTTTGGCAGGGGGAGGGATCTCTCCACTCTTTTTTCGCCCCTTCTCTCCAAAAATGTTTCAGCAAGTATCGCCTTTCTTGTCTGTTTCAAAACCGAGCTGGTCTGGCCTTCCTCTCTTGGTCCACTCCCCTTTCCTTGACTATCTCGCCTCTTGTCTCTTTTGTTCCTGCTGTCTTTCCCATAAGAGCTAACACACAAATGTTGCGTCTCTTTGTCGTCTCCGTTATTCAGTTGTGAATAGGCTGGCGCTCTCCTTTAAAGGTGTCTTCCTGGAAAAGTCAAGAATGTCAAGCTCCACCTAGACACACCTAAGTTGTGCAGACACACACAAACACACACACTACAGACATGTTTGTTCCTACGTGCACATATACAAAGTGACCCAGCTGGCTGCTAGAGGCAGGACAGTCTCCTATTGACTCAATTGTCTGTAATGGTCATACATTCAATCATAAGAACAGAACAGAAAATTACAGGGCTGCTCAGGTTTTGGATCCCTCTCTTTCTCTCCCTCTCTGATGTCACTAGTGTTTTCTGCCTTTTCAGTCAAAGGCCCTAATTCATAAGTGGCCCAGTTACCACACTGTACTGGGGGAAAAGGAAGAAAAGCAAAAAGAGAGGCAGAGAAAAGAGTAACCTGATAGCTAAAAGCATTGAAGCCCAGATAGGTCACTCAGCAGTGAGGTTTGGGTTTTTTTTCGATGTTAATTGGAGAGGAAGGCGACCAAGAGAAAGAAGAAGGGAAAATCATCCCATTTTGAACATGCACCTCGAGACTCCCTGGTCGTGGGAGAGAAGGAAGAATGAGGGGAAAAAAAGGAAAGAAAAAAGGCAAGAGAGGGGAATGGAGGGGCAGGGGAGGACAGACATGGGCTTGGATAGGTACCAGAGCAACTTCTTCTCCTCATCCCAAATCCAACCTCCAGGACACGGCTCACCAAGTCAGTCTTGCTGACAGAACCAAATAACATAGAGTACACCACTCTTCCAGACACGGGGGTGACTATGAGCTGACACTGACAACACTGGTAAATAGGAAACAGATCGTAGACACAGTCACACACAAACTAAGCAGTGAAACTCAAAAGTACTATGGAGCCATGACCAGAGCTGATGAGCACCACCCAAAAAGAGAAGAAAAAAAGTAACTACATGTCAAGACTACCAGATACCATGTGGAAGACCGCAGGAACTCAACTGGTCAACAATGTTTTCCTTTGTGTTTCTAATGCTGATGGGGACTGTTCAATGACATAGCGACAGCATGAAGAGCAAGTTAAATACTCTGTATTGTAATGTTCTCCTTTTCAGTACATTCAACGATGTACCAAAGCCATTTTCAAGGTGAAACTTCTCCTTGTGTGTTGGAAGTAGACAAACCTACAAATTCTTCCTTTTATTAACTAGACAAATACTCCTATTTTATATTAAACCATCAAAGCTCTTTCAATTACAAACCTTCATCCTTTGTTTCACAAAATATTGATTATAAAAAGGCAATATTATTACTTTGGGTGCAACAGTGTTATGGGGAATGATATTCAATTGAAAAATAATTGCACACAAGACTGGAGAACAATAAAGGCAATATATTTAATGATTAAGCCAGCGGTGGTATCACTTTAAGTCACTTATTAAATGAACAAGCTCTCAAATGAAAGATACTGGCAAGGAAGCTGGTTTTAAATCTGCTTACTTCCACTGTGAGATGCTTCTCGTGGGTGAAATAGCATGAATACAGTGATATCTGTCCAGTGACACTCGGCCAACCTGTATATCTCTTGTATAAACTAATATTATTGTGCATCCTGTTTAGACCTGTTGTCTAACATTTAGAAGGAAACATAGAGCAAGGTTCATGTAAACACATAAAAGGAATTACAAAAAATGACGAAAAGACTTTTCAAGGATGTGCAGTGAGGGTCAAAATATATAAACCACGCAGAACACAGGCGTGTATACACACAGATAAAGACACAGAGAAAATGTGGTCAAATTCTTTGTTCAAGTGGTTGGACAGCACATTTCCTGTGTGTGAAGTCAAATATTTTTAACGTTTCTGGGTCACTGGTGAGGCAATTTCGGATACTTTCTATTAAACCATCTGCTTGGATCAGTCAGTTGTAATCACAGCATTGCTATGTTTGACTCTTTTGGAATTACACAAACCTATGTGTCAGTTAATGAAGCCCTCCATCTTTTCCATGTGAATGTGTATAAACAAGAAGCAATGGATTTTTCTTTCAATTCAGAAGAACTAAAGGGCTGAGTACAGGAAGGCACATTAACACATTATCAAAATAGGTCTCTACATGTAAACACACACACACACAAACACAAACACAAACACAAACACAAAACACATACACATACACTGAGAGACACATAAAATGTTTATTACAGCCATCTCCGTAAGGAGGCAACTTGCTGGCAGGTACAGAAACATCAAAGCATCCTTACGTTCAACTGCTGCTGGAGGCTGAGATGCTTTACTATGGCTGAGCTGGCTTTGTCTGCATGGGTGTGCAAGCAAACCTAGTTAATAGTCATCATAGTAAACCTGCAAGCTAGTATGTCTATTATATATATTATATTTTATATGATACCCTTCACTGCAGTATTAACACAGAAAGTAATTAAAAGCATTCAGAAGTAGTTTTAACAATTGCCATTTGTGAGAAGCCCCTCTTGAAAGTGCTCATGATAAAAAAAACACTGATGAATTTTTCAGTTGTTTAGTACTACTATATAATTTCTGTAAATGTAGTGTTTTACGCTGCAAGCTTTGTTGCTAGTAAAGCTTCTGTTTTTTTGGTGTGCATCTGGCTCTGTCTCTCTCTCTGTCTCTTTCTTACACACACACAGAGGCCACACCAAAAAAAAAAAAGAGGAAAAAAAAGACACTAATCAAACTCTCAGAATCAATTAGCGAAGTGTAAAAAGGCCATTCAGTTACTTTTAGAAGCAAGCGCCGTCCTTGTTCCTCCTGAGGCAAACAATCAACCAGCAGACACAAATTAACACTGAACAAGAGTACTTGTCTTAAGTCTGATCACCCACTAGCAATAGATGGTAGCACCAGGGAGTGAGTGTGCCTGTGTGTGTGTGTTTGTGTACTTGAGAGCCCTGGTATATGTTCTACCCAGTAAAATTTGTGATATGTTAAAAAATATATCAAGATAGAAATGTCAGAAATGGGTTAACTGTGTTACAGTATAGCTGAAGACCATAGGGAATAGTATTAACATGCATTATACTATTGTATATTCCTATTAAATGAAGCACATTGAAAAATTCCTTAATATTCCCTCGCACCCTCTCTTAGTGCAGGGTGACAGCCCAACGAGCTTAGCTAGTGACCACAGACGGCTTTAGAATACTGATCAATGTGACTGGCGCTAACTAGACATACTGTATATACACACAGCCATGCTCATACACGCATCCACACAGGGACACGTCTCCCTTCACCATCTGCTAGCCAAGACTGGGTAATGAGTCTAGACACAGAAAGAAAGAGAGAGAGCGAGAGAGAGACAGAGGGCAGGGGGAGCTTCAGAGCTTTTCAGAGACAAAACGGGAGAGAATTTCACAAATTTTCAGTCTAAATGCCTATGCACACGCACGTGCACACCTGCCAGAGTTTTTAACTGCATCAAAGGATTTTCTGACAGCCCAACCGTGCCTGACAAAATTCAAAAGCATTCATGAATTTTAAACAAGCGGTGGTTAAGGAATTTAGCAGCAACATCACATTTAAAGTAATTTATATGCAAATGTGTAACAAGTGGCAGTGCACAGAGGGACCGCAGAAGAATTAGTGCTCGCTCATTGACTTAACTGACCTGCTACACTAATATAGACTCCTATTAATGAGCTACCAACCTCCACAAATACAAACACACACACACCTACAATACATGCACAGTGCTTGCAGAACACTTCATGCCGCTGTTTTTAATTTTTGTTATTTTTTAATTTTTTATTATTATTCTTGATTTTAGAGGTAATCTCTTTAACCCCACTAAAAAATTGTAGCATTCTGCCACTAGATGGCAGTAAAGATCTGGTCTTACCCCCCCCCACACACACACACATATGCACGCACACACACACACACACACAAAGATACTATACTGGTAGGCATGCCAGAATGGGGAGTGAACGTGATGAAAGACCACAGTAGAAAGCAGACAACCAGACTCAACCGCAGAGCACGTAGGACTGAGAGTTAGAGACAAACAGTCCAAGGCTTTTCTCTCACACAGTATCACTACATACCACAATGTAAAAGTTTACAGCTCCAAAGGCCGAGCCGACATGCATATAGCTATAAAAGCAGAGGTTATTTTTTGCCTATCAAGGCCAGTAGATTGGACTGGTGGTTGCGGGGGAAGCGCTCTTGTTCTCTTTGAGTGGCACTGGCAAGCTTGGCTGTAAAATGAAATGAACAACCGTTCTGTATTCCATATTAGTGTCAGTGCCGCAGGCTATGGGGGGGCTGGTTGTGTGTTGATTAAGAGAGACAGGCGAGCTGGAGGAGGCAGAACTCCATTAGATTTAGCCAAGAGGGTCAAGAGGCCACGACGCCTGGGCTCACAATGTCAAGCTGCATGGAACTTTTTTATTTCACTGAGTTAGAGGCTAGCAGCATCTTGTCTCTACCAGAGGGTCAAGTCTCTTGCGGGCTGAGTATAAAGTCAACTAGTTGAGATTGATATTATTATTTACTTAATGTTCTGCCAATTCATTGGATGAGATATTAGGGAAACATTGGAGCAGGTACACTATAGTACTTTCAAAGTTGGCCCCACGAGGAAGTGTTAAGTGAATTGAAATATCTTTGGTGATCCCCTGATCCCCTTCAAACAACTGCAAAGCTAATGCCATGCTATCAATTCACTCTTACTTGTATTTTGTACTAACTAGCAAATATTAGCATGCTAACATGCTATATTAGCATGCTAACAAGATGTTGACCATTGTAAACATGATATTGGCTAAACATCAACACATCAAGCACTGTCATTGTGAGCATGTTAGCATGTTAATGCTCTAGCACTGCTGTATAAGCACTATCGTATATAGCCACTAGCATGTATGTTTACTCTCACAGCTACATAACTATATAAAAATATCTCACTATTGTTTAGCATTCACACGGCCAGATATAAACAAAAAGTCAACTTCTCTGAAACTCTGACACTACTGAAATGAGAGCTATATACATATGACTTTGTTAAATGTGAAATTGGCTGCTTTTTAAACATACAAATTATAAGATGTGGTTGGTCTTCTCTGTTTGGAAACATCTGAGCATGGCTTGGCTAAAGAAACATAGCATTAGCAAATTTGTCGGTCAACTGGTGACTAGAAAATAAAATCTTAAAAATTTCCCAAACCTAACTATTCACTCAATTGTGAACAGTAAAACCATGAATTCCACAGTATTAACTGTGCAGAGGGTTTTCATGGATGTACTGTGTGCCTGGTTACAATTTCTTCTTTAGACCCAATGGATTTGGATCCACTGCTCAACCTCTAACCCTCAAATTCTTTTTCCTCCAACATCCATTTTGGGTCTTTGTTTGACTACTAAACCTTTTTTTTTTTAAATAGTACAAAAGATTTATCCTGAATTCACTATAGCCAGTTTCACCAGCTCTCACACAACAAAAACAGGGGCATTCTGAAGCATTCTTATCTACAGTAAATCACTAGAATCTTGAATTTGTACTCTGTATTATAAATCTTCATTGTCGTCCTCATCCTCACCCTCTTTCTTTTGTCTCACTCCACCTTGCAGCTCAAATCACAGGTTTGGGGCCAAGCAGTCCAGTCCAGAGTACCAGAAATCCACTGAGAGAGCTGATGATTGCCTGTGATTACAGTCGGTATCCTCCCCTCCCTCCAACCATCTCCTCTGGGTCATCTGGCCAGGCCCGGCAGAGGTAACGCTCTCTACGCTAGAGTCATTAACTGGAGAGAGCCTGAGCGAAGAAAATCTCGCTAGGGAGGCACTGACACGTTTCCCTCACCTTGACATTGCCTGGAGGTTACACCATTCATTTCGTGGTAAAGTACAGTTCTGGGAGGTGAGAGTCATGTGAATCAAGGGTTTCTGATACATAAAAGGTCTCTCTGTGTGAAGAAGTCTTATTCCCTTGACTCTAGCTGTTCAGCGTGCTCTGAGCTGTTGGAATGTGTGTCGATGAAAGACGTGTGAGAGAATAACTGTGTATGTGTGAGAGACAGAGAGAAGGACTGTGAATCTGTGTGGATTTATGTGTGTTCAGTGACACGTGTGCATGAAAAAGCATGGTCAGTCTACAGAAAAGGCGTAATACGGAGTGAGTAGTGGCAGAAAAGACATAAACTCACACGAGCCTCAGCCTAATCCCATGTCCTGACACAGCTGACTGTTGTCTGTCTGATCAGTCAGTCACAGCAGTTATAGCTGCACACCATGTCTGTCTTCTCATATTACCCAGTGACACTGACTGCCTGTCTGTCAGCTGATCAACAAGATGAAAAACTGACAGGTTAAAGTCAAAAGGCAAAATGACAATAACAGTCATCAAATGTCACTTGCCATGGAAAGCCATAGACGACCTGGCCAAACTTCCAGATGGGGTTTTCCTACTGTAGAAATTTGCATGTGCGTAATAAAATATGCAGGCATGTCTATGTGAGGTATGTGGAATATACTGAATATGCGAGCCTGCCGGGTGTGATTTGCTAGTAACCTGCACCCTGGTTCGACAGTTGTTTTCACTGCATGTCAGTCAAAATCCTGAGGAGTGATCGACAGCTGCCTGTGGCTCTTGTAAATTTATCGGCTGAATCAACCCTGTGCTGCCCTGAGATGTGCCTGTGATCCTCCCTCGTCTCACTCTCACTCTCCTTCTCCCCCCTTCTGTCCCTCCCTCCCTCCAGGGCGTTTAGGTAGGGTAATACCAAGCTGTCAGCGGAGCGGTGACTGGTCCTGACGTGTGCTTTACCTCGGCTCTCTGGGGATTGGAGCCCAGCCAGCCGTGTGTAATTAAAAGAGCATAAAGACAGATCAAGCTCTCTGCCGCTCTTTCTATAAAAGAAGCCTTGAAGCTGAATCCAATGTCCTGCTCTGTCAAGCTCCAGGGAACTCATTTATTAAAATGTTCAATGATGATGGAAGAAATCTAATCTGCATCTGATTTTGGTGAACAAAAATACGCAAAAGAAATGTAGTGATTTATCAAACAACCTTTTAAAAGCTGTTTTTTTCTATGTGTGTTACAAAAGGAAGTGGGAATCCCAGACCTGCCACAAGTGAACTGAGCAGTAGTAAGTAGAAGTCAGTCAGGTCAGTAGACTTTAACTCATCTTTTTTTTTTTTTTTGTGGCAGTTTCCATTTCAATTCCACCGCTTTTCATCATGTTGAAGTATTGTGTCTGTGTAGGCTGCACAAAATCGAGCCTGTCAGAACACTGAGTCCACAAATCATCACTCAGTTTCTCACCTTGCCCTGATATTTCCCCTCACCTTCCCTTGTTTCCAGCCTCATGGACAACCAAAAGGCTCAAAACTATAAGGTTGTGGTCTGTAAATTGTGCATGAGTGCTTTTTTCAAACTCATCTGTGTCAGCAATGGCCTTGGGATATATCTTAATCATTGTTTTAGTTGACATTGTGATAATTTAATTTTCCCAATTTGTGTTGGGTGCCTTGCAATCCAAATTGAATCCAAATGTTGCTGTAGGTTGATAATTTTTTTTAATTCTCAAGGGTTGTCAACTTAGAAATTGCTTTTTCACTGTTTAAGGCTGCACAGTATTCTGACGAATAGAAGATGCTTTCATTCTGCATATAGCATGAGCACAGAATCTGACAAAGACGGGATACATGCATCTTGGCACATCGCTCAAGTCCTTTTGCCAGTCAGTGAGTCTGTTTTAATCTTTGCTTGCCTCTGTCTCAAATTAGTAATTCAGTTTCTCTTCATGAGCGGAGGCATGCTGTTTCATCTGCTCTACAGCATTCATATCAGACCAATAAAATGAGAGTTCAAAAATTCAATTCTCACCTCCTCTGACTGGCTGCTTTCTTGTCACAAATCTGATTATTTACACCCACGGTGAGCAAGGCACACTAACGTCAAAGTGATCAACACTTCTCCTAGGCAGTGGCTGGAGGAAATAAAGGAGAAGCAGAAGCCCAAACTGCTGAGGAGTGAATTCATAGAAGAAAGAGGTAAAAGGTAAAATGCAGTTCATCGTAGAATGAGTGCTGATGTTGGTTGTAAAATTCTTCAACAATGTTGGCAGTGGTATATGTGAACTATCTGTACCCTCAAGGCTTTCCCAGTGAGGGGAGTTCACAGGCTGAGAGAAAAAAAAATAGTGTATTAAATAACCAGGGGTAGACCACAGTTAATGATGTGTTGTATATTTTGCAGACACTGTGATTGTACACTGCTAAAGTTTTGGGTCTGGAAGGTATGGTGGTTTATGCTGCAGTGGAACGTGGAGATGATGGTTGTTGGGGTCTATTCTGGGGTGACTGGCATTTTGTTTTCTGTCAATGGACTGTAACACAATTGATGGATAAAACTACCAGGAAATGACTCCAAATGTTCCTGGAAAACTAGAGGCTCCTCGTTTTGTATGGTTTGAGGTTATATAAAAAATACGAGTTATTATAAATGCAGCAATTTATATGAATTGGCTAAAATTCTTTATTAATCCTCACATTTAGTCATTCAGTGGGAATGGCTGTTTCTGAAACAGCTTTTTCTCATAGGAGCCATCAGTGGATAAATAAGAATTTATAAATGACTGTTTTCTCCATGAGATGCTAATGGTTTTGCATTTTTCAAAAGCAAATCGAAGGATATCAACCCAAGGATGTGTAATCAATATATATTTATGAGTGTAATGTGATAGCCATTTAAAATAATCAATATTTACCGCCTTACTGATAACCAAGGCTGCTTGTTTATGGCAGCAAAGCCATGCCCTTGAGGCTCTATTGGAAGGTTTGTGTCCTCATACATCACTGCACACGCACAGACTTGTGTATATGCACCCTTACCCACCCACATACACATTCCCTGTGATAGCCCCACTGGGCCCGAGACCCCATTACCACGACAGGTTCCAATCTTGTCCAATTCTAGCCAGCGTGGGCCCACAGACAAAGTCCTGACATGTGGGTTACACTCACAAAACACTGGCATTAAAAATTTCAGGAGTTTTGGAGAGGGAAGAAGGACAAAAAAAAACTAGGGAGAGATTTGAGATTAATGTGAACAGGGTGTGCTTGCACTGTGCAATATTACAGTCCTAGCATGCGCTGGCAGGATGGAATTATTGAGTATCATCTTTATTTACACACGCCTACACACACACACACACACAGTCAGGAAGGTACTATGGTGCAGGTTCAGGGGAGTGTACGTTCCCTTGTGACAAAACGAGACAGCTCTCCAGAAAAAAGGACAGCACTGATTTTTTTGTTCAGACAGATGAACATTACGTTTTACCAAAACAGGACGTTGTGTGAACTTATAGTGCAGGTAAAAACAGGGAGGAATTCTGGGGTTTTAGCTGTGCATTAAGGGTTGTGCTATTTCTATACTGGAAACAATGATTTGTGTCCTGTCTCAACACCAAAGATCAGGTCAGAAAATTTCTGTGAGCCTTCTTTTGAAAAGCGTTGACAGATGACCTATTTTGTCATTAAGGTATGAGGACTTGTTGGTCAAAACTGCATTGTAATAGTCTAATTACACACGAACCCCACAGGCCATAAAAAGGCTTGGATCTTTGCTGTCAGCTATCCTCTATATGAAATATGGACACCTATCTCAAGCTCCTCTACTCTCTTGCTCCATCTCCGTTCCCCTTGGCTGCCTTTAATTACAGATAGAGGGATAATAGAACAGCAGAGGGCCAACCTGCCAGGAAAGGGGAAATAACAACGACCGGTCACAGGAGCCAGCGGATTGCTGGGATTAGGAATCACCTTTTCCTGGTGAGCCAGTATGGGCAGTGTGGGCACAGTCCTTCCCAAACCTCCTCCTACCCCCACCCCCACAGACACTCGGCAAAAAATGATTGATTGCCGTGTCCTTACACAAGATGGAACCAGGCTGGAGGCCCGGGGGCTGTGCACATCGCCAGAGCTGGAGATGGCTTACCGACAGGGTGAACAATGGGATACTGTCAGCGACGAGGCCTTTGCCCAACATTATTCAAAGAGAATGAGACATAACAGGTGAGTGGTTGAAATAATTATTAGACAGTGTAACCCCTCTGTTCGTGTTATGCCTCGTATTATTTCAGTGTGGTCTTTTCCTGTGGTTTCTCAAGGTTAATTGATGAGGAATAATGGATTGTGGAGCTGGGGTTTTGCGGTGTTTGTTGGCGGGGTGTTTCGTAACCAGCCCTGAAGCAACCCAGTGGCCCAGAAATTCCATTTAATAAAGATTAGCTCTCTTTCTCGCAGACCTCATTCTCCTTCTTAATTAAAAGATGAAGATAAAAAATTGGTGGGCTGCAAGCATCAGAAAATATCCCCAGGACTTCTTACACAAAACACAGCTCAGTGCTCACATGAAAGGATTGGACTAATGCATATTTAATGCCAATGGGAAACAGCTCAGATCAGTTCCTTTACCGAGAGCATTGGGAAAACTGAAAATACTGTTACTATAACCCTCTGCTCCTTGGGCTGTATGAGTGTGTGCAGCATGCCGTGTGTAAGTAGGTATATACCACGTGCGTGTATATACATGTGTGTGTGTATATGTGAGTGTGTTTGTGTGTCTACAGGGGGTCGGGTGGGCTTCACAAAGCATGATCGCACAGCAGGACTCAGTTCCTGTGAAAAGGTAACACAGCAGGGAAACACGCACAGATACACATTACAACACTATAGGATTATTGTCCCAGCCTCATGTAATACATTTCTTCTGCTTCGTCCAAGACGGAAAAACAGAGTTATTTCTGAGACAGAGCCATCTCACTGTTACTGAAAGATTATGCTCTTGTTAGTTAAACTACTTATTCAATAAAAACCAGAGGGGAAATTAAAATTTTCCTTTTGTTAAACTAAAGCAGAAATGAACATAAATGTTATTCTATTCGCTTACGAATTCACTTAAGACTGCTGTGGACCAGCAGGAGGTGTCAGTTACTATGAATTGAGAAGAATTGTAATAAAGCTTAAAGGGCCATACCAGCTGCTTTGCATACGTGACCCCACTTACTACAGATCCAGAGAATTTGTAGTGTATTCCAATCTTGTCTCCAGCTGGCTGCCTATCATGCGCAACTTCTCCTCCTGCATGTCTCTAGTTTTTAGGAATGGGAATATATGCAGTAAAAATCATTTCACAATCAGGCACAGGCAGTTTGTGTGAGTCTACCTTAGCATTCTCTCTCACTATACATAAATATAGAAACACTACCAGCTGTCCTCAGTCTTCTGGCCCGTATAAAAGCAACACACACATATAACAGTCCTTGGCTCTTAGGCAGTACTTTGTAATGACACATGGTCATGTCCAATTGACAACACCCTCTGGGTTGAGTATCATTTTCAAGTCAAATCAAGTTATTCATGCATCACAGCTTCATGTGACATCTGGCAATTTAGTGGCAGAATATGAAGCCTACTGAAAGAGAAACATGCACCTTTATATATCTTCCTCTTTCTTTCCCCCCCTTCTCTCCCCCGCTCTCTTGATCTTTCTGCTCCTTCTTCTCAGATTTTTTTATTCAGTCCCTGCTTTTTTAAACCAGTCCATCCTCTATTTCTCCGTCCCTTAATCTCTCACTCTCTGGCTCCTTGCAGATAGGTTGCTATGACACCCGGATATGACACTCTTCAGCAAAATACGAAGGCTGGGTATGTGGGCTTAAGTACATAATGTGTCTCTCATTTCAACTGGCATCATATAAATACATGTCACTGCTTATATTTTGCAAACTAATGACATGCTGAGCATTCAGATAACATGAGAGAAGACACTTATATGTGTCTTCATCCATCGTCTATCTTAAATCAGCTTCATTTTCAATATGTTCCTCATTGTCAATGAATGGAAACTGGACATCACAGCACTAGCACACCATCACTTAGGCTCACAGAGTGATGGGTCATTTATGGAACTATGCAGGACCCTGCTGTGTCTGTGCAGCTGCATATACTGTAGGAACTGGGCTGACAGGGTGCTTTTTGTTTTCTTAGGATGATTACTGGCATCCATAGAGACAAAGGGTAGACAAAGGTGACCTTGTTTTCCTAGCAGAGCACATAAATCAGTGGAGGGCACCAGGAGCTATGTGAGCATGACCAGGAGTGGTGCTAACACTTAAGAAGGGCACTCTCAGAGAGAAAATGAACATACCTTGCCACTTGCTATCCTAGAAAGTATATGTAAAGACAAAAACTGTGATATTCAGAAATAGGCCTGAACACAGCATCTATGCTCCACAAAACTAAAATTGTCACCATCAAAAGCCAACACTTGATACTTGAGGACACCACGCAGACTCTCCAATCTACTTCACACACAGCAGGGCACACTCATGAAAAAATCCTTCTCCTCTTTCTGTGGATTTAGCATAATCTCTGACGTGACAATACTAATCACAGAGTCACAGTGCCACCTAGTATACATAATGTAGGTTTAATATAACAGCAGGATGGTGCGTACGGGAAGCAGATGGATGCTTGCGTTGATATTCAAGGTCATGGTGCACCAGCAGCTGAACAGGGGACCTCCTCCAGCAGGTGGCTCTCCTCTCTCCTGGGGCAGCTAGCTATAAAACACGGAAGAACATCTGGTGTGTCGGTGTCGGTGTGTGTGCGAGGAAATGACACAAAACACACAGATACACGCACAGCTGTATTATTCTGGATCACATTTCCACTCACCCAGAGTGACTGTCAGGCCCCTTCCAGTTCCCTGAGAGAGTCACAAACTTAATTTCAAAAGCATAAAGTGCCACGCGGAGAGAATAAAGACGATGAAACTCTACAAACTGCTGCGCAAACAGCCTGCCCTTCATTTAATTAAGAGCAAGAGAACAACCACAGCTCTGCGCCACTGTTCAGTGGCAGCAGCCTTTGGCTTGTTGAACTTTACGGTGAATGCCAATCAAAGGGTCTGGAGGACTCTCTGAGCTGCTCCCCAGAGCTGAAGAGCAGACAAGCATGACATTTTTTTTATAACAGAAATGGTACACTTCTTCATGTACACAGTATACAGTCACGGTAAAAGCCCCAAAGCCTTACGTAGCTCTTCTTTTGTTCCAGTTTTTTACAAAGCATTTTTACTGAAGAATCAAACACCAGGCTAATCCACCTTCTGTACAACCAGTCCAGAATAGAAATCAACCAGTCTAACATACAATACATTTGCATTCACCAGAGGCATGGAGGATTATATTGAGACCCAATTCCCTCCTCAAATCCCACTAACTCCATGTTAATTATTCAAAAATAGAAACTCGTTAACACAGTAAATATTATGACCTAATTTCGTTGAGATTGGGATTTGGAATGATTGGAAATGTGTGTGTGCATGTGAAGCTGAAAGGTCTGACATGTTAAAAGGGGGGGGGGGGGGGGGGAACAGATTTAAGGTTTACTCTACAAACCCCATTTGAAAACGACTACCTAAATCTGTGCAACCTACTGTAGCTCTTTGCCAGAGGCACTGTCTTGCAACAAAAAAGGTCACAGCTTTCATCCATTCAAATGCTTTAAACGTACTGTAAGGAGTGCAATGCTTTTAAAAACCAAGCCCAATAACATATCAAATGGGCAAAATCAGAGCAAATGTTTGTTCAGATGTGTAATGTGTGGGCAACATGCACTGATGACTGACAAAGACACACAATGTGTACACAGGCATGGCTGCAAGTGTGAGCAGTGCATCTGTGTGCATGCGCTGGCGGTTGCGTGTGTGAGTGTGTGTGAGAAAGTGTGTGGGCTTGTGTGTGTGTAGTAATGAAAGTACAGGCAGTAATGAGAGGCTGTGTGGAGCTGATTCCACTGCAGAGCCATGCTGGGCACACCGTATTGATCTGCTCCACCACTGGGAGGACTGGAGCTAGATAATGATGACTATCTGTGATCTTCCATTCTGGCCCTCCGTGTCTCCATCTCTCTTTCCTGCCGGTCTGTCTGTCAGTCAGTCTACCTCCAAGTTAAAACAATCAGAATCTCATTTAATGGTAAAGTTGTCACACTCCCAGTCTCTCTCACTGATGTCCTCAATGTCTCTCAGTGCCACGACACCAGATGTTTTGTGCCACTGTGCTTTCACATGTAAGCCTGAAATCCATCTTGAGAGACATTAAATAATGGGGATTTTTGATAAATACTAGTGTAGTGAAAATATCTCAGTGGACAGGATTGTATTTTTCCATTTCATTTTTCAAGATATTGTCTAATATTAGGTCCCCAGCAGCAGTGCAGTTGTTGTAGCCCTGACAAAGTGCTGATGCATAACGTCAGTTCTCAAAAGGTTCATGCCTTCAAAGCTCCAGACAGCTTTTATGTCAGCATCTGCCAGACTAGTGAAAGTCTTTTTTATGTCCTATAAGCAGACGGCAATTTCTGAAAGAGCACAACTTTTTTTTTTAATGTCCCCCTTCCTCTCAGACACATTCATGAACACCAAAGTACTACACTCATAAACACCTTTAACTCAAAGCAGGAAAAGTAAGGGAGGTTAAGAAAAGTAAGGGGGAAAAAAGAAACAGACACGATTTCAAATTAGAAACAAATGGAGAGTCTAAAGAAATAAAGAAATAAAGAAAAAAGAAATCCTACCAAAAACCTAAAACAATCAATTTTAATCACCACTCCAAAGAATCCCAGACAACATGACCAGCTGCACAAGAAAGTTAATATTTTTTCTATCAACTGACTAGTGTTTCCTTTATGAGGCTTATTGCCACACTAGAGATGCTAACACTGAACATTGGTGCTTCACTGCAAAGGTACAAGAAAGAGATAATAAGAGGTCCTAGCAAACTGGGACACACATATGAAGTCTTGACCCATGCACGAGGTTGAAAGCAATCACAGCTCAAGACAACCGAAGGTGACAAATCAATTCATAGATTGGTTGATCAAACACTAATCAATGCGCCAATTCAGACTGAGTGAAAACTTCAGCAATATTGGATCCAAAGGTGCTTTCAATCTATGAAAAAAAGTCTCCTTACTCCACATGAAAGGTGCATTTAATCCCTTCACTCCCTTTTGAAACTACATTATTTAATCAGACACAGCTCCTTGAATAACACAGACATCAGCTTGATGAGAAAGCTGTGCTGGTCATTTGTCATCCACATCTCAGGCCCTGTTGACAACATGTTCAAACATCCTCCTCCTATTTTGCCACGTCGCCACCCCTGACTGCTGTTCTAATGCCCCCATCATGTCCACTTCATGGTTGGCTGGAGCCATCATTAATCGTCGGCCCCGAATGATGATTGGGTGAATAACGTGAATAATTGTTTGCTGGTAGCCAATAAATGGGTGTTTCATGTGTCAGTCAAGTTGATCATTGCTGAATGGGTGAATGTGTGGCGGGTGGAGTGCTGATGTCATCTGCAAAACAATGAGGAAGAAGAAGTGGAGGAAGATGCAAACATTGGGAAAGAAAGGATGATAACAGAGGGGGAGAGGAAGATAAACCCCAAAACCCTCTCCTCCCATCCTGAAATAACATCTCTTTCCTTCATTTCCTCCTTTATAGTTCTTTCCACAGTTCCATTTCATAAACACATCATTTAAAAACACAGGCAGCGGTCAGAGGCTGAGTTAGCTGTTAGTCTTTACTGTGCGGTGATGTAAAAACTTGGTAAAGAAAAAGTCCTTTTTCCAAAAACGTCCTTCATTCAAACTGTAAAAATGAGAGTAAGTGATGATGACCAATCCAGATGCCCAGTAGTAAGTCAGCGCTGCTAATGTCTTCAGTCCAAAACACACAACCACACTCCCATATGCCACTGATATACTGAAGGCTTACATTTCCCTATCCAGTATAAAAGAAACATAAAAGGGTGCACTCGAATTCCACCTTATTTCTTAAAGAAGCATTCTTGTCCATTTTTCGGTAACTTGATATACTACGGTGGTAGTGAATGTTAAAGGGATAGTTCACCCAAATTACAATAAGACACTCCTCTCCCCCCAATTTATCTATAGCAGTACCTAGTCACACATGGTTTTGGATTTATTTGTTAAAGTTCTTGAGATATCTGTCTCTGAGATTTCTTCCTGCACCCCAATAAACTGAAGAAATGGGAGGGCCCATTCTAAAGATCTGGCACTTGCCTTCAATGACCGTGTTACAACTGATGAAACGGTCAGGAACAACCCAAATGTCTCGAAACTGAGGCCCCGCTTTGTGGTTTGAGGCGGCAAAAAACAATGTTATTATAAATGCAGCAACGCAGGAATTGGGCTAAAAATCATTAACTTGCATTTACTGGAATACGGTTTTAAAGAGTTTTTTCCTCGGCAGGGATGCGTAACGAAATGATCAGCCCATGAGATGCCAATGCTCCAGGCCTTTCGCACCGTGATATCAACCTGGCGACGTGTGTTCATTATATTTATGAGCAGTAATGACAGCCGTTTAAAATAACTGTTGATTTCTACTGAGCGCTGCTTGTCAAGCGTGCCATGCCCTGAGGCCCATGTCAGCCCGCACATCACTGCACACGGTGACCTGTGTATATGCACCCTTACCCACCCACATACATTCTGATAGCCCCAACTGGCCCAACTTACTGTCGGAGAGTTCCAATCTGTCCTAATTCCCGAGTGCAATCGTCTGATACGTGGCACCAAACACCAATGTTCCGTCCGGAAGAAAACGGCGAAACCAGTCCAGTGAACCACCATGGGCACATAAATAAACCTCTCAATACTACACTGAACTGAATTCCAGAAACTGCAGTATCTCTCATCTGGGCCTGGCACAAGGCAGCAGTCCTTGGCCTAGGCACCAGTTACATGGCCCACCTGAGCACACCCCTGCCATGCACCACGCCGGGCCACTGCACCATGACACTGCAACAGGCCACCAGGTCTGAGACCTGCTGACTAGTCTCACAAACCACCTCACACATGATATACTATATGTGTCCATCGCTTCACCTGTCTAATGACACCATCACTAGTCATGAGGATAATAACTACAACTGGTTAGATGACTGAACCATGAGGCACTGCACTGACACTGACCTGATTTAATAGGACCTAAGAACATCTAAACAGAATAAACAATATCTGACCACCTGTTCAGAGCATCACCAGCCTCCAAACTGACATGAGACTGGCACCAAGACCCAAGAAATGAGGCTGGAGATTGAGATTGAGACCCACCTTCCCTGTCCTAATGTTAATTATCTACAGTTGCAAAGACAGGAATCAATGATTTGAAATGATTAAACAAAAAGGAAGGAAAGGCAGATTGGTTTATTTCTATAAAACTCCCCATTTCCAGCACGACAACTGCACGTTTTCGCGATATCCATCAAAACCGTCAAAAATTACGTTACTGGTATATTGATTGACAGATATAATGTGGGACAGATGCATGGCACCAAAGCGTGAGAAAAGCGGAACAGTGGCATGGAAAGCATAGCAGGCTGAGGCCGCGGTTGATCTGACACAATGATGATCTGCCCACCGGTTGACACACACCGTGATCATCTTCACGGGCCTGCCTGCCGCCAGCCATCAACAATCACGAAGCCACACCTCAGTCTCTCACTGATGTCCTCAATATTTTGCGTTTAAGGCGTACCGGCCGCGTTTCCACCTGAGAATGGGCACAACTGGCATGATCAGCAGGATCACTGAGACAGTCCACACCCACAGCTTTTAGGCACTGACCCAGTGAGCCCAGGAGGTCCTGAGGCAACTGGCGTCCCTCTCTCACAGACCACCACACCAACTAGAAATAGTACAAGAACCACTGCAAAACTTAAAACAATCAATTTGAATTAGAAGCATTTATCAACTGACTAGTGTTTTGAGGCTTTATACCAGAGATGGTACTGGAAGTCATCATGTCACTGCATGTACAAGAAAGATACAGAGGTCTGAAAACTGGGACATGCATGTTCTGACTACAATAAGCAATTGCGCCTCAAGACAACCAAGTGAAAATTAATCCATTGACATCAAATACTAACCACAATCGAAGACCAGAAAATTTGCAGCGCTGGACCTAAAGAAGCTTAATCTATGAAAAGTCTCCTTACCCTATATGAAAGCAGCTCTTAACTTTCACCCTTTTGAAACGCAGCTTATTTAATCAGATACAGCCTGAATAACATGACACTGCTTGATGAGAAAGCTGTGGCTGGCTCATCCATAATTTGTAGTCCTTGTTGATGTCATGTTCAAACATCCTCCTATTTTTGCCGCCCCTGACTGCTGTTCTAATGCCCTATCATGTCCACTTCATGGTTGGCTGGAGCTATCATTAATCGCCGCCTAATGATGATTGGTGGAAGAATCGAATAATTGTTTGCTGGGTAGCTAACAATGGGTGTCATGTACAGCTGGTTGATTGCTGAAATGGGGTGAAATGTGTGAAGGGAGGTTGATGTCTGTAAAACAATGAGGCAAAAGGAGGAGGCAAACATTGGGAAAGAAAGGATGATACAGAGGGAGAGGAAGATAAACTCCCAAAACCTCCTCCCATCCCCAGCACACCTTCATTTCCTATAGTTCTTCTCACAGTCCAGGCCCTACAAACACACTATCGAAAACACAGGCAGCTGAGGCTGTTTAGCTATCTCTTATCGTGCGGCAGATGTAAAAACTTGCAGAAAAGTCCTTTTTTCGCAAAAAACGTAGCCCTCAAATTAAAATGAGAGTAAGTGAGGCACAATCCAGAGCTCTAGTAGTAGAGTCAGCACTATAATGTCTCAGTCCAAAACAGCACAACTACACCTACATGCCACTGATATACTGAAGGCTTATATTTCTATCTAGTATGGGTAGAAGATAGCAAGGCGTACCTGGACCTGTTCACTTTCAAAGAAGCTATCTTTGTCTATTTTCGTAACTTGATATATCACTGTAGTGGAATGCGCGATAGTTCACCAAATTACAACAAGACACCTCCCACCTATCTATAGAAAATGAATGCTACGGTTTTGGATTATTTGCTAAAGTTCCTGAGACATCTGTCTCTGAGATTTCTCCTGCACCCCAATAAAACTGAAGAAATGCTATTCATTGTGGTGCTCAAAGAGAGAATAAGAAAATCATTATAGATAGTTTAAGTAGTCGTCCAATAAAACTGTTGGTGAGAGGTCTGTGAATTATCCAGAATTAGGACACTGCCAGAACTTTCTAAATGACATTTAATACTGTGAGCACCACAAACAGAATCATCCATGCTCATTGTAATTGTGTGGGAGGCATGGATCACATTTTATAAACCCCACAATAAAACCAAGAGCAATTTACTAGATTTTTTCACTGAGTTGACCTTAAAGGAATAATTCAGTACTTTTGCTAAGTATTAGATGGAGGAGATCAGTCTGTACAGTTGTGCTGTTTATAGCTGTGGCTGGGTTGCCTATTGTTTACCAGTACCCAGTTTTATACAGTAAAATTAGGACAGAATTTATCACGGTACAGTAACCTCCTGAAGTCTCCATTGGTTGATTGGAACCTGGTGATGAGATGCAAGACCTTGCAAGCTACTGCACCTGGGCCATTTTGTTTGTTGTTTGTTTGCTGGACAGCGCTTTGGAGGCTGTTTGAAAGTAAAATGTTTAACCACAGAAAGTAGAAGCCTACACTTACAGTACAGGGACACAGATAGTGGAAATGTCTGTATTTAACTCTGGCAGAAGGAAAAATAAGCATATCAAACTATTTTAAACTCCAGTCACAAACCTCTTACCTATTCTAAACTTCAATGGAGGCTTCAAAGAATTTTCTGAAGGTGGAGCAACAGTATAGTAGTGGTGGGAAAAGTGAATGATAACAGCCGATGAAATAACTCATGGGTCTAGTAAAGCCAAAAGTCTACCCAGTTTACCTAGGCCATTATTCTATTTCCACCACACAATTAAAAGCTTATCCTGATCCTCTAACTATGCAGGGAGAAAATTAGACACTTGGAAGAAAATGGCAAATTAGAAGGGAACATTCTAAAGTATATAAATAAGCTAACGGACTTGTAAAGGAGTGCAGGAATGTACAAGCACAATGTGTGAGAGATGAAGCAAGGAAGTGTGAGTGCATGAGGCAGAAGGCCTGTAGTATATCCTTAGAGCAGAGCTGTTATTACAGGAAGGCGAATTTATAGAAATGGAATATCTGTGAGTGCGGTTGCCTGAAGCAGTTTCACCGTAGAGTCTCAAATGGTAACGCATGGATATAGAAGCGGATTGGCATTTGATGCAAAATGAAACATTCCAAGCATGCATAAACAAGTAATCGTATGAATGCCACAAGAGTCTTCATTTCAAAAATGAGGTAACGGCCATTTGGAAAGCCAAGGTATCATCTTAGTAGCAACTGCTGGCATGAAAGTAAAACCATCCTGCTGAATATCATCGCATATTTATTGTTCGTCAGCTAAATATAATCCCAAAATAACTACAGATACCTAAACAAAACCCCTGAGGATTTGGGAAAAAATAAAAATGTTAGAAGACTCTGCCCTCAAATGTGCGCCTTCCGTATAAAAAACCTAAAAAGATTCAGCCACAACTAAATATAAAGCCATTATTGGTAAGGAGTAAAGGAAATTTATTTATCTATTTTATAAAGCTAGTGTCTCAGCCTTGGCTCATAGGAGCTGCTAGAAAGGGAATAGGCACACATGGTTATTCTCACGAAGATGAATGAGGATTCTCGACCATCTAATGTTTTTCTCTACATCTCAATCTTCCTCTCACCTCCTTGGTCTTTCTGTGTCTCTCTCTGGCCACACAAACACAAACCAAAGGACCTCAAGTAATTACCCGAAATAACCCTTGATTGATATCTCAAATTATGCTAAGGCTATCTTGTGGCAGTTATCTTGTCCCACACACTCCTCCTGTCCCCATTCTCAATCAGCTCAATGGATGCCCAGAGGATGTTTTGAGACCTGTTTTCTAATTTTAGAGTTTATTTCAGGCCTTTGTTCATCTGATCACTTCAGTGTCTCTGATACTTATCGACGCCCACTTTCATCTTGTATTTGCCAAATGTGCCTGCTGAATTAGAGGAGGAGGGGTCTATGAAACTGAGAAAAAAATAAGAATCTGTTTTGACGGTTCAGAGAGCTGTCTGAGAAATTAAAGGAAACATCCTGTGTCGGTCTTCCATGCTCCTAGAGGCACCTGAGCAAAGTGCGACAAAACAATTGAACTGTGTTAGCTGTGAGAGAACCAGCAGACAAGGACACAATCATCACCTACTAGAGCACACGCACAATAAATAAAGAATAATGAAAGAATGACACCTAAGATTTTACGCTGTACTAAGCACATCTGTCTGAAGGTGATATAAAGTTGTAAGAGGGGCAAAGGACAGCCAAACTTTAAATCTTTCCCACTCTGGAACAATAAAGGAGAAGAGAGTCATCACAGGCAGGATCCATAGACAAAGCATGGAAGAAAGAGGGAAAAAAAAAAATTAATGTTTCAAAATACGGTAACTTACCAATACAGTTGCCTGATCAAGAACCCACAATATCATTAAGATAATTATGCAATCATTACCACGTGGGGTTTTGAATTAGTAGCAATGTATACAGCCAATGATGCTGGGATTGCACTGATCAAGCACTGCAATTACCCATGCTGTGCTGGGCTAGTCCTGTGACCAGGAATTGCATTTTGAAATAGAGTTCAGTAGGAGCCCAGTATGTATTATGGACTATTTTAAAACTCTGGCTTACTACATCTGGTTCTGGTCCCATCTCAGTCGAGACAAGCCTACTTAGCAAAAATACTCCTACCTTAGTGGAGGGTTGGAACAGATTTGAAGTATGGTAGAAAACAGACCAGACGAAAGTAGAGCTAACATTGAAATATTTAATGAGGTACCATGTTTTAGTTTTATAGACATGCAATTACAATTGAATCCACCTAGATAGCCAATGATATATCATGTTCATCAGATCCTTTGTCCAAAGTGGAATGAAAAAATAAATTACATCTTCGCAGAATTTTGGAGTAAATTGCTTGAGGCGCTTGCCTAGCCAGCCATTGAATTTATGCTGTTGTGTGTGGGAAATCTGTATTCAAGAAAAGTCTTCTTCCGCTTAATTGCCTTAGTGTTTTAAAGCGCACTTCAGGAGCTGTTCTCAGCAAGACTGATCACCAGGAGAAATATGACCTCCGTTTGCACACATACCTGTTATTACTCCTATCCACTGAAATGTCTCTGGTATTCTGGTTTGAGGCGGAGGGTCCATACTGAACCACAGCGATTCTGGCTCGCCCCGTAGTGTAGTTGTAGGTTTCAGAGGAAACAAATTACATTAAAACCATGTAGATTAAATGCAAGAGAATCTACTGTGTTTTACAACCTACTGCTGTCTTCTATCTTAGAGGTTGTCAATCATGTGAAAATGAGCTAAAATAGGAAAGAAATGGAGAGTAATTGTAAATTTTAACCAAAAAAGTTATGCTAAGTCAAAAATAAATACTAAACATATATAATTTATTCTTAGCAAAACAGAATTTTGATTTCAGTTCTGACTTCAAAGTAGCTTAATCAAGTAGAAAACAGTACATCTAAATCAACTGCAGCTTATTTAATGTACATTATTAACAAGCAGAACTCGCACAAACAAAAACATACAGGTGATACAAAATGCCGTAATAACCCAACAGTAATTTGTTGCATGTTTAGTAAACAGCCTGAGCCTTCCATAGAGAGACGCCGGAAAAGAGGCTTATGGCCTGCCACTGTTCTCTAGTTAATAGCATGAAACACTGACCTAATTGAGTCGGACTACTTTCTTGATTCCAAACACATCTAAGCAATATAATCACCTACACAAATTTAAAAACCCTCTTAAAGACAATTGTCCTGCTTCCAATACTAATTGCCTGCTGCTTTTATTAGATAGAAATAGAACAGAGAAGAGGCTGTATCACTACTCCCATTCTGTCATTAAATAGACTTACATAAATTTTCCTCATACTGGTGCCCGTAAGTACCAAATCATTCGATAATAAATTTGGCATTAATATAAAGATCAAAGCCATGAGGTCAACTGTCTTAGGGCTTGTCTCCACTCAGGACTCTCAAACTCGTTGGAGTGTAATAGTTTACAAAACCTCCTCTCCAAAACCAGTGTGATACACCATGTATACAATATACACACTGATTGGTGATGGTCTGTCATTATAATAATATTCCTAATTTAAAATGTATGGACTGCTATTTTGCTAAAGGCCTTGTGTGAAGCAGGGTTTCCAGTGTGGACAGATGTAGATATATTTTTCCATAGACTTCAGGTCATCAGGTGATGGTCTGGGAGGCTTTCAGAGGTAATGCAACACACACACTGAATGCATAAATCAGCTGTTTAAACATGTATATGTGATGAGTACTACTGAATCATAGGGCACAATTATGGTATGTGTAAGATTATATTCTTTGAATATAATATGGTCCCAGGTCAGGAATTATAAGCCTTTGGTTGAAATGCTATAACATCTGTGAGTGAGAGAGTAGTACTGAGAGAGCAGACGAAGGTTGGTTTATCTGGGGCTGACATCTAGCTTCAGGCTTCCTGGCCAACTGTGTTTGTTCAAACCAAGTCAATACAAGCAAGTTTTCAGTGAGAAAATTTATACTACACATAGCTATAAAAGGAGTAATTGAGATACATGATGAGAGTCAACATAAAGAAAACTATACAAAAAACACCACTATTAGCTTTAGGATGCAGTCAGATAAACCTTCAATTTCAAAGAATATGAGCCTAGCATTCTCGTTATATGCTGTCTATTTTAAATAACAATATAGCGGCAACATAAAGCCAGGACCCCAAGGGTTGTTAAAAGCAGCAGAGATTCCTAAAACACCACAGAAATGTAATAGGAGGCTGTAAAGGTGATGGACACCTACTTCAGTAAATGTATCATCTCAACAGTTATGCAGTTAATGAACTACAAACTAGTTTACAGTGCCTGTGAGTAGATATTGTCTGTGTTGAAGAACAATAGCAAATATCCCTCTCTCTAGTTTTACTGAGTTTGTTTTCCACAGCAGTACTGTCCTCTCGCCTTCCCAAAGACAGGAAGCAGGCTGCTACCAAGGCGAGTCTATCAACAGGAAATATTACTCTGTATCTGTGGCCACACTCATTACCCCGAATCAGTGAGGTTGTTTAATCACCGGATTAATAAAGGAGTAAGGGAGGAGGACAAAAAGTTTGAGCTGAATTGCGTGACACTGATAAGGCAGTATCTAACCAAATCTGGCTGGGAAATGCTTGTTCTATGTAGAATAATAGAAAAAAATCAAAATAAGAAATAGCTAAAAGGATTTATTTGATCTTTTATAAGATAGATAAGGTCAAGGAGCCTAAACAAAAATATCTTATGCCTGAATCCACATTTCCAAGCGATAAATGCCAAATATACCCCACTGTCAGGATGCAAACACCCCACCAGGAAATGTGCTTCATGGCATTCTGATGGGGGTGAGACCTGCCAGATGATGTACTGGCTTAAGAGTCTCTACCTTGCCTCCATGAGCAGTGAACGCAAACATATGGTGGCTACCAGAAGTGTGTCTGTGTTAGGTGGGAAAAGGGGCAACACTAAGCCGGCACTGTTCACATTTGAGGCTCATGGTTGTTGGCTGGCACCTGCGGGTGACATGCGTACAGCACTGGCAGGAAAAGTATCAGGTTCCTATACTGAGGAGGGGTCTATCAGAGTGGACTTTACACCTCACTGCCTCAAGACAACTACCTGCACCTCATGGTGACAATAGTGGAAAAAAAAAAAAACAAAAAATGTTAAGAGAGCACTGCCTCAATGAACATAGCTTGATTTTCCTGTAATGGCCTTTAGCTGGTCAAATCAAATTTAAAAGTTTGAGATGGAAAGTTTTCATGCAAGACAAAACTCTATAATTTGAAAGTTTGGTTATACTCCAGTGTCATACCTATCCTTAATTTTAATACTGCAGAAACCAAATTATGTATCTGATTCAAGGCCAGTTGGCAGTTGAGGTGGTAAAAAGGTTCAACATTGCCAGACCAATTCCCTTTGACAAGGGTTGGGTTCTGAGGAGTCTAGGAGAACAACGTCGCTCCCCTCATAAACTCGGTCCATCTCCTTCTGTGTGATGAGACTTGACATCCAAACGAAGTTCAAAATAGGGTAAATCAAAACTATTTGAAAATTGTAGGTGTAAGATAGTCTCCATTACAGTCCTGTCAGGGGAGAGGTGTCATTTTATGCATAGCTTGAGGCTTGTCATATAGCAATCGCAGGCCTTTGCATCTGACTTTATATGTTTTTCTTCATGTGCTGACTGACCTTGACAACCAACCTCTGGTGGGCCAGAGAGCAACACCTTGAGGCAAGTAGTTAACACTGACAGCATGTATATATACACCTCTGCTTTGGCTCTGTGGAATCATCTAACCATCCATCATCATCTCACACTGCCTGTCCTATATGGACAAAAAGGAACTTCTGTGCATGGTGATGCATGGAAAGTGTTTGTGGATGTTCGCAAGTGTTGGTGTGAATGTAGATGAAACTTTGGTTTGTGTGTGTTTCCTTGTTCGTATGCGTAAGTGTGTGTGAGAGAGAGAGAGAGAGAGAGAGAGAGAGAGTGAGGGCGCTGACTGTCTATGAAAGAGAATGTAGTCTGGATGGTGGTTTATCCTATTACGGCTTTAACACAGCTTTTTGTCCTTCAAGGTCTTAACTGTCTCCCAGCACAGGTCTTAAAATGCCAGGCACGTAAACAAACAATTACATTTATCCCAAGGTTACATCTCTGCTGTCATAACAGCGATCTCAAAAGCACTACCTCTTCCTAAAAGACCATTGCAACTTTATTGCATCTGCATCCTGACAAAAATAATATCACAGATGGACTATCTCTCTCATCACCCCTTTGTTCTTATGCAGAAGCGATAATTAGTTGTTTTTTATTTGTTTTTTCCAGCCATTCCATGTGGAGCTGTGATAAAGATGAGTGGTTTGAGATGAGGTGGAGGAAGACAAGGCCCATCTCATGTCTAGCCTAACAGTGACACATCAAAGAAGAGGTACCGGCCCCAAAAAAGCCAAAAAAAAAAACCCAGACGCTGTCAGACAGGATCTGCACTGATCTGCAACCCCAGTCAGGCTGCAGCACTTTTAGCTGCAAACACTGGCTGCCTGCAACATAGAAGAGTGCTCACTTCAACACGTGTGCGTGCACGTGCACACACACACACACACTTTTAATAGCAGCATACCCATTTGATAGCAGGATCAACTACTGTCAACACATCTTGGATCTGTGAGTTTTCATCTGACTTGCTGATGAAATGTCTTAAAATAGCTACAGTGTGATTCGCAATTTGATTACAGCAAAACAAAAGGGCATTGTGTATAACACTCCTAAAAGCTAGAATACATTAAAACTTAAAAAAAAAAAAAAAAAAAACCCTCTGCAGTACAATGAAGATCAACAAAAAAATGCTAGAACGATAACACAAGCCATCAGTCTTGGAGAAACAAACAAATAAAGTGGGTGTCTACTTTTTTCACCACACTAGAGCAACATCTTTGCTGCCACATGCACCAGTGAAAATGAAATGTGCTTTTTTCGTACCCCAGTAACATCAGCATACTGGTGAGAAACAGACAAAGAAGCTAATGATAACATGTTTGACAAGTTGGGGACCAGCTGCCTGTCTATCACTTTTATTCCGGCCAAGAATGTTGGACATGTGACTGACAGGCTGGCAGCTCAGAGCGCCTGCAGCCTTTTTCTGAATCGCAACTGACTGGAATCAGTTCACTCATAAAGTGAACGCCGTGATCAATGATCTGACTTGTGGGAGTGCTTGTTACCCACCACGCTCGAGCAAGAAATAACATTTCATCACCTCACCTTATCAAAGCGGTGAGTAATCACATAGGATCACACCCTGAGGTAATAACATCGCCAAACAATGAGATGATATTAAGAATACAATCTCTAATTAAACTGCCTGACATATTCATCAAGCTGTCAGAGTGTAATGGATGAACTCCGTGCACCTCAGCGGTCAGAGGCATGAGTTTTCTTAAAGCGCCTGCTGGAACAAGCTCTGAGACCTGTCATCTAATCTGAAAGCCTCCGCAACAGCCCTGAAACCCTTTCAGGTCAGCTTTACTGTCGATAGCAAGAGATGTGAAATATCAACAGGAGAGGATGACTAAGTGGGGAGGGGTTGTGGTTTATAGGGGAGTCAACACAAGTCCTTGGAGCCAAAACTCTCATTGGTCTTATCTACACATCATTCCATCAAAAATGGGTGCAGCACAGAAAAAAAAACAATATTTTGTTCCAATCAAATTCCCTGTCAAGCTACAGGAAGTCAAGAAAAAATATTATCCAAAAAATTAGAATAACAAGGTTTTCAAAAAGGAGACAGAAACAGCACCTTCCGCTTGGGTACAAACAACTTTTCTATCTAACAAAAAAATATTTTTCTCGATTCTTTCTTCCTTATTTTTTCTTGTTTCAGAATAAAGATACGCTAAAGAAAGGTTATTTCTGTTGCAGTCAGGTAAAAATATTCTTTTTGCACTTGCAGGCTTCTCAATTCTTTAAAAGAAAGTAAGGTTTGCAGAAATCAATTATAGACTAAAATGACTTGGTTAATATTTTTTGACACTTTTTCTAGATGACTTTTGTACTTGGATTTCTCCAGCCTGTTATAAGCTTGACAAGCTTGGATTTGGCTATACAAGAGGAAATGTTGATGACGACATCAGCTGTTAGACAAGACAATAAAACAAAACAAACCTCTTCATGGAGGTTGACAAAAGCAATACTTTCTCTGGCCATGACATGTATGTGAGTGTCCCAGTAGGCTCAATATTCTTTTGTTGTAGCCTTACACAGCTCTGAAGATTACAATTCAGTGGCACACAATAGGACACCAGATGAAGGGAGCCATTAAAACTCTATTTAGTCGAGTCTGAAATGAGACGTCCACTTAGTTTCATAAATCGATATGATCCTGTTCCATTAGGAGGGCAATTACACACAGATGTTTGATTTATGTGACATTGCTAATGTTTGCATGTGAGCACATGAGCTACATGTGTATGAACACACTGAAACTGTACTCAGTGGAAAAAGAAAAATCAATATTTTGGAGCAGTGTAGACAGACTTAGCTGAGTAATTAATTGGCATGTGTTTAGACTGTATGAGCCTGCTTGTGTGAGTGTGATTGTCTTCCATGGTGTGACAGTGGTTTGTGATTCACCTGCACGCTGGAGGTCTACATACCTAAGTATGCATGACTGTGTCTGATATTAAGTTTTACAGACAGTACACTCAGAGCATAACGGTGCCTTAAGACACACAGAAAAGTTCAAAGCCAAGTTTAGGATAATAGGGAATAAAGCGTTTGTTTCACATTATATTCGCAATATACACTGTACAGTGCATGCGCCTGATGTGTCCTTTTGACCCTGCAGATGCAACTTTGTTTCATGAACAATAGTTCAGCATCATAAATGTGAAATAGAACACAATTGCAACCATTCAAGGTTTTTACATCATTTATCTGAAAGACTACAGGGGGAACAGTCTCATAAACAAAGCTAACACAACAGCTGTGCCCATTGTTGCAGTCAGTGGTTGACTCAGAAGATTTTGCGTCTTTCTGTTAAATGCTACTTAATGAATGCTTGCTAACAGTTCCTCAAAATAACATAAAGCAAGAAGTTTAACTATGAACATAGGTTTACAGAGGTAGTTCACTAAAGCATTTCTGTGTGAGTGTGAGAGAGAGTGAGCAAACAGACATACTAATAAAGCTCAGATATCATTATTTCAGAGTGCAACAACCTTTTCCTTTTTGTGAAAGGCTGCTGCTTGTTGACATACAACACTGTTTATTAGATTGGACTGCTATAAAACCTCTGCATGTTAGGAGGAGGAGGAGGAGGAGGAGTGCATTCTGGGACAATGTGAGCTGAGGAAGAAATTAAAACCATACAGAACTTTGAAAGGTTATTTATGTACTCTCTGTCTCTGTCTTCCATTTTTTTCTATGCTATAAAAGCAGTTATCACCATGACCAGATCACAATGTAAATATAGCCTGTTAAAGTTCTGCACCAAGCATTTTCTCGCTGACCCACTTAGAACGTCAAAAGGGAAAAGTCTTGTGAGACAGCAAAACTTTTAAGTTTCATTTACATTCTAACTTTTGGACATAATTCCCAAACTTCCAATCTCAAGTCATGCCGTTCCTAATGAATATTTCACTGCCATTCCTTTTACAGAACATTTTCCTCTCAGTTCAAAGCTCTGATCTTTGGGGCAGATGTTGATGACTAAAGAGTTCCCGCTAAAGAGGAAGGGCTACATGTCAAAGATACCAAAACACTCAACAAAGGGAATGTCTGATTACAAAGAATGCCATATAAAACCCTTTAAATCTGGGATGTATTTTGCAGAAATTGTAATGTTATATACTCTATTATGTGAAAAACTGCCACTGGATGCCAAAGTGTTAACATGGAACAGTTAACATGCAAGAATACTTTCAGTAAAAGTTGGCAATGCCCTTAGCTGCTTGTCAACCATTAAAGACTTGCTTGGCTTCTGTGACCACAATCTGAAACAAATTCCAGTAAAACAATATGATTACATGATTATTACCAATGTAAGAGCTATATATACTTATGAGGAACAGTAAGACATGCAGTATCACATCCATTAAATGATTAATCATATCAAAGGCAATGATACAGCTGGGACAAGTACACTCTTTTTCTTCTTTCTTGTGTTCTTTGATCTGGAACTGGATCGACACCAAGGAGGTGCATTCCAGAGGCATTTTAAGGATTAATCATGCATTCCTCGCCGCATCCAGTCTTTCACTCCCAGGAGTGCCGCTCACTTCATTAAAATCCTGAAGGGGTTTTCCGTGGAAAATTATTTTGGCTGTGCAGTAATTACAATGAGGCATAATAACCATAGAGATACAAGTGGTTTATTTAATAGTGAAATGATAGGTGCCTGTAAAAATGGATCGCTAAGCTATGCCATTATCTTAACATCGCCTCAAGATAATAAAAACTCAATGATGCCAAACAGGCAAACAAGCTACAACTGTTTCTTGTTCTTGTCTGTGTACAGTCTTCAAATCTATTTAAGCAAAAGTAACATCCAACATGATGCAACAACTCCTCGACTGTAACCTAGATTTCAACTAATCCACACGCACAGAACAGAATGCTTGATTACGCTCACTTGGTAGTGATGTCTGGGAAACATAAACACAGCTCAAAACCTCAGCTACAACAAACCCGGCAAATGTAATATTCAGCCAAACAGTGGAGTAGTACAGTACATCTGGCTGTGGATAAAACAGGGCTCCTGAGAAATTATATCTTGCAGCCAGGTAAACTGAAATGAACTTGAAATGGGACCATAATTTAACAAAAGTCTGCAGTTTCTTGAAGAGAGGCGACGCAGAGACTCCACAGTGTGTAAGCAGCACTTTGTGGGGTAGTGGCTGGTGGAAGAGGAGGTGGGCTAGATGTCGTCTTTTCACCAGCGTGGTGCCGTCCACTGGGAGGCTCCGGTAGGCTTACAGCGGTGCGAGAGAGCTGCCATGACTGGGAGCCCTTCTAACCCCTGAGTCCCGCTGCGCTCCACAGGCTGACGGTGCTCAGCCATCCACGGCTAGCCAGAGAGATAATGGATGGCAATGGATGACAGCTCTCTAAGGAGCCCCCCCCTCCCTCCAATCCCTTTACTAGTGAGAGACAATAAAGGGAGGCTGGAAGGAGAGCAGGATATATGATCTGCAGTTTCTTTTGTTGGAAACACTGAAATTGGAGAAGAGTGTATGGATTTAATTTCTTTAGCAGATGCAATATCTGTTGGATATTTACCTCACCAAGCGCAAGCACATATGCACACACTACCACAGATGTTCCAATCAACACTTTATCCTGAGAGTTTTGATTTGAGCTGTCAAAACAGAGACCTGCGGGCCATATATCACAAATAGTCCTTCACTTTTGTCTGAAAAGAGATTTATATTTTATATTTATATCAGTCACTTTCAATTATGATGTCAGTATATTTCTGCAGGATAACCCATGCTTTACTCCACAGGGGAAATAACATTTAAAGCAAATTGAAGGGACTTTTTACTATGCTAATGTCTTTCCAAAGCTGCCAAGAGTTTCAACCTCGCCGAGCTACCAAGCACATGTCAGAGGGAGAAGACCTTTCATATTAAATTAATGAGAGAAGCTATTGCCCTATAATTTGTCAAGTCCCCTCACCATTCCACCCCACTGCCACCATTTATCTGAATCCTAAATCAAGCTCAAACAAGTGTGTGTAATGAGATGTTTAGGTTCTATGCCTGTTCTGACGTCTCTAATGATGTCTGGGCAAGTTTTCAGGTTGAGAGAGGATGGTGTTTTGCCAAGACTGAAGTTGCAGACTACTGAAGATAACTGGATGTTTTCTCGCACAATTGCAATCTCTAGCTGACTTTTTGTATACCGCAGATTACAAAAAAAAAATCCTTGGGTTTGATGGTGATGCTCCCACAAGAAATGGAAAAGATAAGCACTTATGTGCTGTGGTTAAATGACTGTGGAATTAATGAAAAATGGATCTAAAGTTTCCATGCTGTAGACAAGTTTGTATGTGGACTTATGTGTGTAGCAACACTTTATGGGGATTATCCCTTAGCGCTCAGATTAAAGTGATTTTTAAGTGTGCCTTTTTTCACAACAGGCACGTTTGATCAACAGCTCTACTAGATTTGGCTGAGTAATCTCCTTAGCAACTAGACAGAGCACATTGGAGCAGCTTTAGCCAATTTCACTCACAGTTCCAATGTGTAACACATAATACAGAGCCCAAACTTGTTTTGAGAGACAAACCCAGCACAGGTGGCCATCTATCATTACACATGCACTCCAGGTGACAGGACCATCTGCTGCTCCTTCCTCCCTGCCAGAACCTTCCTTACATATGTAGATGAAGTGGATTGGACAGTTGATAAAGGAAATATGTGGAAAAAAAACTACAACTTATTTTTCCTTTACAGCACCTTATGTGATGTATTATGATTTGCTACTATACTTCTTGCTATGCTAACAATGTCAATCTGCATCATTCCCATCACATGGCATGCAACATTTGTTACATCAAAAAAATGACAACACTGTCATTTTCTTAAACGTCTTTTCTTCTTTTAGATATACTGTATCCTGTGCCAAAGAGGTCAGACACGAGGCAGCCTCCACTCTGCAGAATTCAGTCAAGCATTCTGCACACAAATCTTTGTCTCCTCCCTGGGGCCGGCACTGCCATGTCCCACTCTTAGACAACATGGCAGTGACAGAGAAAATAAATAAACAAGCATATAAATAAATAAGTCTTTCCATTTTTATGATGCTCTCTCGCTTTGCCCTCTAGCCATTTCTACAGACATCTGTGCTCCTGTAACAATGCGCCGGTGGCGGTTAAGTAGCTGAGATACAAGGACAAGGTCGACCCGGGTGAAAGGCGCTTTGTCAAGGCTGGAGGAGAGTAAAGTGATATCTAAAGTAAGCCTGGGTTTAATGGTCGCTTGGTAAAGATCCAGGATTGCTCAAGGCTGTCGCAGTCAGAGGCACAGAAAAACTTTTAATTAAACAATTAAGACTAAAAGGTTCTATTTTACATATCCAAGTCATACAGGTTTGAAGTCATTGTTTCATACAGTTAGATGATAGCAGTATCAAATGGGTGCAGTAACAAAGCATAATCACAATTACCAAGAACTCATGAATAATAAACAGGTTGAAACCATAGAGACTCCATATATGCCACGGATGACTGCTAAACTCATTAAAATCATAATGCATGCATTCATATTCTCATGGGACTACTGTACAATACTGAAAAATAAAATGGAGGGCACGTTATGTTCCCCCAAAATTAAAAAAAACAGCTGAGTTTTAAAAAAATAAAATAAAATAAAAAAAACCCTTAAGTTTAAAAAGAGTTGTATGATTACAAAATGTAAATTTAAACTGAGAGGGTTATTTTCTTTTTTAAGAATAAGTTAGGGCTTAAGTTCTAGTTTGAGTGCCCCTCCCTCAGCATCAAGACTTCTATCTCCTATTGTGCTTCCATAACATTTCATCATTAATTAGAACAATGCATGTTTCAGAATACAGGGCAGGCTGGGAGGAAGCAAAAGAGACAGAGAAAGGGAGATTTAGAAGGACGGACAGAGAGAGACCAAAGAGCGTAGCAAAAGAAAAGGTCCATCTTTCCAGACAACTTTTGTATCTGGGAGGCAGATTTTGTCCCAGTTGCCTTTAATGACGAGAAAAAAGGAGAAGGGGAAGGAGGAGGAGGGAGAGGAGTGAAAATGAAGGGAATGGGAAGGCCAGCGCTGGGTGGTGATCTCAGTGCCCTGGTTTTACCGGCCTGCACTGCTCTCTACACAGACACAGTGTCATGCAGAGTGGCAGTAATTGGTGGGCAGAGGAGCCACGTGAGGCCAATCGAGAGGCTGTTTAAGTACATGTTTGTGCACTTAGGAGAGTGTGTCTGTGTACCTGCATCTCTCTGAAGAATTACATTTGCAAGAAGGACTTTTTTAATCTGAAGAACCACTATTAAAACTGAACCCTGCAATGTGTTTTAATGAATATGTTGGTATAAGTTACATGTATGTTGGAATGTGGTAATAATGATGCATGAGCCGTGATTGGAGATGCACTCTATACCATGCTTCATTAAAAAATGTTGTCACAGGCAACAATAAAAATAACAATTGACAAAGCATTTTCCTTTAATAATAGTGTAATGTTGTAGTGCTAAAACAAAAGAAAATAAATCAGCAGTTTTGATAATCATTTAAGTTGTTAGCCAGTTAGTACACATAGGTGGAAAAAGTGATTTTGATCTGATTCAGATTGACAGCCACTGGCAGGAATGATTTTCTGTGGTGCTCTGTGGCGCAGCGTGGTGGGATGAGTCTGTTGCTAAATATGCTTCTATAACTGACCAGAATGTAATGGAGAGGGTGTGAGAAGGTCAGTCAGCGGTATTCTTGCAAAAATAATTAAAACAACACAGTGAAACATATTCACAGAACTGAGAAATAATAATCCATAAATGTAGACTGAATGTCTGCAGCATTAAAGTTGGTGTGAAAAGGTTGGTATGGGTACCATCTCTTGTTCGTATCTAGCAACAACATAGAAATTCATATTTATAGAAAAATGCTGCTATAGAATACTGCACTATAAATGGAAACTGCGTGTAAATCTCTTAGTAGACATGAAGAATGTCATGAGAACTGATATTTTGGTAGCGAGTCAATGCCAGAATTCTGAAAACAGTACTCTGGGTACCAAAGGTATCACAGTTGTCTTAGGTGCTGGAGATGTGATTCTTCCATGAACAAAGAGGGCAGGATAATAACCCTAAAAATGTTCTATTCTGGTGATAAATGCAGAGGCAAGAAGACTAAGGAGAAGGTGGGTACTGAAATCATGAAATTTCAATGGTATGTTTCCAGCTACCAAATTTCTGGAATCTCAAGCAGAGCTCAAACACATACCCACTGGAACGTAGGGATGTTGAACTGAACCCACTTGTCTGCTCTCTCTCATTTCTGATACCACACACAACACACATTCACACTGAGGACCAAACTACACAAACCTCAATCCCAATTAACTCCCTCCTCAAATAAACAGTCAGGGAAATATGAGCAATTGCCATGACACAGACAATCCCTTTCATTGATTTCTAAGACAACTTTATATTTCAGTTAACACCACAACAATCAATTGTTGCTGTCTTCTCTCTGTGAGTATTAATTGTGCAGAGGGGTGAAAATTACCAGATGTGTGAACATGGGGTTCATACTGGAAGGCTCAAGTGTGACTTATTGACCAGTTCATCCGTTTCCAAGTGCTGCCATTTTAGATTTCAGTGTAATTACAGCCTCGCTGGGCAATCTGTGCCATCGACCGCCTCCTTCAAACAAACAACTCCCTCCAGGCTGGGACTGCTGCTGTTGGCTGCTACAAACAGAATGATAGGGGCATGAAACAGGCTTAGACTGTGAAAGGTTGTAGACAAAGATGCCTGTCTCTGCACAAACAAATTTCATGTGCACACCTCCATTCTAAGCAAGAGGGGAAATAAACTCATGAAAACTCTAAGTGTATGCTGAAGACTGATGGATTTTCTGCACGTGAGAATTTGATTGGTGGAGGTATAACAGTTTGAACATTCACTGCTCTTTGCTTTGTTAAGTACAGAGCCTCAGTTCATAGGAAGTGGCACACCTCTGATCTGCTGTTGGGAGCGAAGCGTGGCTCAGCCAGTAGTGGAAGAATGTGTGTGCACAAGTCTTCAGT
The DNA here is from genome assembly GCA_033238685.1 of Lates japonicus. Classification (NCBI taxonomy): domain Eukaryota; kingdom Metazoa; phylum Chordata; class Actinopteri; family Centropomidae; genus Lates; species Lates japonicus. Next base: position 170,044 of record BRZM01000008.1, read on the forward strand.
GTCACAAGAAAACAAGGCATTCCCAAACACATTTTAACACTATTGTTGCAAGGTTTTCAGTGGCCTTTACAGCAAGTGTGTCAAGTCAAACAAATTTATACTGCACATACATATATAAAAGCAGCATCCTCAGGAAGATTATGGATGCGGAGAAATTACACTGAAATTAAACAAAAAGCAAGACGTGATGATGCATTTTACACAATACTGATGCAAAGTCTGTTATTGTAATGCTGCTGTCTGTTTGTTTTGTTCTTACTGTATTACATAATACATAGCTGTAATGTCATGTGGTACTTGATTCAATATCTCATATGCAGTGTACACAGATATCCCATAACAGAGTAGGTTATTCCACATGCACTTAAAAAAGAGCATTTCCATGTTCACCTGGATCCAGTGGGGTTTTATCATCTATAATTCATTTGTTTGAAAACTGCTGTGTATTGTCTGATTTAATTTTAAATCCAATACAAATAGCTGAATGCCTTGTACAACATTAACGTGTGGCAGATAATGTCTGCCAATGGGCCTTAATATTCAGGAGAAAGTCACTGCCACTGGGCTAATGCATCAAAAATTATACATAACGCATCCAAGACTCTTCACTGCACATCATCCCCTTTCTGTCATAGAGATACACCTTTCCCCATTTTAGAATATTCTCATTAGGAGAAGTCAGCTGGTGGGAAAAAAGACCACAGTGTAGAAGTAACTAATGGGGCCAACTGAGGATTTAGACTGCAGCATTGCAGCAGTGACAGACTCTTTCTGCTTGTGTAGATGGTTTGGAAAGGTCATCTTTACTGTATAAACTGCATACATGAATGTGCACCTTAACGACTTCCACTTTTTTTTCCAGGTCAGTTCATCTTGAATTGAAAAAACACAGAGAAATCATTTTCTGTTACCTCAGTGACTTGCTGTGGCTTCTGCTGATCCTTTGGTTCAATCAATACACTATGTGAGGCTGTGCAAAGCAGACAGGGCCAGAATATATGGATATATGTATATGTGCTTTAATAGGCACCAAGGGGGTCTGCAATGGCTAACACTCCTGCTGGTCCTTTATTCCTGCTGTCACCAAGCCTAATGCATGGATATGAATGTAAAGTCATACGGACATACCTTTGTAAGAGACTGGTGTGGTGCAGAGAAGTATGACCTGTGTGTTGCAGGACTGATCAGGTTGAATTCAAACATATGAAGGATGCTAGACATTTAAAAAATGTTTAGCTACTTTTTAGACTAAAATGTTCACATAATGAAGGTAGGTAACATTCACTCTAATGTGATTTATTGATCGTCTCTGCAGAAACTCACAATAATTTCTCACAGGTCAGAGGTCAATGTTAGCTGCAGAGCAGAAACTCTGAACCTGTAGAGACTAAATGTTTTTCTCAAGGATGCCTGAGCTTCCCCCTCCAGCTGTGCCACAGCTCACATCCCCAAAAATGTGATCTTCTTTTGAAATGGATATATATCTTTTTATAGCAGGTCTGTTGTTACCTTCTCCATTTCTGAAATCCACTATCACACAAAAATACTATCCTCAAACTTCTGCGCTGTTCTTCTGCGATGTCTTCTTTTCTCTAAGATGAACATCTTACCATGGCAGAGTGAGCCTAACAGGGCATAACACACAGCTACTCTAATGAGCTGAGCTCAGGGCTTCTCTCTTTGTCAGCATGTAAGGAAGGAGAGAGAAAAGGAAGAGAATACACATGACAGCACAACGACGCACTAAACATGTTTGTTACAGTCACTAAATTCAACTGATGGCAAACAGTATGACCCTATTTGAGTCTCTGGTAAAATGCCCAGAGTAGAAGAGTATTATTCCAACAAGGATATAACTTCCAGGCTTGTGTTTTGGTATTTGGCATAACAATCAGCAAGTACTAGCAAAATACAGTTAAACTACATGCATGGCATACAGAAAACAGGCTACTAGAAATTCAAGCTGTAGTTCCAGTTATCTTTTAATTTAATGCTGAACATGTGAATAAGATTTTCAGTGCAAAGAATCCAATTTTTTTATGATGCTGGAACTGTATCAGACTGGAGGCTGTCCAACAGACAGAACATATCCCTAAATATATCTCTCCATCTAATCAAATCAAACAGAAAGCCTCAACTCAAAATAGATTCACTCAACAAAAGCTACTTTGCTTTTATGCTGGTGACATTTAAACTGCCTGAGAATGTACTAAATTCTCAAATAATCATAATATGAAATGCTGATATAACCTTGACTGTCATTTACTACATTTCTATAAAAACTGGGCCAAAATCAAAGAAATAATTAATTCTACAATTGAACCAGGGAATGAAAAATCCCAGTGTGTCTTCTCCATTATACTCCATTGTTGTAAAATAAATGGATTTGACAAGACTTCCCAAAGCCTTTCATTGTGCCCACTAGTGGAAACGCTTGCATTATTGGGAGCTGTGATAAGTGCTTCTGTCAGCACATTGTGGCGGAGGGAGGAACAGGCTTTTCCAGAAAAAAAGAAGAAAAACTTGCTTCTGAGAAAATTGAAGGCAGGGGTTTTAGGAAAACAAACAAAAAAAAAAATAGTCTCAGTTCGCTTTGTTGAATTTCTCTAAGTCAAACGATCACTATCTGTATGCTGGGCTGGAAAAGTTGGATTTCCACACCTCGGGTAAATTGAATCTCTCTTCTGTTACAAATGGTTTTAAGAGAGACAGAGAAGTCCTGCAGAGAACCACATAATAATATGGTGGCCTGCTCGTCGGAGGGATGCCCATGTCTGTCTGGACCGCTATGGTGATGTCACTGGTGAAACCTTCCCAAAACCCCTGTGCTGCACATCTGGGACATGTTACTGCGGTGAAAATGCAGGATATTAGGACTTCATACCTCATCATTGAGCTTCATCTTTCCCCTCAATCCTTTCAGTAATCATGTACACAATGCTGAACATCTACTTAATAAAAATCATTGTGGTAACAATGACTTCATCATTTCCTTTCTGAAAGAGATGTAAATGCACATCTCCCATTTCTGTGGCTGCATTGACACAAGCATAAAATGAATTATAAAATGGATTTCTTAGTGTGTAAAATTGGCTGCTAACTCCCTATACACAGCCACATATTCTGCAAACAGGATTTCTGTTTTATGACAGCCATTAACCAGACGAGGCAGCAGGGGACTGTGGGGTTTGTGTGACAGTGGGGATCTAAGAGATGGGGATCTCTGGCTGGGTGAGACATGACTTCAAAGCAGTCAGGATCAATGATGCTGTTTGCCTATTGATCCCCTCTACCTCTCCAGAGAGAACGATCCATCAATAGGGCTCAGCTATGGGCTGGAGAGGGATTAGGCATTCAGCTTTAATCTAAGTCCCTTTACTAAATTTGAGCTAAATCCCCTTTGTAATGAGATGTATAGTATTCATTTAGGTGTTAGATGGAATTCCTGCATTGCCTGAATGTGAAATGTAGAGTTGTTTTTCTGAAGAGGAAATAAAACAAAGGATTACGGTAGTCTGTTTGATCGAGTAAAATCTGGGTGTTTAGATAAGTGAATCAAAAGCAGAATAAAAAGTTAAATCTAATCTATATTCTAAAGACATGCACTTCAGCCTTGACTATTCAGCCTTGACTAAAGAGAGCCTGCAAAAACAAGAGAGAAGATTGGACTGTGAACAGCAGACAGCAAAGCTACAAACTGTGTTTATCCAGCCTTCAGGGTTCAGGACACAACAACAACCTAACAAAGACCTAAGTGGCAATATACAAAATTCAAGATTTATCAAGAAAGGCAGAAAAATACATCTGTAAGAAAAAAAAACCTCTGTCTGCTTTTGATAATAAATTCATCATCTGCCTCTCCTCTCCAGGCATGTTTAAGCAGCAGACCCTTTGTGTTGCTTTAATTCCATTTCTAAGGTGTACAAAGAGGGCACTGCATCTCTCGGTGATGGGTCAGACACTCAAGCCATTAAAAGGTCACATCCGCACATGTGAGGTTACCCAGCATCCTATTTTATTCTCTGCCCTGAGCATAAAAATCCACCCTCTGCTGTTCTGTGACTGAGTATAAAAATGGATACTGGCTAATTGATGCCTTCTTTTCACATAGATATCTTTTACAGCATTATAGTTGAACCATACATGTATTATGCAAGGGAGGTTAAAAGAAATGCCTGGCAAGGAGGCGCTCAGATACAAGCAACTTTTGTTATATGTGGTAAGACTTTATTGTGCTATCTGTTCTTTTTTTCACTAGGAAGCACTTCCAGTTGGCACTCCATCTGTTCACCAGTGGGTTTCAGTAAGCAAAGCTTCCTCTGGAAATGACTGAACTGTGCTAGCCTCAGAGATGGGGCATATGTTATAGATTACAATGGACATGGCAGCTGCTGCTACACTGTGGGCAGTGAGCATTTTGGATGTTTTGTTCAAATATCTGAAAATTTGAGTAAGCTGGCACAAAAACAAGGAGCTGGGAAAATATAAAATTCATGGGAAAACTTCAGTGAACCCCAGTGATTGATTACAAACAACCTTCCAAACCTGGAGCCCCTCTTGAGAAATAAACAAACTTCAATTTGAGGCTCATAATCAGAGCTCTATTAGTCATCTGTCAGTGGTATATGGGAGGAAGAGACCACAGAGGGATAGTATGTGGCTCTGGTGTTAGTGGCTAAAGGGACTCTTAATAGCAGCTATCAGGGCTGGGCTGGATGGCAGCCTGCTGCCTCTGTCTCTCCTATTGATCAGACTTGGGGTCTATGATTGCCAGGAATAGCAGTTGATTCCAGAAGTTATTAGCAATGCTGGCCTCCCACTGAATCAGGATGGAAACACCCCCTGTCTCTGGTGAATCACTGGACAGAAAGGGAAATAACATTGAAAAGGGCTACTGTGAATGCAGTATGTTAACATAATATCTAGTGGTGATGGTCTTCTTCAGTTTGCATTATGTGTGGGGTGAATGAATGTTTATTTGACGTAGTGCCTCCACCTCCCGGAGATGAACGATCTCCAGCCGCCTGTCAGGCGATTTGCCCATAGCGGAATGGTCTCCGGCGGCAAAAGCGGAAGAGCAGCGGGTACCCGAACAAGCCGAGCCTGAGACGGCAGGTCAGCACCTCCAGCACGACGAGGCATGAAATCCTTAGCTCAACACAACACCGAAACCATGAATTGCCAGAACAGTGAACTTCAGTCTTGCAACGCATCTCTTCCGCAAGCCCATGATCAAAATGAGCAAATCCGTCCCCATTCGTCATCTCTTCGTCGTTTCGGCCGAGCGCAATGCGCCCGATCACGTACTGATCAACGACCATACGGATCAACGATAGATTGTTCAATATCACAAGATCAAGTGAGCAGTTCCACAGTTCACAGCAAATTAGCACGGTGCTCGTCTTCAGGGAGGAACAGCGTTTCTGCCTTCCTTGTTAAGTCTACATAACCTGCCGTTTTGCTCATCGTCTTTCATGTTGTTTACTGAAACTTGGCTCATTCGAATAATCCATCGGTCTTCACGTTATTCACATACTTCAGACCCTTCGCACAGTCGTCTCCATTTGTCATGGTGACCTCAACCACCACCGATAACCGAGCTTCTGCGTAACCAACATTTATCTTCTTCAATTTCTCTTCATGCCTTGATACCCTCGATTCAACACGGCGGTTTCGAACACGGCTAATTTCGAAAGCGAACATCAACCTGGAGAGCAGATCATAATCAGACCGTCTTCGCACAGACGCCGTGGAACCTCGCGACGCTGTTGATTGACCCATGGATCGCCCCCGCCGTCATTGCGTAGGTCGCAGTCCGGAGCCACTTCAGCACCATTTGCCACGTAAGCATCAGCAAAGCGCATGTCAACAGATTATTCCATTGTGTGACAAACTGTTTTGAGTTACAATGACATAGTGAATTTGTTCCAATTACCGTCAGTTATTTCAGCAATCACTTCTGATCTCTCTGAAGATAAATGCCTTGATGCGATTTGCAATAGTTATCGCAGCACTTGTGCACGTTGCCGCGGCAATAACCATTTCATTTGTGCAACCATTCTCCGTCAGGCGCCCCTCCACGAACGATGGCCTCCTTTGTCGTCGTTGCCCGAGGCGTCTGCGGCCGGCAGAACCAGCACAGTCCCATGTTTCACTGAGGAGATGGACGGGACAGTGCCGTTCAGCCGCCTTCCGATAGCGCCGCAGTTCACAGGCAGCTCTTTCAACGGGGAGACAGCAGCAGTGACGTGGAGGGCCGGACGGGAGAGTTCGACATCGAGCGTCTCGCGAGCCGACGGGACGACATCAGCAGACGGACGTTCTCACCTCAGCTCCCACCCACATCCTGCCCGGCTCATCGTGCAGAGAACCTTCCTTCTCTCCACTAGCAATTATCATATTTGGTTGCCTTCTCTGGTTTCAGTAAGAGGTTTTCCCAGCCTGTCGTCACATTTCGTCATTGAGCCAAAACCTCAGGCGTAAAGCACCCGTGTGCCGGCTCATTGCCGAGAGCCGATCGTTCACCGTCGCCGAACTGCAAGCAGCGATACCGCGCATCCCACCAGCTGGACTGTCCCACCGGGCCTCAACGGGCCTCCGTCCTGATGGCCCCTCCCCTCTCCCACCAACCTCCCCCAACGGGTCCACGATAATCGACGACGGCGGCGTCCGGAACCGTCTCTCAACGTCCTCCTCGAAGTGGGGGCGGAAGCAGCCTGGGAGGAGCACAGGCCAGGAGTGACGAGGAGAGATGAGTGAGACGAGATTGCCATCATTTCAGCGGCCCGTCTCGCTGGGTCGGGAATCACATCCGTTCACCGATGACGGCTCAACCGGTCGTTCTCGTGCCAGCCTCCCCGGGGATCGAACTGTTCGGACAGACGGCCCACTGTTGCCGCCCATGATATTGGAAGATGTGTCTGTAACTAATCATAACATTGATAGTGACGTCTCAAATGGTTCATCTCCGCTTCCCACTGTTACGACTTCTTGATCTCGTCATTTCCGCAAGAAACACAGCAAGACGAACATACAACAAAAACAGTTTCATCTGTCGATTGGTGCCTTGCGTCCTGCCCGAACCACACCATCTGCACCGCTGGAGCAGCAAAACACACTGGCAAGAGCCAGAACTGAAACAGCACACCGTTCAGAAGGATTGAAAACGAACTGCGCACCCGCACCTGACAGAGAAGAATGCAGATTTTCCCAAACAGAGTCCTTGTCAAGTGAACAGACTATGTTGTCGAACTGAGTTGCTCTGAGCTCTGCACTTTCTCCAAGCCATCCGCCACACCATCACCTCTCACAATGGAGCCGAATTCTGAGAGTTTCAGTCAAGTCAACCCGAGCAGCACCCAGAGATGATCATAAGAAAAAACGCAGAAACCCGGCCAGCCAAGCTCCACAACATAGTTCCCTCGAAAGATAAAGACCTTCTAAGCCTAAGGAAAATCTAACATTCTTCTATCAGTGCAGGTGCACTGTCTGCTTTCCAAAGATTCATCCTTCTAGATAGTAATATTTCCAGTTTCTAAACCACAATGGCTGTATTCTTGCCTCAGAAATACAGTGCAGATAGATTACCTTGAAGGTTTCCATCCATAAGTTTCAGGTGATACAAAGGCACCAAATATAGATAAGTTTATTTGTTGCTATATTTCATCTTATCAGGTTCTCTCTGTTATTTTCAAGAAATAGTAGAACCAAAGTCATGGTAAATTTAATTGGGAAAGTAGATAATCTATTTAGAGACCATCACTTCTATCCAAATATTATTAGTGGAGTGCCGCAGACCAATCCACATGTGCTTCCATATCGTACATAAACAACAACAATGGAATACATCTGTCAGACAGTTCAGTCCCCAGAGGAGATGCTTGTAAAGACAGCCGGTTAGGCCATCAATAATTCAAACAGATGTAATTCCCATTAGCTATGGGAGCAGGCCCATAAATAGTTAATGTGCTCCTTGTGTCCCTCCCCCATCTCCTCACATCTCCTCTCATTCCCTCTCTCCTCATCACTCCTCTCACCTTTCATCTATAGCCTCACTCCCTCTTTTGCTCCTCAAGGTTTCTCCTCCAAGCCCCCACCCCCCACCCCCACTTCAGAGAACGTTGAGGAGACAGCGGACCCCAACGCAGACACACACCATCATCCTGATTATAATGGTCCCATTGGGGAGGTTGGATAGGAGAGGGCAAAGAGGGGGGGCCATGGGGAGACGGAGGCCACAATTTACGAGCCGGTGTCACGGGACTGGTTAGCTGGAGTGGGATGCACTTGTGTCTGCTTACAGTTCAGCTTGACAATGATGAAAAACAGTCAGCTCTCAACTTAATAGAGAAGACCAACACAAAGGTAGCTTTACATATAAAGAGAGTTTTGTATGTTGTTGTGGTAAAAATGTAACTGCTGACAAGAGGCCACATGGGGAGGAAAACTCACCTCTTGGCTACTGAGAAGAAACAAGAGAGGAAAGCAACCAAAAAATGTAATGAGCACTTTGAGTAGAGGAGAAGAAGAAGAGTTTCTGTATTTCTGCCTGATGAATAACAGACAGGATGTAGAGTGGGAAGCTGAAATTGAAACATCCGTCTACTGATGTCGTCCCATCAGTCACCAGACGCCCCTCATTAATCCAGACTCTCCCCCTTCATCCAGCCCCTCCATCCATCCTCCCTGCTGCTGGCGCGTCTCCCCCGTTGAAAGAGCTGCCTGTGAAACTGCGGCGCTATCAGAGAGCCAACTGAACAGCCACTGTCCATCCATCTCCTCGATGACATGGGACCTAATGTGCTGGTTCTACACCAGCCGCACAGACAGGCCTCAGGCAACGACGACTAAAGAGGAGGCCAAAGATGTTCGTGGAGAACACAACAGAGTCTCAGACAAATAAATGAGATTATTGCCACTGGCAACATGCACAAATTTCTCTGATAGCTATTACAAATCACATCAAAGGCATTTTATCTTTCAGAGAGATCAGAAGTGACACTAAATAGCTGACAGTAGTTAGAACTTAAATTCCTTATATGGTCATTTGTAACTCAAAACAGACATGTCCACACAATGGAGTCATGTCAAGACTTCTTGACATACACTTTACTGATGACATGCTACATGCTGTTAAAGCCGTGTGCAGGCACTGCTATGTCTAAGTGAAAAACTCCAGATTTAATTTGTCTGACCTACATAGCCAACAGCAGGAGGACACCAATCCATGCCGTTAATCAACCTAACATCGCAGGGTTCCACGGCATCTGTCTGAGGCGAGGTCCCCTGAATTATAATCTGCTCTCCAGTTGATGTTTGCATTTTCAAAGTGCTGCATGGATATTCAAAAACCACCCATTGTGTTTGGGTCCAGGGTTATCAAAACATATAGAGAAGGGGTGAAGAGATAAATGTTTAGTTACACAGAAAGCTCAGTTGTATCAGTGGTGTGGTTGAGGTTCACCACTGACAAATAGAGAGGAGGCAGGCTGTTAGCTGCTACAGGATGCAAGTATTGTGAATAACATGAAAGACCAGTCAGACTAACTGAATGAGCCAAGTTTAATTAAGCTTAACATAGAAAGATGATAATGGTAAAACAGCAGGTTATATAGACTTAACAAAGGAGAAAATAAGGAAAACAACTGTTCCTCCTGAAGAGACGAGCACACATTGCTTCAGGCACTGTGACTGTAGCCAGAACTGCTCACAGTCTGTATGTGGGTGTGTCTATCATCAATCCATATGAGTCAGTTGGTGAAATACATGATGAACACATTGCACTTCAGCCAACAAGCTTAACTTGAAATAACAGATGACATAAGACAGATTTACTCAACGCTTTTGGGAATCATGACACAGTGAATGCGTGACACACAAGACAAAGAAAGTTCCTGTTCCTCGCCTTGAACTCTATGAGCTTTCCAGTGTTATGTTAAGCTAAGGGTTTCATAACCTCATCATACTGGAAGTGCAACCTGAACCATCTCCAAAGCCAGCTTGTTCGGGTACCGCTGCTCTTCCGCTTTTGCCACCAGAAGTCGTATTCCGCTCTCTGGGGCCAAAATCGCTCCCGCTGGAGGGGCGCTGGCAACTCTCTAAACAACACAGAAAGTCATTCATCATCTCTCAGAGGAGTGAGCACTACATCAATCTGTCTGTCATCAGCCCTCCAGGCCAATATACCTCTGCCTGCCTCTGTACATTCCACGCCAGATCTCAGCACTCCACGGATTTAACTCAGTGTATTGCTACGCTCATTATATTGCCAAAGTGCTTTGAAATATAAGCATGGTAATAACTAGCATTCCCTTGTTTCTAGTAAGCAGTAAAAAATGAGTACAAGTCAGTTACACATCCAGACACTAGTTGGCCTCTTGACAGAGTTCTTGTATTCAACTTGGGAGCTTGTAATTATGTATTTCTTAATTTAAAAAGCTGCAAAAGTGAATTTGCAGTGTTGCTATTTCATATTCAATTAAATACCTACAGGGTAGGGTTTAACTTTACAATACTCTGATGCTCCATTTAGATTGAATAGGAAATTACGCCAAGATGGATAGACAGTAAAAAATTACTTTAAAGTACTTTAAAGGAACAGCATATAAGCTACAGTAGAATTGCAGATTTCTATGTTTCTATGTGTGTGCCTGTATGCTTGTATTTCTTTCCCTGCAGTTGGTACAGTGGCTATAGATTAGGAGTTCAATGAACCAGTATAACCGGTGGAGAGAGTGGGGTGGGGGTTAACAACATGTCTGTTTACAAAGTATCTGTAATTTGACGACTCGGCATCTACTATATTTAGGAGTCTAATGGTGTCTGTGTGCCATCTCACACACTCACATACATGCACCCACCCACCCACACCCATCCTATGGTTCAGTGTAAGGAGTTACAGAAGGCTAGTTAGAACAGAGAGCAGTGCAGTAAACAAAGGATTGAAGCTCATCACAGCGCTCCTGCTGATTGGACAGGCACTGACAGTGAAAGACAGCTATTCTGAACAGGATGTCATGATGGATGACCTTTATGTAGTCTGTGAAATATAGAATTGAAATTGAAAGGGGACAACATCAGGCCCAGATCAGAAAAGCAAAATTACTCCATAATGTCATTTTCTTAATCAGCTTCACCCTTAAAGGGATGATCATTCTGCACAGGAACACACAATTAGTTTTGTCTAATTTAATGCCAAGCTGAAAAGCAGTGTTTAACTAACCTCTCTGGTTAAAAGCTTGAAGTCTTTTGCACCTGTGACCACACCTAGCAGTGATGTCCCAGTGTTCTAACACAGCAAGCTAAACAACTGAAGGACTGCAAAAATAAAACTTGTCAACAGTTTTTAGTTTTAAGGTGGTTTAACAATTTAAACTACTGGGAATGCCTTCAGAGAGTCAGGCAACTGTTTCTTAGTAATGCTAGGGTTAAACCCAAATCACTGGTATTGATTTGGGTCATTACTGTTTCCACATATGCTGTAGAGGTTTGCTGCATATTTGACAGGCAACTGTGATTTGGACAATATATATATCCACCGATGCTCTAAAAATTATCATCTCTGAAGCTCTGTAGAGTAGATCTGACTAGATGTGACAAAGGATCAAACCAGTAGAGTGCACTGTGGAGATACCACTGGAGGCTATGCTGCATTGTGAAACAGTGGTATAACATGAACTCATTTGTACATTTCAAATTTTTATCATTAAGGATTCAGGATTGGCCCACACAACCACTAAAACAATACAAAACAGCATTGTGCACATCAGTAACTAAGTCAGGAGATAAGTGTGTGTGCGTGTCACCTGGCAAACTCAACAACCCCCGTGTTCCATTCACCACTCCATGTCAAGCCGCGAGGGCAGTGAATCTCACTTTGCCGTTGTAGCTGCACACCGGCAATCAGATCAATGACAGCTTTGCATTCAAATGGCAGAATTAAGGAACAGGCAGCCGCAGACCTCCACTTGCCTCCCCATCTTTCACTTTCTCATTCCCTCGCTGCAGCCGTCTGACAGAGTGCCACTGACAGCTGCAGCCCTCCAGCGACAGATGATTTGTGCAGTGACTTGATTCAGGCCTCTGCTCCCTTCAGTTTCTTTTTAAAAGCCCTTGTCAGAATGATGAGAGCTTTATGTTTTCAAGGCAATGATAAGCCATGGGTTTATCAGACGAGGGCACTCGGTGCAGGGAGGAGGCATGAGTAGGACTTTTATAGGTATTAGCTGTAATGACTCCCTCCCCTGTACACTGATTAATACACACACAATGGAAGGCATGCATGGGTGCAGGTGGGCATGTACACACAGTGCAGTGCAGAGTACATGCAAAATTGTGTCTGTCCTTGATGCTGAATCCCACACACCACCAGTACCCTTACTCAGCACCCTCCTGCTACCACACAGTCCCGTCAGAAGTTCCTTTATTTTTCCATGATTAGCCAAGTTAATAGGTCATTAAAATGCTGCACCATCAAAGTGAGAGTTTTATTCCCTACCCAGTCTGGCCTTTGGTTCTGTAGGAAAAGAATGTAGCGGGGAGGGTATAACAGGGGGTTAATCCAATGGGATATTCCTAACAATAAAAATACCTTACTGGCAGTGCCTGGTGGAATGACCCATTTTAATTGTGCGTACACTAATCTATCCCACAGCAAAAAGTGCTGTGGTTATATCCAGCTCTCTTCCTCTGTGGCTCAGTGGTGCATTGTGTGGGTGTGTGAGGTCTGGAGGATCAGCAATATTGTTTTTGTGGGACTCGGAAGGGCTTACAGAGACGTTTGCGCCCGAAAGGCTGCACTAAATTTAATCCTGTATCAGAAACTGTGCAATGGGCGAGCATGGATGGATTTGATCATTTAAATCCACGATCATTACATTGGACTTTGAGAACACACTACGGATTTTGTGATACAAGCCCTGTTTGGAAGAATAAAAGACGTTGAACTTGACCCATCAGTCTGCAACCGAGAATGTTTTCATGTTATTCTTGGCTAATCTCTGAAGCTGGCTGGCCAGGTTTGACTGAAAGGAAAAGCCTATTTTCTTCTTGCAGGCATCTGATTCAGCAGCCCAGCTCTTAACATGGAGCCCTGGGTTAAAGCAGGACAGCTATTAGCCTATGGAACTTCCCATAGACATACTGAAAGGCAATAAAGCAACAGCATTTCTGGGAAGAAAACACATCAATAACTGGCTAATAACAGACTCAACTGCTTTTATAAAAAATCAGGACATTCTGTTCTTTCTGAGAAAAAGACCGGTCCAGTGAATCTGAGGAATATGTCTGACCTGTTATTGATCTCACCTATTAAACTTCTTCAGTCATGAAGGAGAGATGTACTGTATGAAAAGAGGAGTGGGCTAGTAAGTGATGACTGAACCATGAGAGTGTGCTTACATTTCCCAAAATGGGTTGTAACTCACTATTAGGGATGTTTTGTAAACTTATGGTAGGAAAACACAGGGTCTGAATCTCCAGCTCTACAACAACCCCTGTAAACCAGAGCTGTGGTATGTGACGTGACCGCGGTTACTACGCAGAATGGACTGTGTACATGAAGGCTATACAGTATATACAGTATATTCCCTTGAGTGTAATACAGTGGCGAATCAGCATTTGCCTTGTTAAGTAGGGTAAATAAGACCTTTGCCCTTTTTGTTCATAGAAATCTCACAGCCTACACACAACATTGCCGTAGGTTGGTACTGACATTTGGCACTTCCCATTTATCTTGCAAAAGGTCATGAATTGTAGCAGGTTCTGTAATGAGTCATGTGCAGAATGGATCAAAGTTCACACCAATACCAGAAAGGTCAACTGACAGGGCATGATGACCCCCAGGCTCTCTGTTGCCAGTCACTCATCAATAAATTAAAAGACAGAATCATTGAGGGGTGGCTACTGATAAATGTCCAACTGCATGCTATCACAAACTCCAAGTATCGGCAGCTTCTGTCATTTGCAGTCCTTAGATAGATCACTGTGCTATTGGTGAGAAGAATGCCACAGAGACAGCAATATGGTATGGGTTTTTACATGCCAAAGGCGAGAAGAGGCAAGATGGTGTTCAAACATGTAACCTAGTTCAGTGACACACGCGCAAAGGCTTCTTTCATCCCCCTGGCATCCTGACTTTCTCCTGAATTAGTTTAAATCCTTGGCATGGCCTTCACTCTCTGACAACGTGTTAATCATGCTTGTCATAACAAACACATTTAGCGGTCAATATTTTGCAAAGCCCATGGGGGGCTGACAGGGGAATCTTGTACAGCTACTGTGATTGGGAGCACTTAAAAAATGGAACTCAATACACAGAGCAAGTGATAATTCAAAGAGTAAGTAGAGGAATCTGTACATGATGGGGTAAAGAAATAAATATATTGCAGAGCAGGGTGAATGTTATGATGTCATGCTTTTATGAGCTACTTTAGATGAGAAAATAGTTCTGTGACACTGGTTGATTATTATATTTAAAAAGTATCACAATCAACTCAGCATATTCTACCCACAATGCAACTACAGCACAGACAGATCTTTCAGATATGTGGGTGTGTTATGCCAGTCCTGGCTAATGTAACCTCAAGCAGCTAGTCTCATGCAGAGTTGAGGAGGTTTGGTTAGCTCACCTCTTTCTAACTGCACACTGAAAGACTTTTTCCCATTTTCAGACTTTTCAGACAGAAGTCACTGGGAGCAGCTCTCTATACTGCGTTCCTAACAAAAAGTAAGAGGAAAAAATGTGCCGTCTATGTGCCATTTACTTCATTACACCGAATACCTATTCCTATTCTAAGATTCCAAAATCTAAATAATGTAGTGCAGGTACGATGTTAAATGTGTGTTTAATCGCTTTTTGGATTTAACTGTTGGATGTGTCATTGGCCAGTTGAGTGTGTATTACAGAGCAGAACTCTCTGCCACCTGGAGGAAAGTAAACCTAGACAGCATTTTGGGCACAACCACTATGAACACCTGTGCAATCCAATCCAATCCAACTACCCTGCAGACTTTGTAAAGCTCATGTTATTATTATATGTTTTGTTGAGCATGTGTCACACAGGTCCAGATTCTTTTTAGGGCGTAGTTTGTAGTGTTGACATATTCACTGCCTGTATGTTGTAAGCTGAGCAGATTATACTAAGATGCACACTGTAACATGAACACCTTATACTGTTTGACAATGACAGTCAACTGACATGATGCCAAAACCTGCAAGTCCTAGAATGAAAATAACTGGACTCATCTTTCATATACACCCACACAGACTTCTCTTTCAAAACAAACACACACACCAACATACACTACATCAACCAGTGTAACAGTTCATAATCTCTCGGATATCTTTTCCACAGTAAGCTATCTTGCAGGCAGTGCTCCTGATATCCTGCTTAGCCACCGTTGAGCCAGCGCCTGTGTTGCTCTACATCCTGCATTACAGATAAGAAGTAAAGAGCGGTCCAGGTCGGTGCCACCGGTGTAGGCTGATAAGCACTGCTTCAGGCCCACTGGTCTGATGGCAGATCACTGTCCACACCAGACTTCAGTAACAGATAAGACCTCACATCCTTATTTTAACAGAAACCACGGGCCACCTTAAAATAGTCAATTTAATGCAACTACATGTCAGAATATAATGAATCAGAATAATGAGTTCTCTATTTTTTTGTCATCCAACTAAATCTGAAGCATTATCATTGCTACAAAATGTGGGTTCAATTCCACTTAAATCCACCATTCTAAACTCTTAAATCTGATTACTCTGATTATTATAATTTGCATGATGACACACAGAATACAATCATATAAAAAAATTATTAGAAACTGATTACTTATCAAATTATTTTATATATAGAGTAGTATGACTGCATAAATGTGTGCACTGCTGTAATTACAACAGACAGCAATTTCTGTTGGAAATATAATTCAACACATTCACAACATTTAAAATGCAGCATCGAGATATCAAAAAGTAACTTAGAATATGCGAAGCAACATAACACACATTCTTACAGACCCAAAGGCCTGTTGGTCACCGAAACATAAAATTATTTTGAATGTTTGCAAAATTAGAGAGAGCTTTCCACCAGATGCTTTGTATAAATACATTTAATACTACACACGCTTCTAATAATCAGTGTGGAAGGGCCAAGGAATGTGTCTAGATTCAGCAGAAATGTTTCTGATCAGCAGGACATTCTCTGCCCTCGATACAAGAAACCAGAGTTTTGAGATAAAGTAAAAAAACAAAAAACCCATCATAGTCAAAATTTTCCATGAAATTTACAAGTCTCTTTGAACTCAACCCCATGACCAAAGATTAAACAGTGACTCACAGCTCAGCAAGGACAGGCAGAATCAATTTCAAGGAGTTGGTGCAAAGTCTTGTGTGTGGTTGTTCGATGGTTACAAAATATTCTTTTTATACTTCAGCTAGCAGTGTCTTTTGAAATGATTTAATTATATTCGATTATTGAATAACTTTGCTTTCAAAACCACTACAAAACTAAAACACTGGGTCTTGGTTAACTTAATAAAATGTTATTTATCTCCCTGAGCACTGTGAGATTTGGGGTTCCAGTTCTCCACAAAGCTCCTTCATCTACGTTGCAACTCGTTGTCCAATTACACCATATTTACCATAACTATTCTATTAAAACCTCTGTGTGACTCAGCCAGGTTTGGTGAGAACAACAGTTGTGGTTATTTCACCTCTGACAACTCGTCTGACGAGGCAGTGTATGAGCAGCTCTGGTCTGAATCCTTCTCCCTCTCTGGCAGTCCAGTATAACTGAATCATCATGTTTTCTGGAATCAGCCTCCCATTGCTCCTTGCCTCACAATGGCTGTTATTTACTGTATCTGCCTAACAAGCCTCACATTGGAGCAGCACCACCTTTGCTGCCCCAGCGACTCAATCCTGCCAAGTTAATGACCACATCTGTGCAAACACACAGTAACTAAATGACCAACCCCAAGAAAGCTATGGGCTAATTTCCTTGACTGGGCTCATCTCTATTAACCGAACTCTCTTTCCTCTGTGGTAATAAGACATGGCAATGCTGGCAGATGGTTATTTAACCTATGATGATCTGGAGTATGCAGGAAATCCCAGCTTTCTACTATTCAGTAAGTTAATCACACAGGCTGTCAAAGTAAAGACTCAATTGGTCCAATCAGCTGGGACTCACATTATAAGCCATCCATTATCAAGGCAGGAGACTGATGCTGGTGCTGTTTCTGAGTTAATCAAGAAAGAGTTACAGGCACAACAGAGGCTGTCAAAACAGACCACCCAGAAAAACAAATCCGTCCACAGCTGATAGATCACAATCAATGCTCAATTATTGGCTATGGAAACCCATTTTAACATGTCACAACCTTTGAGTGACCCATGGCAGGGAGGGAATAGCTTAACCTTTTTACACCACAGGCTCATGACTCCCCAACACAGTACTGACCTGTGTAAGATTCACATAAACTGGACCAATGACTGGCTGCCGCAAATGTTTACATTATTGATTAATCTTCTGGGTGCACTTTGTTTTATGAAATGATTAATTAAAACTTTCCAATAAACCAAAGAACCAAAGATGTTCAGTTTACTCATATTAAACAGAGTAGTTAATCCTCACAATCTGAAAGCTGGAAAAGGAAACGTCTGGTATTTTTGCTAGATAAATGAATTGAACAATCAGTTGCTACAAGTGTTGATAAATTCTCAAGGATCCACAAACTGTTGATTATTTATGATAAGTGAAGTTGATTATATGAGGTTTCCAGCACTTAACTGAAGCCAGGCATACACTCCACTGTTCCTGTTTGAGCATTCTTTACTGCTGGTATTTACCACTTTGCCAACTGTTATAGAGCAATTGCCCAGTAATGAACTTTACAAGTTCAGGACAAGGACTGCCTTGTCTTCAGGTCTTCTGAAAGCACCACCTCTGTGGGCCATGTCCTAAAAAAGCTGCAACCCCTGACTTGGGACATGGCAAGAATGTCATCCCCTCAAGGCATCTCTAAAAACATGAAAGCAGAGAACCCAGATCGTTCATAATGTGTTAACAAGTATTATTCCATTTTAATGCCATAATGTGTAAGAGCAGAAGGTCAGTGAACATATGTATGTATGTATACATATATCCTCAGAAAATGTAACCTTTATATGTCCTTAACCTTAATGCAGATTCCCCAAGGCCTTGTTGAGGCTATGGAAGCCCTACACCTTTTTCAAAAGGGGATCTTATGTAAAATGGTGAAATAAATATTAACAATCAAATAACAAAGCACTTTAAAGAACAGATGGACAGCTTCTTTCTTAATCCAAGGTTGCATATTCGTTATTTTAGCTGTCTCCTCTCTCAGAACAGAGTGAACTGGCCTGAAAGTGTAGTGTGAGTAGTGCTATACAACTTGTCTGTTAGGTAAATACCGTGTGTAATCACAGAGGCAGCATTAGCAGCTTTTCACGGAGGAGACTGAGGCCAACAAAGTGTGATACTGATGATCATTGCATTTTAGTGCAGTGGATATCATTAGCTCTAAACAGGCGCAGCACCTGTGTAAGGACACAAATGAATGACTGTGATGAACATCTTTCACTAACAATTCAAGAATGATCACGTTCCTGTTTTATCAAGTCACTAAGCCTTCTGTGAATATTCTGCTTTTATTAAAATTTTAACAATTAAAGTTATAGTTAAGAGAATGAAAATTATATGCTTTACAAGAGAGAAATAAGCTTAAGTGCCAATTATTCTTGTATACTATGCAAATTAAGTGATTCACCTACACCTAGGGCAACAGTCTGAATTTAAATACAATTTAATATGCATTTATTATTCTGCCAACGCGCAAAAGTTTAAATAGCTGCTGTTACTTTGACATACAATGAGAGTGATCCCCACTGGTGCAGCTCGATTGCGTCATGTCACTCAGAGGTGATATAAATGCACAGATGTTGTCATCTGAATTTAGGATTTGAAACATCTGGGTTTGGCAATCAACAAGCGAAAAAGGGGAGCAGACACGAAGCACAGACTTGAAATAATAGGTGGCATTTGCACAGCTTTGTTGTCACACTGTGACTCATTTACTCTCAGCAGGGTTTTTCAGTTACTGATGATTCAAACTCCCTTTGGTATTCCTGTTCAGGACAAGCAGGAGCTGCCTTAATCATGAGAAAGGAACACCAACAGCACTGAAATGTCTGATAATAATGCCCTTTGTGAGGCTGATGGAATACCTGAAAAGAGGAGTATCTCTTCACTGACACTGTTTTACCCCAAAATCATTTGTGGCAAATTGAAACAAGCTATTCCTACATTTGCTTGATAATCACCAGGAGCAGCTGCATGTTGCCTAAAATGGTTTTGTCTGTATAAAGTTAGAAATGTAGTTAGCCTGACACCATGCATTGTTCAAAGTGAAGAATTATTATGGCATTATTAAAGGCAGCCCATTAAAGGGGCATTCATGCAAAACAGGTGAGTCTGGGTTATTTCAGCTCTTTGCAACCTTGATGAATAGAGACAGGCGTACAGCAGGGAAATGCAGCTACAACTGTACATTAGACTGTGTAGCTGTGTTTTCTAAATTACCATCAAGGGGAAAACATACACAAGTACATAAATGCACATGTGAGGAGATATACACTGAAGAAAATAAACAAGAATAGTCCATATTAATATTACCTTAAGGGCATCCCTAAGTTCATGTCAAGTGCAAAGTGAGGACATAATCTAAGCTTTTTAAATGTCTGATAAATGCTTCAAAGAAATCAAAAGAATTCATTTATATCTTTGACTATACATTTTGAGAAGACAAGAGATCTGGTACCACTTATTGACTAAATGACTAACAAGTGATGACAAATGGCAGCATGAGTAATGGAACTTCTTGCAGTCTTCTGTAGCCCAACAAAGTTGGATGAACACGTTCACATGATCACAAAAACTTGCTGTATCCACTGTGCTGTATAAAATCATTTATACTTTTTGCACTATGATTTATGTTTTATCTTCATCAAAAACATTCATGTCAAATCTGATCATTGCTACTACATGATAACCTAACCTAAGCAAATATCGTTTGTTGACTGTTACTTGGCAAAGTAGCTTATACTAAAGACACCTCTCTTCTCTCGCCACAGTATTTGGGTGACAGACACAGACATGTTCAGTCAGACAAGCGTGCAAGCCGCTCTGGCCTCTCGATCTCTGCCAGTGTTTGACACCTCTGTTGTCACCTCCTCCAGCATGGACACTGTGTACAAGTTCTCCATGCATGCATTTGCATTAGTGCACCTGATGCAAGCTATAGTAAATCAATCCTGAGATGTGCAATGCTACAAAACAAGGATTGGGGCTGTAATTCCACAAGGGACGCTGCACCCTGCTGTTTTGCAGGCAGGGAATGTTACCTCCACATACGCTAATACGATTTCCAATTCATCACGGTGCAAGGAAACAAAATTAGACCAGACACTAGAGAGACATTCCTCCTGTAGAAATTTCTACTGTGACTGATATGAAACAGAGTAAACCTGTCACAGTGTGATAGGGACATGCCATGCAGTGCTGTCTTGTTTACAGTGACCTGCAGCTGTGAGGGAGAGATTCCTCCAAGTCCAATCAGATTACAGCTGTTATTATGTATCAGAAGGTGGGAAAACAAGAGGTAGATAATGCTGAACCTGCTGCTGGGAGTAAAGCCTCCCCAATAAACACAAATTTGACAATCCACAGATTTAAACACATTGCTGTACTTGAAGTTTCTGTTGGTCTATGGTTCTGTTCACTTTGACATGCTTCACTCTGATTTTCAAGGGTGAGGTACATGGATGTTAAATTTGAGAAACAGGAGAAAATCATGCCAAGGGAAAACAAATAGAAAATGTAAACCTACTACTGCTTTCTCTGTTTTGCTCTCTTACAGAAAGCAAGTTGATCTTGAGCTTTATTTGCCTTGACAAAAGTGCAGACAGTGTCTGCCTATCAAGGATCTAGCCTGGTCCCACTTATCCTTTAAGGGGGAAGCACAAAATAATGTACAATTAACACTTGTACATCAGCACAACATGCAAACAGTCTACACAGTGAAAGCACAGTGAAGGCCAATATTTAGCAACACACAAAGAATTTTGATCAAGTGTCATGTGAAAGACACATCTGCAACCACTTCAATGACAATTGTTGCCATGGTAAAATTGAGGCACTTGAATCGTGGATTTCAGTTTCTCCTCTCCTCTTTTTGCTCCTGATGGGACACTGTAAAACCTTAAGAGTATTACATTTCTGCCAACTCTGAAGATGACTGATTTCCTGTGATTGCTTTGTGTCCCAAACAATTTAGGGATGAGTCTACATAGGGTGGATTATTTTTAATGTCTACAAGAGTACACTGTAGAATCCAGAGGAAATAAAATTAAAATGCAGGAATTTGGGGGGTATTTTAAACTATTTTCTTGTGTTTGCTACAGATAAGGAGCTTAGTTTTGTACACATGCAACAATATAATCTAGTTATGACTGCTCATGCATGTAAATACATGCATGTAAATGTGGGCAGTCTAGGTTGATTGCATTGTTCCAATAAAATTTACGAGCCAGAAGAATTAGAGTAATCCAGTGACATGTTTAAGCATTTTTGTTTACTGCCTAGTTGAATTTGCCAATAACGATTGTGGAAGAAGACTAGCCATTTGTTAAAAAAAAAAGAAAAAGAAAAAAGCAGGAACCTTGTTCAAAGGCTCATCACAGTGGAATTAGCCATTTCCACATTCTTATCCCCATTTAAGGCAAATAATATTGCCAGACAATCTCCTGTTGTCAGTCTCAGCAGTCTGAAGAACCTGACACAAACTGAGCATTCATACAAAAAATGTGCTGGGATCAGCCAAAGCTCCTCAAAACAAACATCACAGTAAAGTGAAACTCTGTAACTGAGCTGCTTCAGGTCAGCTGAAAAATGGCCACTTCACACAGGCAGATCTGCCCGTTACACTGCAGGCCAGACCCCTGCAGCAGAAGCATATGAAAAGCATGCTCCACATTTGTTTACAAAACAGTGCCAGACTTGAGTAGAGGTTGTCAGGATTGTGAAGGGGTTCACCATTGAGGTCACAAGTGGATTTGAGGAGCGCTATGTAAATGACCTTTCCTATAGGATTTCAATGAGTACTAATGTGCCTGTATGACCTAGTCTCACCCCCCCCCCAACCCCCATTAACAAAGAGCCTCTGTCAGCGGGTTTTCCTCTGCTGAGAGAAAGAGGGGGGAGAGAGAGAGAGAGAGAGCAGACAGAGAGAGAGCAGACACACAATAGATGAAGCTACTCTGGCCAGGAAACAGAGATAAATAAATAACCCTAGTCTAGTTTAGTTTTTTTTTCTGCTCTTTCTCAGCTGCTCTGAAATTATAATGAAGAGACAACTCTTTCAAAGTAAATAAACTGACAAATTAAACACAAACCCAAAAGCACAGGCTTGTATAATTGATGCAAATACCACCCCAACAGTAAAGTAACATCTCTGAAGATGGGAGATACTGTTCAAACTGACAGTTACAGTGGACATTAGTGTGTTAAACACTGCTTAGTAACCACTTGATGTGGTTTAAAACAATCACTGTATTAAACTCTGCTGTAGTGTGTGTAGGTGGGGTCATACCAGACTTAAAGCTGGCACCCACCCACAATACTGAGGCCATCTGAGCCTGATGTGCTGGTGGTACTGGCCCTGACTCAAGCCAGAAAAGGAAAGGTTGTAAAGTCCATTAAAAAAAAGTCTCTTACCTTTATGTGTAAAGGTTGTTCCCATCATAGTATGCGTCCAAAAGAAAGAAAAAAAGAAAAAGTATAGTAAGTTGTTTTTCAAGGATTTTTCAAGGATAATCATGAGGACTAAAGCACAGAATGTTTTTGCAGTGTGTATGTGTGTGCCGTAAGTGCTTTGAGCTTCTATGACATGAGTGTCCAACTCTCAACTGCAGACAAATAATGAAAATCACACTTTCACAGGGATGTCCCGACTTTCCTAAACAGAAAATTCAACACTATGAAAAACATTCCCTCTCCACTCCCACTCGTTCTCACTCTGGATAAGCAGCGTATTAATGATTAACTTCCTGCATGTGTGGAAACGGGGGCTGGGCAATTCCCCCCCCCCCCCCCCGAGTGGTCTCTCTTCACCCAGCACAAGCCACACTTCCTCTTTTGCCACCGCCTTTTCCACCTCTGCAGAGACCAGAATGATTCCACTCAACCTCTGACCTTCAGAAGGGGGGGATACGTGACACGCAGTTAGGAGCACATTAGCAGCCGAGAGCCTGCAGGCATGCCGGGGTTCGGCTGAGTCAGTATATTCCTACAGGACGTGCCTGAGTCCAGCCCTTCAGGATTGAATGACCAAGGGTCTTCATCTATAGTAATGCATTCCTCCAAAGGCTTGGTATTTAAGAGAAAGGTGTTTGAGGGCAGGGGCTTATAGAACATGCTACTGCTATGCTTCCACTCACTCTTTCAATACATAGTGACCTACTTCTTTAGCTTTGGCTTGCACCCCAGCTTTCCAGTCCTGAGGTGTGACATGCAAGATGGAAAGCAAATGAAGCAGTTGAGGGAATTATAGCACTGGGCCTAAGTCACCTTCTGCCTGTCAAGAAATGACACCCAGAAAGCCCTAACCCAGAAAGACCTGAACTCCGTCATTATGATTTCTGTAGCAGGCATGTCAGCGATGCCTGTCACTGGGTGTATTGTCCACGGGATCACAGGAGAGCACGCCACCAAAAAAAACCTCAGCAGTGTGCCTACATGTTGCCTTGGAAACCTATTACAGTTAAAAAAAAAAAAAAAAAAAAGCACACTTCCATAGCTTGGAAAAGAGGAAGGATGCCAGACTTGACATCCCATAATGAGCTGGCTGTGAATGGGGTTCAGTGGGGGGCTTCACTCAGGGCTGCGGGGACTGTCAACATAAATGCCGTGGCTTCATGCACCCTTTCAACAAGAAGAGAATATCCAATAGAGAAGTTGGGAGAGCCAAATATGAAGAGGCTTCTCAGCATCAAAATATTGCACTTGTTTACAGTGCAGGTTAAGTGTAGGTGCAGTGTTAATGTGGTAAAGTGCAGTGTAGATGTCTGATAAGGGCTCCGGAAGGGGGGGGTGTTGTTTTGGGATAGAGGAAATCAAACTGAGCCATCTCAGTGAGTGCACACATACTCACAGCCTCTGTTCAGGGCCTGAATGAAAAAGTGTTGTCACACTTCTGCTTGAGTTTTACATCCCAGGGCTGTTTCCATCTCCTGGGGGGGTCAGATTGCTGACTCAATAGGGAGTGTCCTTGGCAAGGCCTTTAATCAGCCACCAGCCTACAGAGGCAAGGAGAGGTTGAGATGCTGAGCATGACCAGTATTTTAACACTGAAGGGGACACAGGGAAAAGTGAACTCCTGCATAGTGTTGCCAATTAGGGTCCATTTATTAAATATGCTACATTTTGGTCAGACAACTCTCACCAAACTTTCTTTGTTGAAAATATACTTCTTAACCACTTAAGGGACTGACAGAGACAAGCAATAGAGACAATAATGCCATCTCATTTCCTATTCATCTCCCAATTCAGTCTTGAGATGTACCCACAAAACTCCCGGAGAGAAAATGCACATCATGCCACACTCGTCTCATCAGACTCTTTCTGACAACCCCCGAGTCGTGTAGATATTGAGTAGATTATGTAAGATGAATTCAGAGACCCCTGTGGCCTAGTGGGATGCTAACTGGTGCTGAGATGCATGTCTACTTTCTCACGCAGCAGTTGCAGTGATGTGCATCGAGTCTAAAGGCCTGTTTCACAGCAGGCATGACACGGAAGTGATGAGACAGCCATTACAAAGCGGCCAGAACAAAAAACGTGCCGCTTCCTCTGTGGGGAGGAGCACACAAGCAGCATGGTATTCATGAGGGAAGGCCTTGTACATTCTTAAACTTGAATTATTTGTTGAATTTTAAGTGCATTTTTTACTTTCTCTTTCTAACACAGCGATGTGACCTTTTGTCCTTGTTCTAAGAAGTATCTTTGAATTGCATTTTACATTTCTAAAATTTAAAAAGCAGTGGTTTGTTTGAAAACAGAAGTCAGTACACTGCTCAAAGTGTCACTTATTGAATGAAAAAACATGCTGAAGTGCTGAAGGCTTCGCTGTGACCAAACTGGAACTGATCTTCTGTGATAATTCTTGAAATTGATTTTACAGCAGTAGAGAATGTGTACTCTGTGACCCATCCATCCTGCATTGTGCCATCTTAGTGCCTTCAGCTGATTGCGTTTTGACCGGTGACAATAATAAGTCTAGTGCAGCTACTTAAACTGTGGTGCTGTGGTGCCATTTCCTCTTCCATCTACATTATTATAGCATACAGGGTGGATGAATGTGCCTATTCCTGCAGTGCAATTTACCTGAAAGGAAAACTATATTGTTGTAAAGCCTTGTGTTGTCTTTGATAGCTCTTTTGTCTTGCACATCGTCTGGCTGTATAAGTTATTTGCCCTCTATAACTGAGCATGACAGTGTTGTTTCTTAACAGGACTTGATGTTGTGTGGTCCTGTACATAGCCTAAACACTATTTATGAATACAGTCATTTTTCAGCTTGTTGAAGCTAATGTATGTATATAATGTGGGGTTGAGTATTTGCCAGACCCTCTTTTTATAACAACATATACGGTATATTATTAATATCACAAACACTACATTACTATATTCATCTGTTTATGTATTTTACTAAGAAACAAATGCTGCTTCTTCTACAAGACTTTATTTCCTTTAGCTTCTGCAAACACAGTCTGTTGCTGCTACTGGTTAACAAGAGTAGCAGTAGCTAACACAGGAGACAAAGAGCTGCAACTAGAAAAAAAAACTGTCCTGATGGAACTTTAATTGAGTTCAAGCAGTGAGGCACACATCTTGCAAGCTACCACTTAAAAAAAACAACTACAGCTACTATTACAGAGAGGCAGGCAGGATGGGAAATTCTCTAAATCTGTTCCTTCCGTTTGTATAAAC
Source organism: Lates japonicus (assembly GCA_033238685.1). Lineage (NCBI taxonomy): Eukaryota > Metazoa > Chordata > Actinopteri > Centropomidae > Lates > Lates japonicus. Next base: position 196,110 of record BRZM01000008.1, read on the forward strand.
AGCATCACTTGTGAGACTGGAATAAACAGTCACATCTGAGTCTCAGCCTCTGAGGACATAATGCCATTTCATAACAAAAGCCTCTTCAGCCTCTTCCCAAGTGAAGAGGGTTCATCATCAATATCCTGATTAGGCTTACAGGAGAAGCCTCGCGCTAATCAACAATAAGAATGCTTGAGCCTCGCGCACTCTGTTGTGATTTTGCAGGGTAATGATCATGGAAAAAACGGCAAGAGGCTTTGATTTCCAGACAAACATATTTAAGAAATAAGATGGTGTGTCTGCCCTACATTTATCTGCTGCAAATGAGGGACTATACTCCTTTGTTCAGTAAAAAATATACAGCTGATGGCAGGAAAAGAGAGGAGGTGATGGTTTATTTATGTGTGCCAGCATATTGTACTCAAAGAGGGATTTTAAAAAAAAGACAAGAGCAACACAGTAACAACATATTTACAGATACGTCTTCCTGTCCTCTTCTCTATATCATTTCCACACAAAGCCCAAACCAGAACCTGCATTCTAAGCAGATTGTACAATATGAATGGCCACTTTACATAACAATTGATATAAGCCTGGCTGTGGGATTCCTGCATGACAATGAAGACCGTCTCCACACATAATCGCTACCCTCAACTTCCACTGCTGCATTGTAGTCGACTTCCCAAACGTAAGTATGGATGCCACTGGAGTTAGTAAAGACCCTGTGTCATCTTCAGGGAGGTATTTGCAAGGTAATCCAGTGACTTGTTCCACTTTAGGATCCTAAGGATGCAATTTGCCACCTGGTGCACATTTCCCGGCATCTACTGCAGTTTTAGGAATTTGGGTTTGAACCTAACATCCGGGTGAAGTGGGGGCACTGCTTGCTTTGGGGATGGGTGGGGAGCAGCTGAGGAGGGGGTATGTGGGGGTACTAGCACTCAAGTCTTCCATAAATGGGAGCGGACAGGGATCAGAACTGCGGGGGCTGCTGGGAGAAGAAGCCCACTCTTGCAGCCCATTGTTCTGGACTGACAGTGTATTCTCATCTGAGGTGGGGAAAAAAACAAAACAGTTTCTTCTCCAGGGTCATGGAAAAGTGACCGTAACAAAGACTTATATTACAATACAATCGGCCTGAGAGACGCTCAGTGCCAAGCGTTCCCATGCTGCTGTCCTGTTCATGACATACAATTTCTTAGTAGTCACACCTACTGACATATGGAGAGTTAAAATGAGAAAGATAGAGGCCAAAGAAGAGCAGAAAATAAAACATTTCTTCTCCTGGTGAAAGGTTTTAATCAGGTGATACATTTTTAACAAGACAAATTTGTGCAAGGCGTTCAATTATCACGCTACAGTCTACTCTGTCTCTCCACAGACAAGCACTTCACTCAGTCTCTATATCTTCTAATCGCAGCAATAATCCTTATATGGTTTATGAACTGACTCATGATCTAATGGATCCTACATTAATTATTCAACTTCTAAATGCTTTGGAGCATACATAAAGAGACTAACTGCTTCACACTCAAGGCTGCAAACACAACCTTGTACATGTGGATAAAAACAGGTTATGATAAATATATAATGGGTGTATGTGTGATAGTCGTAGCACTTTGCTAAAAAGTCTCAAATGGGAGAAGATTATTACAACTTTAATGACAGTCTGAAGATTAACATCACTTATTTTAACTGTCTGTCAGTCCACAGAGTCTCTGCTGGCCTTTTCTAGTTTTTCTGTCTGTCTAAAACTGCCTGTTTGTCTTCCTGTCTGACCAACTGTCTGTCTTTATCTCTCTCCGTCTGTCGGCTTGACAGGTCTGCCAGTCTATCTATTTGTATTTCAGCCTGTCTCCCCCTGTCCGTAAGTAAGTGAGAATGAGGTGAAACTGGGTGAGGATGTTTGGTGGAGCAGAGAAAATTCCTGATGCATGACCCCTCTCCTCAGGCTTGGACGGCGAGCTGTCAGTCAGCCAGTTCATTGTTTGGCTTTTGTGTGTTACATCTGCTCCGTACTGCATGGATTCATAGTGAGGAGGTCATTTACCGGATTAATGGCACTTCCCCTGCCACCAAAGGCTGTGACCACGGCATGTTAGGAGCAGATTATCAGTCTGTTGTTCCTATCCAAAAGACACTGGCCTGAGAGCCAACAAGACATATTCAAAAAGGACAAGTGTTGATCCACAGCATGTGGATCTGTCCTGAGCTACTCTCTGTCTTGTTAGTCCATCATTTTCCATGATATTAACTGGAATATTCAAATACTCATTATGAGCTTCTACCATAATATTTCTTCAAAGCCTCTCGTGTTGAAATAAATATGGATTTAGCTTAATCCTCTTTAAACAAAGCTGAGTATTAGAAATATGTCACTTGACTGGTTACATAAACTGGTACCTTTCAGCAAAAGTCACACAAGGCCAGTTACAATGACGTCAAGCGTTCAGATGACTGTGTTTACAAATGAGACCAAATTTAATTAATGCAAGCCTTCTGATGATTTTGTTCACACATTCTACTCAAGCCAAGACTTAAGTTGACTGTGTAACATGAACCAGAAGACTAAACTGAGGTTGGAATGATCTAAGATCGTTGGATGATGGCGCCAGGCCCTGAAGGCAAACCCCATCGTGTAAAAAAGTGCAGCGGAGAAAACGCTATGCATTTCCAGATTTGTCTGAGAGACTTTCCTTTACAAAGAATTCTCAGGGGCTATTAAAGTAAACAGGGGCTGGTTTGGCACAGCAATGGTTGAAAGATCTGCTGACATGAAAATTGTGGTTTTGCGGTTCACTCACAGCAGATGAAGCTGCACCAAGAGTGCACATCTCAGACATTAACAAAGGGTGCCCTTAAATGGCTACATGAGCATCCCCAAAACAAAAAAGTATCCATAAAAATGTGTGGCTATATTCAGAGGTCAACACATTAAAAACAGACTCACAGCACATTGTTTATCAGGTACATGTCCATTTTCTTGAATTTGGTCCTGTTGGGTTATTTTGTGGCTCCAAACTTGCTTAAACTAAGATGAATGCCCAACAGAATGCTGAGCTTATTCACACAAACTAGGTTTATACAGTATAAATCACTGTTTCTTGTGTTCACTCACTCTGCATATTTTAGGTAAGCTTAGAATGGGTGAATTGAATAATGTGTTACAGGGTTAACCCAAACAAAAACAAACTTGACCAGACTTCTCTCTGCAGAAGCCACAGGACTCCATCCCCTACTGAAACTTTAATGATGTGGGATTCAGATTGGAAGCCCAAAACAGGGGTTTTGGGACAGGCCTTAGAAGTCACAGCAGAGTGACTATTCATCCCTGCATGAAGCAATGTGGCAAGCGATTAACATTTAATGAATAGAACAATTAACTCTAACATGTAAAGAGGTCAAAAAGCAGCAATTAAAGTGATGAACTCTAGCCTTTCATACTGAGCATGTCTAGAGTGATCCACTAATGATGAGTTTGACTAGCTGACAGCAGCCCATTTGGACAGAAATGCTAGAACCAGCTCAATCTTCTCTCATAGGAAACCCAGTAAACAGAGAGATTAAAAATTGAATGTAAATGACACCCTTTTCACTCTTTAATATTAATTTTATGCTTTGTAATTTGTCTTCTGTTGCCATGTAAATGCTCTAGCACTCCAATCAAAAACACAAATGTGTAAACCGCAGGTATAAATATACATGATCTATTATCTTAGATCACCTCTATACTGAAATGCTTTTGCAGCTCACATGAAGCACTTGTCACCAGAGCATGCTCCTAACACTCAATTAATATTGTTTAGGAGAAACTCCTATGGTACTTATGCTTGCAGGCACGTGCACACAAAGACAGTAAGAGAGAGAGATAAACATTTGTCTTGGAATGTGCTGGAACCCATAAATGTTTTGTAAGTGCTTGGAATATTAAAGGTGGCAAACCACACAAGACAAAGGTATACCTGCAAAATGCCGGAGGGGCTTTAATAAAAGATGTGCAATGGGACACAGGTCTTGTGTGAGTGTGTTTTGTGTGGGAGTGTTTGAGGAATGTAGTAACTGCCAAGTAATTAGAGTTCAGATTCAGGTATGTGGAGCTGCAGGGAGGCCAGTGCAAGAGACAGACAGACAGACACTCAGTGGGTTTAGTATGGCTTAATCCCCTGCCAGGCACAGCCACTACAAAAGCACTCAGGTAGGGACATATCGACACTGGTGTGGTCTCCATGATCAAAGCTTTCAGCGCAGCCCTGCCCTCGTGCTTTGCAAATGGACCAATTAGGGATATGAGTGGAGTGGGAGAAAGCTGGCTTTGTTCTATCGCTCCATACACCTAGCTGGTAGTGGCTCGACAAGGTAATTATACACTCTCTCTCTGTCTCTAACACTCATACTCACTGCTATCATGCTCACTCATCTCTCTCTACACCCCACATTATATCCCTAAACACAGTCCAAGATATGAGCTGACATGAGCCAACTGTAGCTACATGTAGGACAGTTAAGCTTCAAGCTGTTTGCAGTTGAACCCTCCTGCAAACCACCCATGCCTAAAGAAATCAGTCTGCCTGGGTTGCAACCAGCGTATGCCCTCCTCATCATTCTGATTTATGGAGCTGTCTGAGTCTACGATTGCAGGGAACACTGTCATTGTTCATTTTTAAAAGTACTTTCATAGGAAAGAGGATTATTTCATCCAGCTAGCGATGGGCTGCGCCTTGAGAAAAATGACTAGAATGTGCTTTGTGCTTTTTAGAGGCGCAGGGTCTGCCCAGAGCAAGAGCTTACAATCAGTTTCTTCCGTTTTGAACATCTCATTCACACAAAATACATGACTGGTGCAGACATTTGCTGGTTTCAGCTTCTCAAATGTTACAGTTTTTTCTGCTTACCCATTTTTATACAACTGTAAACACTTTTAGGTTTGGGAATGTCGGTCAGACAAAACAAACAATTAAAACATTCAGTTCCAGCAGAAAATAAGAGAAGAAAATTAACTAACATCTGCAGCCCCACAGATGATTCACAGTTATATTCATCCTTCAAGAAGTAGTAGGAGGTCATGCCGGTAGTTTGCAGAAATAACACTGTCGAGAGCCAAACCGCCGGTTGATAGAATTCAGCATATGCAATAATCCATCTGCCATTTAAGCCAGCAAAATGCTGCTTCCAGTGAGTCACGGAAAATATATATTCGATGTGTTTAAATAATTTTATGTTCGTCTCCATGGCAACTTCTAACAAAGCTCTTAGTATGTGTGACCTCCCGGCTCATAGAGGCGTGAGTCAAAGTAATTAGTTTCTCTGGACTGTAGGTCACATGACCACCTAAGGCGGCGCAGCAAAAACCAATCCAAGAGATATACAGTCAGTATATAGTCTGTACAGTGTACACAACACATGGTTGTATATTTCAATTAATTCAGTTTCTTTTTATGGAAAATGTAATGATTCTCCAGAGGGTTTACCATTGAGGTAATAAGTGCTTAGTGTGTGTAATAAGTGCTATAGAGATGTGCTAGAGAGAGAAAACATGTGCGGATGTGTTGATTTGCAAGGTGTTTGCAATCTGGATCCTGACAGACAGATGCTAAGGCCTGCTCTTGTCACTCCCATCCTGTTGGGCACTTGATATCTTCTGGGCCTGTTCCATCTCCACTGTTCAAAGAGGACCACAGGGGCTGCCATTGTGCACATGTACTGTGACTACGATAGGATTTCTTTAGGGCATCTATGCTGAGTTCCTGACAAAAGTGAGCTGCAGTTTATGTGTTTTGCATTACTAGCGCCTTGTGTGAGGTGGTGGTACCCAAAAATGTAAAACAAACATGTTTACAGCAGCAACTGACATCTAGTTTTCCGTTTACAAGCGTTGATAAGGAATCTGTCTTGTATGTGGCCAAACCATGTAAATAAAGCCTTGGAGTTTTAAGACCTGAGTTCAAAAACACTACGGGGCTTTTCACATGTCAAACATAACTTAGAATGACAATATCATTAATTGCTCCTATCTAACTTGGACTGTGTTCAGGGTGCCTTTCTATGAGGCCAACTAAAATGTAATGATGGCAACCTTGCATGACACAAACTCTGTAAATTTTCTCACCTCTTTTAGCTGGAAAACATGAACCGAATAGAGTGACTATTGATTGATTATTAAACATGAGCGTCCATACCAACAGCATTCCTGCTCTTCAATGACCAAATGAGAAAACAAGCTTAAAAAGGTGTTGTATTTTAAGTATTGATGCAGCCTGCAGTCATTCTGATGCACACACTACTGTATGTGGTCATGCAGACAGGCTGTCTGGTTGCTGAAACCTTCACCGCAGAATAGCTCTGATAATGTATCTGTCATGAATGTGTGTCACTGTGGACCTGCACACTGTGGAAATGAAATGGTTCTGCTGCCTGACCTGCTTTATTAAAGTTGTTACCATGATCGCAACAACTTTGTGTTGACACGATACTGTAACCATGTTATTTAAAATACAATATATCTCCAGTTAGAGGGCTAGAGGGAGTGACATATACTGCCACAAGCATAACTAGCTTTCAACATTGAATCAAATCAAACGTTTATATCATCGAGTTCTACAACCCTGCTACTAATTTGAGAGTAAGCCTGTATGAGTTTAGCTGAAAATCAATTGAGCTCAGAAATGTCATCTTTCTGGAACAAAGTCTGCATGCCTGGTGGAAATGAAAGCAGCTCAAAGCCAGTTGTGACTGCGTGAAACAGCACAGTGAGCAGCCCCTCTTGCTCCCTTCCTGTTGAAATGTGAGAAGGGCCAGCTGCAAAATACAGTGTAAATGCTGTTTCATTTGCAGCCATGTTCCCAGAGATGGGTGGTCAAGTCTTTCTGATTTGGAGGAATGGACAGAACTCCCTGACCTTTACAGTATGAAAGCTAGGAAAACCATCTAGTGAATGAATATCTTTGCAGGATAGCAATTTTTAGGAAGTAAACATGATGTGGCTTCTTGGTAGTTATTACTTTGGACTATCATGAGCGGAAGCTATGCAAATTGAAGATGGTATTTTGAACAGATAAAGTGATGACCTGGCACAATATTCTTTTGTAAACAAGTCAAATTTGATACAGTAGAGATCCAGCACCCACTGAGAACCATTAGGGTGCAATGTCCATTTCATTGTTCAAAGTGAGATCACCATCAAAGCTTTCAGGTTTAGCCCAAAGGTCAAAAGCTGTGGGGTTGTAAAGGTCGCCGTGATAGCCATCAGTCCTCACCACTCCCAGCTGCTCTCCTGGCACCAAAATACTTGTGTTTGCGGGAAGTTTGAAAGCTAACAAAGACGGTTTAAGATGGTCCAAACACAGGTTGTTTACAAAAAAGAGCCAATGAGTGTATGAGACTATTTCTGATGTGTGTGATGTAATCTTATTCCTTTAAGTGCTCTAGAACCCTGTTTTTTACAACCCAAAGAGCAGCTTACTTTGTTAATTGACTTTCTCTAACCTCTCAGGACAATAGAGTTGGTCCTTGAATTTCATGACTTCCTTTTATGAGTCCTGGTTGATTATGCCTTTAAGGAACTCAATTAAAAGATCAGAGCAAACAGAGCTTGGCAGAATGCATGGAAAAGTCTGAGGCTGCCGTGAAAGGCCCTTTATGGCAAAACGCCAGTTCTATAGCATGGACAAACTGAAGAGGAGTTATCTTCACCAAAGAAAAACACACATATGGATAACGGAAAAGCTCTCGAAAAATGTTGACTGCAAGGTTCACTAAGGCAATGAAAAAGTTTTGTTTAGGAAAAACAGTTTTCATAAAAGTTGAAATAATGGTTTTTGGTGAATGTATTTTGATTTTACAACCACCCCTAAACCACAATAGTAGTGGAAAATAATGTCATCACTTAACAGATACATAACAGCTTGACTGGAAATCGGTGTCACTATATTGTTTTACCTGGGCTTCAATGCACTTGCCAGTTGTCCTATCAATGTATAGATTTTGATGAGCAGTGAAAAAAGATTTGATGACTTTGGTTCGAACAACATATTTTTCTTTTGGATCGCATAGTTCAAAGTAAAACTGCTCACACACCAAGTCTTAGCAGTTATCCAGTCAAGCCTGAGGGCCTTCAACAACCACAAAGGGCCAAACACAGGGTCATCTTAAACAAAAACCAAAATTCCTGCTAGGCCAAAGTGCTGGGATATTAATCAAGAAAAGAGGAGTGAAAGAGGAAGTGAGATGAGTGTTTGGCATGTAAGGTGGTGAACTTCCTCTTTTTAGCTGCAGAAAGCTAATAACACAGTCAGTTAAAAGCCATCTTTCAATCTGGATGTCCACTGCATTGCTTACATTCTTACAGCTGTTTAAGCTGCAAGCCTCTCATAATTCCCACCCTCCACATTCGATCAGCTGTTTGGTGGAGGTCATAGTATGGACTCCTAACTTTCACCGCCTGACAGTGCATCCTCGACCCAAACACCCACACCAAAACTTCTCTATCCAGCAAAAACAATGTGCCCATCTATTTGCAACCCCTTCTCTCTCCGCATGACACCCAGGTTTTTATGACCCACCCATGGGCACAATGCTGGACACTTGCCTCTACAGCCCCTTTCAATGGACGGAAATTGGGAATGCAAAACAGACCAGTAGTGAAAGGACATGTGGCTCCATCAGCTTCCATACAAACAATGGAGAATCTCCCAGTGTTTAGTTTCTACTTCCTCCCGACACACAGCACTAACAATGAGGCGCTATTATGACTGACCCTGTCTGCTGTTTCCAGCTCTGGATGAGACTAGGATGAGAAAACATCTTCACATTATTTGGTGCTGAGCAGAATTAAAGAGTTAAGTAAAGGTAATTTCTGATAAGATAAAAAAATGTTTTAAAACCCTAGAGATCACTGGAGCAGAGAGAGTAATAGGAAACAGCAGGGAAAATAGAATTGGATGTAAAAATAGAATAACCCTTGTGCTTGCTCACTGCACATTTTTGACAACTACAAAACCCTTCAATTTCAGCTTCAACTTTAACTTTACCCTGGAGAAATTATGTCTTGTAGCAGGGTGAAAGACAGAACAGACTGATTTGAACATAAAACACAGTGAATTAGATAAAACATATTCAACAAATTACACAATGGCAAAATCTAAAGCAAAAGCCGAAAACATGATTTAATTCTTTAAAATTCATAATAAATCTCAAATTAGCCCTCAAATACCAGACATCATTTGTCATAAAAAAAAAAGATGGCTTGGACCAGCCTCTGATTAAATTGAAAATGCATGATAGCGTGATACAACCCATTCCCTATCACCATTCATAACACAGGGCCTTTCCTAAATAAAAAAAGCAGACATACTGTATACTTTCAATAAATACTTCTACAATACACAGTCTCAATTACAGTCTTTCCTCATTATATCAGCAATTTATGAGAAAGTTTCATCCAAAAGAATGATGATAACATTAACTCAATGACTGTAGTGTATTCAATAACAGCCGACAGGGCAGCACCACCTTTCTTACATTGTCTCTAAATGAGAGATCTAGAATGTGCAACCCAGAGCACAAGTGTTTGTTTACACTATAAGAAATAATACTCTCTCAGACAAGGGTCTCCGTGGGCTCGATATGATCATGGGGTATTTATTACACCCAGCAGAGTCTCTTCAGTGAATTGTTTGATAATGGCTGCCTCGCGAAGACATTCAGCACACTAGAGAGGATTTCTTGAATCTTTGTGCTTATATTGCCCATATGTTTCTGCATAATGACAAACAGGAGACAAAGCTAAAGACACAACCATGAAAAGAGGGCTGCTGGGGATTTCCCTCAGTTCCAAAAATCCCTGTGTATAGAGAGTATGAGAACAGTTTAAATGTGGATGGAAAGTTCTTGGTTATGCTACAATGAACATCCCCTGAGACTGACATTGTGTGTCCTGTAATTGCCCTGAGTCTGCCTATCTGGTCTCAGTCTGCACTGGGGGTGACATCTCATCTCACATGGAGAGAGGGGAGAGATACTGGCAGACCAATCAATGGCCCAGTTAGTTGTAAACTCCACTGCTGGTCACAGCCCATCTCTAACTCCTCTCACTTCTCCTTGGGGAGAAAAGCACTGGGCTGGCTTGCTCCAAAACTACAGGCTAGGAATTCCACATACATTGGTAGAGAGAGAGAGAGAGAGAGAGAGAGAGAGAGAGCAGAGAGAGAGGAGAGCGAGAGAGCGAGAGAGAGTTGAGAGAGAGAGAGGGAGAGAGAGACCTTTGACCTGCTCATTCCCCTCCTTAAAGCCTCAATGCCAAGCTTTGCCTCTAAATAAACACAGCCTTCAAAGGGAAAGAGTTTAACCTCTGGAATCAACACTTTGTTTCAGCCCTATTTCGACAGATAATCCTTCACAACCTAAATCTCTGTGGATTCATAAAATGGCAGAAATATACAGATAGACAAAAGAGCTTACAAATCATGTAAAACTTGGAATCAAGGCTAGTATCAGTTTGAAAGCTAATTTGACACAAACAAGTACTGGATACATATATGATATCAGTTTTGGGTCATATAAAAGTGGCGGGTGTTCGCAGGTATGCATATGGGGAAGATATGTCATTCCAATGTTTCCATCACTGCATGTGAACCATATTTTCAGGATCTTTTCAGTTGGACAAGAAAGAAACTGAAAGCCGTTGTAAAACACACGTGATGCTAAATATGCAAACACAGACAATCCAACTGACACTCAGGGCTGTAACCAGGATTTAGAGATAAAGAGTCATTTGGTTGGATCTACCAAATGTCTGTTCAGTTAAAGAATTTAGTGGAGGACTTTGTATAAAGCCGTTACTTCTCAGAGCACAATTACCTAAGACAGGTCTACTCTTTCATTGCTCAGGCTCACTCAACTACCGAAAAGGAGCTAATGACCTGAGGACAAGTGTAAACTTAATGTGTCAACAAGCCCTGTGGATATAATACATGAGAAGAGAAGTGTATTGTTAGACAATAAAGTTCCAGTATTCAAACAGGCTTCAAGCCACCTGCACACATGCTGCTATCATAAATAAGGACTGGGTTTGACTGTTCTGGCTGATGCCAGGCGTGTTACTCATAGTTACTGCTACTTCTAAAGCTGCACATTAAATGCTCAGGTTTAGTTCAGTTAAAACAACTGCATGTTGCTGTAGGTCTCCAGCAAAAACAAACATTGGATATGACCTCTGCCTCCTCAACGCCCTGCAGACACACCAGTCAAAAGCCCCCGCATGTAAATAGGCAGTCATTCAGCCGGAGCCCCTCGGCTGGTGAGAGGCATGGAGACGGATACTCTGAGAAAGGTCACTATCGTCCTGTGAAAACAAGAGGCCTCTCAGTCTGGCTCCTCACAGCACTGCAACAGCCTGCCCAGCTGGGCGCCCATTTACTGCCCCTGCACCTACAGCCCATCGCCCATTCATCACAGCAGCATTAGCTTTATATTGTGTTTCATGGGCCTGGCTGATCCACCCACACTGAATGCTGAGGCGCAGTCACTGACAGGTGAGGTCAGAGAGATTAACAATCAGAGTGTAAATCTTTCTTCCTCAGGTGAAATCGTTACAGACAGGGTAAAAGCCCTCGATCTCCCTCCTCTGTATTGATCCGCACCAACTTCACCCCATCATTCACCTGACAGCAAAACTCTACACCTCTGTTAAGTGCAGCTAGTTGAATAGGTTTAGGCACCAGGACTGGCATTTTACCCATGTTACGATTCCTATTTTCTTATTTTGATGTTGAACACAACAAAATAGGTCCTTTTACACAACATGTGCTCAGACCGACAGCAGGCTTTCATCCAAAAGATGGATTATGCTGAGTGCAGACGCTGCTTTGTACAAAAACAACCATCTTTGCAAATAATGAATAAAGTCAGTGTGTCATTTTCTCACCTATATGGACAATGGAAACTTTAAAAACAAAGCAATAGAGAGGCTAAATCTATGCAGAATTTTATAAAGTATATCGTGGACTAAATTACATGTCAGGTGGGACCATTTTGTGTGTATTACAGTGACTATTAAACATGATTCAATGGTGGTTAAAGCTTTTGTCCATGTTTATCATGTATGACTTTAGTAGGTGATGGTGCCTTTTGTGCCATTTAACTGTCATGACCTGCGTCTGTCCAGGTTCCTCTTACCTTGTTAGAATAGGTGGTTTGGCGAGGTTGATGCTGTCTCGATGAGTTTAGTCCCCGACGCGATCTTCAGCTTCAGTCGGGATATATCACCAGCCCCTCCTGTTGCCCGCTCGTTCCTCTGCGCGCCCATACCCACCGTTGCGCCTAACCCGGTCACTGTTTGCCTGGTCCAGACTTGATCCCCCGCAGTTTGACCATACTGGCTCACCATGTGACTGGTATAACTTCGGCTGTGGTGGCATCATTCCAAGCAGGAAGCACAGTCCACTGGCCGTCTCTTTGGCTTCTCCTTTTAGCCTCTTTACCGCGTCGTGAATCCTCTGCCTGTGGTGAGGATATAGACGCCGATGGCGGCTGGGGGTCTCCTATTTGTTTGCAAACTCAGATCGTCATATCCATTATCCAATGAAAGACCTGACATACTGGGCGAGCTGGAGGGTCTTCAGCCACCGTGATTTGACACAGGTCCGTTGTCGTCATTTTGGCTGTTGCCAGATCATTTCAACTCTGAGGAAGAAGAGACTAAAGGATGTTACTTCCATTCGGCGCGTTCCAACACATCAAGGTTGTTAATAAAAATGTGTGCTTTTTCCCTGAGTATTAAAAATAGCTGGATTAAACAAATTCAGATTATCTTATTATCACAGGTTTGATTACCATTCCACCCTTAAGGAGTCCGCGATGTTTAAAGACATAACAACACAGTCAGTGAATCAAAGAGTTGCTTAACACACCCCTATGACTGTAACACCTGCGGTCATTATTTACAATGAAGACACTTGAAGCCACTTGCGACAGCTAAACTCAAATGTCATTTGAACATCAATTTTACTGTCCAGAGCGACTTACTCATGTGCAGTCTGTTCCAATAATTAGGCTCCTTAAACAAATATGGAAAGCAATTGCCTCAAACTGTCATTCAAATAGCTATTCGGCTGGATTTCGTCTGTTACGCACGGCAGTTGCTGCGTCTAAAAAACCTTCAGCAGCCCGGCTCCGTCCTTTAAGTCTTCTGTATCGCCTGCAACGTCAGCGCGTTGGAAGAAATAAATCCAAATAATACCCAACAGGCTTCAATACACAGAAAGTCGGCTGTTGACGACGACGGCAACCGCACGAACTCATGTCCAACGCTCAGTCTACGCGTTGTCCGGTTCTTCCAGCCGGCACATCACTACACTGGAACTGCAGCCAAGAGCCAACATGCTCACTGCTGCCTCTACCGTCCACGTCTCCAAATCTCACCACCATTTAAAATAGTGATGAGTCCTTTTTCCTCCCTTCCCAACTTAATAACGCAGCCTCGGGGTATACAGTAAAATAACAGTTCCCCACCGACTGGCCAGTTGGTCCGAAACGAAAAGCGTACGTTAAACCTGCCGCACACAGTCCACCAATATTCTTGCTGCTGGTTTGTGTCACATTATTACCCCCTACGATGTGATTTCCTCGTCCACTGCACCTCTCTCTCTCTCTGCCTGCCCCTCTCTCTCGTTTTACACACCTCACTCACTCATTCAGCATTTCCATGGTTGTTTCTCAACACGCATGAGCTCCCCTCATGTGGTAACTGTGGAACTGAAGATTTCAGCACTGGGGCTGATGTAATAGAGAAACTTGTATACCACTTCATCCATCTTTCCTCTCATCCATCCATTCTCTATATGAACAAACATTTCATGCTACTTTCCAGACTTAACAAACTAGTGAAAGGAGCAAATCATCTGTGGTTTCAAAACTGCAGCGCCACTCTAGACTTCATCATCATTAATAAGGAGACAAGTCAAACTGTTCAAGAAGAGAGAGAGAAACTGAGGGAATAACACTGCTTGAATAAGACCTGTTCACTCTGTCCAAATGGATGCCAAGCTGGTCGGTGCTGATGGATGCTTTTATCAAATGTGAGCTGACAGCTTGTTAGGGGTCAGTTTGATACACCACTATCTCGGGTTTGTTGAAGTGATTTACCTCGGGCCTATTATGACATGCTGCAGGGCTGAGAACAAACACACCAGTCGGAGAGGAGTGGGGGAAGCATATCAAACAGTCTCCTTTCGGAGAAGCAGTATCAGAAACATGCCAAAATGCATGTCAGAATGCTGTAGTGGGAGAGGTGCACGCCAGTGTGGATCCTTCATCGTGTTCCTGTCCAATCAGACCAAGTTAGTTGACATTTTCTCTGTGATTTACCTGTCTGTTGCTGTCAATGTAATTACCACAATGCTCTATTGTCCCTCATGCTTTGTAAACATTCATATAAAGTGGTTTGACTGACAGGAGTGATAGGGGTTAAACCTGAGCAGAGTGTGATATGATACTGAAGAGCTTGTACTTTAATTTATTATGAATATTTAACCACTTTATAGAGCAATAAAATCCACACCATCCTATTTACAGAAACTCGTATGTTTGTTGGTACAGCTGACATACAGTGTGACCTTCATAACGTTGTTCCCATACGACGGTATTGTGTGCAATCAACTCTGATAAGAATAATAAAACAATAAAGAAGAGAAATGTTGACAATATCAGAGTATGCAAAAGAGAAAATCAGCCTTAATGTCTCTATTATTATGGTGACTGTCTGCACATTAACCAGGAACAGTGCAAAGGGCAGGGACAACCTCTACGAATAGCAGAAGCCACTGGCACTCACTGGCCTTACCTTTTAACATTTAGTCTAAACACCAACCTATTACAGTTTTTTTTCCAGTTCTTGTATATTAGGATTAAAATGCATGCAGCTCTGCCCTCCCCATTGTTCTGGGCAAAGACATGTCATTAGATCAGTTACAGGAGCAGGGGATTATGGGAGGAGAGTGACAGATGGAACAAGGAGACTGGTGCGCTCTACGGTGGCTGGACTCAAGAGTGTGTTACTGGCAGTGCCAGGATTGCGGTGTTTCCACTTTGCTGCCCCAGGCCATGGTGAGAGAACAGCGGGTGCCAAGAGAGGCAAGGGTGGCAACCTCACACACAAGTGTCTTGCAAGCTGTATGGAAATATACAAGACTGTTTGTTTGTGAGGCAATCATCTGAGTCACGTCTTTACCTAAAAATATTACCTTGCTTTATAACCCAAGCGATGTCTTCAAAAATCACACTTTAGCCCAACTAATAGTCCAAAACTCTAAATATTCAACAGTCAGTGGTATAAAATAACAAACAAAAAAGCTGTAAAATATCATATTTGAGAGACTCAAACCAAAAAATGTTTGATTAATCATTTAGATAAGTTATTTTACAACAAAATACCAAGCTGACTGATTATTATCTGACTGATATCTGTACTAAAATACTGTATTATGTAGCTTTTATACACACAATGAATTTTTCATTTAACTTAAGTGTACCATCATATGTGTTGATATTGTGCCTCATTGTGTAAGGTTTAATACTGCATCATTGCTTTGTAGTGACATAAAAAAGGGCAGTCTATGGCCATTTCAGGCAACAGACCGATTGCTCTTCCCACTGAGTGTAGCAGTCTTGCCCTGAAGCCAGGGAACTGCTGCCACATCAATAACACCTCAATAACCATCCCTTAATAAAATCTGAAATAGGGAGCCCAGAGCATTAGAGCTGGTAAATATGAATATGTGGCGGTGAGAGAGCACATTAGCATTGTTGCTAGTAAATATGTATAGGCCGCTTTGACTGTGTTGATTGAAAGAGTGTGACTGTGGCAGGTTGAGGGAAGGAAAGCTCCAGCAGACACAGCTGGAAGGTGAGAGGAGATAGACGTAGCCAGACAAACAATAGCGGCTGTGCTGACAGCCAGGCTTTCTCTATGCTAATAGTCTACGCTGTGTGCTTCTGTTTCTCTCTGAAAAGGAAGATGTGGGTATTAGAAGATGGGGATTTTTGTTGGGTGAAATTTTAGACTCTCTTTGGCTTCAGATGTCTAGGTTGCACCTTTCAAGACCCCAATTTTAAAATGCTTTGAAGCAGAGAATGGCTTCTGTCCACCTAGATGCAGAGGCACCATGAAGGTCATGGATGGTGGTTTCTAGGTCGAGGCTTTCGGGGGCAGCTATCTGTCAGCCCCTGATAGATATGTAGGCTCTTCTGTTGGCAACACAGCCAAGGTAGAAATAGAAAACACAAATCACAATTCATGCTTTGAATTGAATGTCGTGCCGTAGATAGGGTTAAGCACGTCAGCAGTTTTTGACCACCATTCCTGCAAACACGGTTCCTCTCTGCTCCATTCACTTCACCTGTCACCCTAAGATTGAACTGTCAAATCTTCATGGTGACAATGTGCTATTAATAAAATGTATGATAAAACAACAAAAAACAATTTTGAACTTTTTAAATTGCGAAGAGGACAGATGATAATGGTTCGGCCTTGTCAAAATCTTAAAATCTTTTTTCTATCTCTCTTTCCGTTTCAGATTTGGGGGTTGGCTGGAGATGATTCTTCAGGAACAGCCAAGACCGGAGGAAACAATCCTGGAGGGAGCTGATGATTGCCTGTGATTACTACATATCACATTTGGCTTCATCAGGAGTAGTAGGTATTTTTCCTGTGTTCCTGGATAACACGAGTTTCTTGTGACGGGAAAAATTTGCCATGAAAATTAATTCTCAGAATTGTGCATGAAAACACAAGAACAAATGTGGAGTAGGAGAAAAACTAAAACTTTAGAGGCTGTTATCACAAAGAGTAGTTCTGTAGTAAACCTGAATAAAATCAGTGCTAAATCCACATTGTTTATTGTCTTGGGATACAATTAAGGGTAAAAACCGAATGATTTATTTTTGCAGGCTTGAAAATGGGGGAGCTCTCCCTGCAAGTCTGTGGTCCGAGGCATCAAGTGGATTCGTTTTCAGCCTTCTGGCATCTTCAATGGAGAGAAAAGGAAAGAGCCTGATCTGTCTTTATGCGCTTTTAATTACAAACGGCTGGCTGGGCTGCAGGCCCCAGAGACCAGAGGTGAAGCAAGCACGTCAGGACCAGCTGCCACTGCACTGGCAGCTCAATATCAACCTAAACATCCCCAATTCCACAGGGAGAAGGGAGGGTGGCAGCTTGAGGTTAATGCAAGGGTTGCATGTCTAAGCATATCAGCCACAGACACCTGCCAATCATCGGGCAGAACATGTCGGCGAAGGCAACAGGTCAGTTGTCTACGTTAGCGTTCCCACTGGAGCAATAAAAGTGACGGCATCAATCAAACCAGTGGTCTGAGCTGCAGTTGGAGCTAACTTCTCAACTTCTCCTGGGGTCTGGTTCAATAACAGCTGCAGGTGGTGATGGACAGATCTCTGATCAGACAGTTGAGGTGATTTCCTTCAGTGGAACACACAGGCTGATAGAGTGCAAACTTCTTTTCAAATCAAATCCTGCTCTTGCTACTCGAACTACACTGCATTTTCAGCTCCAAAACAAGACTGGAAGGAGTCTTGTAGCAATGAATATTTGAAAAAAATTTTTAAAAATCTGCAGAACAGTGATACAGATCTTTGTCTTTTCTTATTGACTCTGCACAGAACAGAAAGTCTTTGGCATCCTGTTTTATCCCCTCACAACCTGATTATAAACTGGCAGTATACATTAATAGCTGAAAGCCTTTCCCAAGGAACAAAACAGGAGGCACATAAAAGAGATGAAGTTTGTGCAGCGCAAGAGCAGGGACCCAGTACAATAAAGACGTAGCTAATTAAAATCACTCGTGGTACAAACCAGCAGTTAAAATTAATTGTATTTATTGTGCCGAGAATTAAAATCTCACATAGCAGGCTAATGAGCTGAAAACATTTATACAAACCCAGAGAGAAAGCACTTTCATAACAGGTAATAAATTAATTTTCTTTAAATGGGTCAGATTGTCTTCAAACATTATGTGCTTGCACAGAGGTTCTTTGTGTTGAACTGTGCTTTAAACAGAAGTCACAGCAAAACAGGAAAAAATGCCCAAAATCCCACAATTCCCACAAACCAAGTAACCTAAGAAACCAAGCTCTGCTTTGTAGTCTTAAGCTGTTATCATGGAAACCCAGGCTTTACCAAAGAGAGAATTATCAGGCAATATGACTCCTGTTATTGCCTTTGGCAGTACTTTAATAAGACCTAGCTAACCTGTGACCTGACTTTGCAGCAGCAGAGGTAGTTGTAGAAGAGATTTGGTGGCTCAAAGGGCATCGACATGCCCACAGGAACCGCCACTTAATTCCAAGTCAACTGCACTGATGTGCCATCACGGTGAACCAGAGTCCATGTAATTAGTATGGACAGCCACGCACCAACCAAGCCCAGCAGCATAAGTGGATTATGTATATATGCAAATTTTTGACACATGGCCACCGGCAATTTGAGACATGTAACTGTGAGAAGTGATATAATGCATAAATGTGTGGGATATTTTTCTTTTGCAACTGGGTACTTATGATGAAACCTTGGCAAGAGTTTGCCCACAGACAGTCAAATTAACTTGTTTATGGTTACAGTTAATCAAAAATGCACAGATATATCAGCCTTGATACCACCCACAATCTCTCTCTCTCTCTCTCTCTCTCTCAGACACATTCAAACAGACAAACACAGCAACCTTCAGAAACACCTAAAACACCTGTTGATCTACGGCTGGAGATAAAAAGTGCTGTAATTTAGTCTGTCAGTCAGTCTGCCTGCTGATGAAATATGAATGCCTCTTCTCCTCTCTTCTACTCAGGTTCTCCTTGGCTGCCTTTAATTACAGATATAAGGATAATCTAGAGGGGTCAGGGTCTGGCTAGAGACAGGCCTGAGGATCTCTGACAGCAGATATTGACTAAAGGCAATCCCAGCCAGCAACATCATCACTAACCTCAGAGCACAATGGCACACAGAGGTATAAGGTTTAACTGCCAAACCAGGCAGCTAGCTGGGGGATGACTGCTGTACTGAACATTGAGGAAATCTCTTAGACTGTTTCATTGCTGAGGACGAATAAATTGCACCAGACTTGCAATCAAACCCTGAGAGACAATAAAAGACAGGACGATGGAGAGAGATGGGAAATCACATTCCAACTAGAAAAGCATTTGTGAACAGATTTCAGCTTGACAGTCTCTCTATGTCTGTGTGTGTGTGTGTAGCTCTAAGTGCTAAAGGGAAGGTTTCCAGCTGATGATAAATGAAGCGTCATGTGACTTCAGAGAATGTTTTATAACAATCCCCTCAGCAAAGCAGCAGTGTAGAAAGCCCAATTAATAAAGATTAGCTCTTTTTTTTCACAGGCCTCGTTTTCCTTCTTAATTAAAACGAGGTGAATGAAATGAATGAATCATCGTGAAGATATGTGAGGCTTTGATTTATTTATTTATTTTTCTTAAAAAAAAGAAAAGAAACTTCCCAAAAATGACTGATGGTACAAAAGCAAAACAATGTATGTGTCTTTATAAATGGTTATAGGTAGCTTCATTTCTTGGCTGAGCAGAGCAAACTTACTTCCAATGGACTCTCTATATCATAGAAACTGAATGATGGACTTCTGATGAGGAGGTTTTTGTTTTAATTTAAGAGAGTGACCACTAGAAATGTTATTTACAATTTAAATACAATAGATAAATATAAAAGTATAGTTTCCACTTCTCTCAAAGTTGAGAGAAGACACGAAGCATACAGTAGAAGGATTTGTAACTAAGCTGCAGGTCCACCCTTTCCCAGTGTCTGTACCTCAGGAGGACTGAAGACAAAAGAGCAATTAGACACAGCGGCCACAGAGTCTCACTGCAATAAATCGAGACTCAAATGGATGGGAAGATGATGGCTGCAAGCCCAGGTTTGTTAACATGTTATATTAATGAATAGCGCTCTGAGCATTTGACCTATCCTCCAGATCCACAGGGTCTATGTAATGCTATGATGTATTGGTGGAAACAAAATACAGACAAAAGGTGATTGTTGGATGAGAACAAGTGAAAATGTACATGATTAAAATAATTACTTTAAATCACAGACATCTGGGTGTTATTTTCACCTGACTTCACTGCACAAGTCATTGACATATATGAAAATCAAAGTGAAAGATGAGGTAAAGTAAATGGGTTATCGAACACAAGGTTCAATGGCTGCATTAATCTCTGCAGTGCAACAGAGAAGACGGATGGAAAGAATAAATGTCCATTTTTCATTAGGGGACATTATGGGTGACAATGACGGCTGTGGACGAGGGTTCCGTCATAACTCAAAACAATCTCCCTAGAAGGGAAAGACAAATCAATCAGATTGGATGTCTGACTATGAGCTTGGCCTGAGGAGGATCACCTCATCAGTTATGGTACACTAACATTTTACTTCATATTAAAAGAAGAAAAAAAGCAAATGACCAAGAAAAAATATGGGGTCATTTCAGTGAAAAACAATCAACTATGATATTACAGACATGTCCTGAGCATGAGAAGTCCCTCCTCCACTGTCTGCCCTACATAACAAAAGTATATTTTCCTACATAATCATAATTAGTATACAGACTGGACTTTGTATGTTATATCTGCCCTCTCTTACACAGGATATTTGTTTTAAAACTGATGTACAAAGTTTAAGCATTGAATTTACTGGATTAAATGTGGATGGCATTACATTGAAAGCTGTTCCTGTTATTTTGTCCACGCTCTAATACCTGATTATTTCCAAACTGACTTCTTCTCTGCAGATAATTTGTCCTTTTTTTTATGTTTAAATAAATTCCCTCCCTAATTTCTCTGCCACTACTTTTGCAAGAAGTGCAAATGAGAGTTCACTAATGAGATCCATCCTCCTGTACATTCATTTACCTGATAAATTTCCTTTCTCAAATAATTCAGCACAGCACTTCATTGAAATTGTAGATGAGCTCTTTTGGAATACATTAATGGAGAAAAGTTCTGGCACTGTTGAGGAAAGTTTGCTTTAAGCTCCCAAGGTAGAGGAAAAACATTGAATTTACTAGAAACTACATCCAAGAAAAAGACCACTGGATTGAGATAAAGCTAAATATACATAGAGTTCACAGTGAAGAGGCAATGTGAGACATTATGCTAAGGGATTTTGGTTAGATTTAAGGAAACTTTTAAATAGCGAGTATTCTGGTTAGCATATTTATTAGAGACACAGTCAGGGGGAAAGTGGTTAACTATTTTTTTAGGGTGCACACTAGAATGATTTAGAACAACCAAGTATAAAACTGCTTTCAAGATACAACATCATCCTTTAAAGAAGCTCTTCTGTAATCTTTCATCTCTGTAGAAGCCACCCTGTTGCCAACCCCCCACTGCTTTCAAAAGATAATGTATGAGTCTGATGACTTAAGTGTTTTCTATTCAATTTTCTGCTCAAGTAAGCTCCTTCAAACACACTGCACAATTAAGCAAAGAAATGGCTCTACTACATCTCATGTACTGCACTGAACCCCTGGGACCCGAAAGTCTCACCTTACAGCACGCACGAGTGAGAGCCTCATGCACTCCTGCGCATGCATGTGCACACACATATACACATTACACAGTAAACAGATTTTTATATGAGTCCATCGAGCTGTGGCTTCAGTGCTGTTTGATCTCAGTAAGATGCTGGTCTCTGATTTCAGAGGCTTGTTTGAACAGATCAGACACTGCATCTGAGGTACTCCTATTTTATTGAAAGGTGCACTTTGGACTTATAGGAAATTGGCTTGTTGGTCATCTTACCTGTTAAATGATGAGAACATTCTGCAGACACCAAACTCATTTACTCCAGCACACTCCACTCTATTGTAGCAATGGCTATACAACTGTGTTTGCCAGTTCAGCTTCTGGTCCCCCTCTGAATCCTACAGCGGCCCTGAAGGTCAAAGCACGACAATATTTCAGAAAACACGACGACATTTCAGAAAACACGACAGTTCACAAAGCTGAAAGGGAGGGACGGAGTTTATCCAGTGGATGTGTTCATGGTGAGTGGGTGATAGATTTGAGCATAAGGTGCCCTGGAATGTTGATAGAGAGAAAAAAATATATATATAGAATATAGTGAGGGCACATTTTACTATTACTTTTATTAATTTGCGTGCAAGGGATAAGTTTATGTACAGAGAGCCATTACAACAGACCCACTTTCTCTCCAAAGCATGAAGTGCACAGCCCCTCAGCTACTTCAAATATCAGTGTCAAGAAGATTATTAGCTAACAAGGCAGCATGAGTTAGAGTAACTAATTAAATAGCCATTTATTAGTCATTAATAATGAGAGTGTAAACCAGTCTGCAAACTGGGCCACACTACAGTACGTCTATGACACCATAGTTTTTAATGTTAAAAAGTAGTCTGGACCAAAGTAGTGGACTCATCCTGACTCTGCCAGGATCTGTTGTACAATACCAAATGACAAAGGTCCTAAAAAGGAACCTTTTCTCAACATTGTCAGGAATCTGATTTCTTGCTGAGAAACAGCATAGAGGTCTTCCAAGGTTTTTCTCCTTGTTCTGCTTCAAAGCCATGGAATGATCCTGAACTACAGAGAGTGAAGGAGCGAGTGGTCAGATGTTTGAGCTCATTTTGTCTACGCAGTCCTCAACACCTTCAAACCAATTACAGACTAATGTTCAATGGCATGTGGAAGAGTTAACAGACTGGCAGAATCGCAGAATCTATAAGTAGAACGTATCCATCATTATAATAATATTCCTATTTAAATGCATGAACAAATGCTTTGCTGCAGGGGTGTCATGCATTTATATAAGAGTCTGGAGTTTGTGTTCTGATTGCTGTGCAGATATTCTTCATGGTTACAGTCAAACACTTACTATTGTGTGGTGCTTTGTAGCGAGGCGAGGTTGTTAATATTTCAAGGGATCTTCAACTTAAAAAGGGCCTCAACTAGAAGCACAATTTCTCTTCTCAAAAGAGGACACAAAGTTGAAGAGCTCCAAATTAATTTGCTTCAAGTCCATAAAGTGCACTGAGCATCGTAAGCACAAACAAGGTCACTTGCTGAGGGCAACATATTTCCACATGCCAGATAAGAAAACTCATTTTCTTGTCAAGAGTATTAGGACATTTTTTCACACAAACAATTTCATACTCCTCTGCCTTTCTCCATTGTTGTGTTTCTCCCTTTGCATTAAAGAAGTCAGAGCATTGGTCCCATTGCAGATGCTGTAACATTGCCTAGAGCACTGCACATCCCCAAAGCCTGTTTCATGTCTAAGCTGTCTACCTGCTGGGAATGCTTCTATTGCTCCTGCAGCTGTGTTTGCGTGAAACGGCTGGCTGTGTTTTGTGAGTGGCTGTTTAAACTTCAGGATTTGTGGGAGCAGCATGTTGAGTACAAGCGTTGGTGGCTTGTTATGCACTGACGTGAAGCTGTGATCTTTGGTACAATTACAGCAAAGTGCTGGAAATGTTTTAACGGTCAATTCCTGTGTGGATGTGGGCAGAGCAAAATAAAATGTTAGTCATGAAAAGTCTGTATTTCCGCATACTTTTCAGAGCAAAACAGGTGAGTCATTTACTTGCCTCAGGATGGAGCTTACGTGTCACTTCTGCTTTATGGTCGTGTCATGGCTGTTTGTCAGCAAAGAGACTGTCAAGGTTTATTTGTTGGCCTTACCATATATTGTCTTTGCAATGTCTACAAATGTAGAAGCACTATTGCGTTTTCCAACACGCACTCTATTAACCACTGTAGCAGTTGAAGGCATTGTGGCAACTAATAAATTGATTACCAAATAAAATATTGCTTGGAAAAATGAAACATTCCTCAAAATGGGGGAAAACTGTGCTGCAGCACTTTACATGATTAGTTTCCATAGCCCCCAAGCATTTCTGCAGTTAAGGTGAATAAATGAAATAAACACCATCACTTCAAATGTGGAACGATAAGCAGGAAATACACTTAACTGTGTGTTTTTTTATTTCATATAATTTACTGAATAATATCCTCCAAACGAAAATTTTGAAAAGCAGAACCTGGAAGAGCAAGCAAATATTTTATAGGAACACAGATTGAAGAGTGTACAGCAGTTATCTCATAGTCACATACTATAAACCATTCCCTGAAGAGGGCTGACTATTTACAGCAAATAACTGGCTCTATGTGAAGGTGGCTAAAATATGCAGAGTCACACAGGAGAAAATCCTTGTCTCTTGAGGGCAGATTAAAGAAAGAAAATAGATGTATTCTACAGATTTACAGGAATGTGTTTAAAGCCGAGTGCAGATACACATATTGGTATTCCTGGAATACAAAAAATTGTCAGAGGCAAAAGAAATATTTATGCCTAATAATGTCTGTATATTTATTGAAGGTTTAGTTCAGGATTAATTAATAACAGCTGCATTTGGTTTTGCTGCTTTAGCAGCAATAATTAATTAGTTAATTAGTCCTTTCAGAGATTTGTTCTGTATCTGTAACAATACAATAACAAACACAAAAGACATGCCACATTACAGGAAACTGCTAACCCTAAAAATAACAAAATTAAGTGCAACTTCAAACATCCACCCAGACTGTTATATTTCACACTTCATTGTTTTAGTAATACCATACCAGTGGGTATGACAGATGAGAGGCACAGTTAGTTTGAAAAGACGGTACCCTGCATCAGCAAGGACCAAATCATACAGCATTTGTATAGCAAAGGAGGTACTACATCACAAAAAAATTTACTGTGCTGCAACCAGTATCACCTGCTGTCATGTAAGTCCAAATACCTGCATTTTAGTCTGGACTGGGATCACTCAGCTTCAGATTAGAACCAGTGTTATGCTATTATGTTCTGTACATGAATATCAAGTGTACATTAACAGTGTCAGTGTCCCAGCAGTCTGTACACATTGTCAAAACAGATGTTTTGTTGAAAATATGTCCTTCACACTCATAATCCCCATGGTATAAGCCCAACTCATAATATCCTGTTGAAGTATGTTGCCACTTTCCTACTGTAATGTAAGTCAGTGCTTAATAGCTCAAAATAAGCAGCATATCAGTTGGTCCCACAGAGGCACGTGCTTATAAGTAACAAACCAAACACAACATTCAGGGTTGGGGTTAGGTTAAAAACTGACCTTGGAAAAATAAAAAAGGCAATTTACATGCAAATGATACTGCTGGCATTTGTTGTAATTGCCATTTGTGCTGCTCATCTGAAATGATACAATGGCAGCACCTTTAAACTGCAGAGATGAAGAGGGAAGGAAAAAAACACTGACAGTGGGCCAAAATTTTTAAGATCTTGAGTAGCCTTGTCAGATCTTGTTACTCTGTCTGACAGTTTAGCGGTTTCTAAATTACTACATTAAACTTGTTTATCTTTAAGACCTGTTCAAGAATCAGCGCGACACATGGAATGAATGAATACTGTCCAATTATTAGAGCTATTTTGAGCACACACTTCAAGTTGCAGCTGCACTGATTGAAAAGACTGTGAAAGACTCGTGGTGGCATAGCCAAACTCATTTGAATCCAAATCATTCTGATCACAGGCTAGCCCAGAAACACCCTAAAAATAACATACTTATACTTAATGGATGCATCATAATTCCAGCAAGATGAAAGGTTTTGATGTGGTTTTGGGAAGCAGCAAGAGTGTTTTCTTTCATCTTTGAGATGTAAAAGCAGAGATACAATAAACACACACACACACACAGCACAAGCGGACACAGAGATGCAAAAACAAGATAAGATCATGAAGTCACACTCCCATACGGTAAATAATTTATGAAAATAACCAAGCACTGTTTCTGAAATAAAAATGAATATTTAGCATATGGCTTATGAGTATCGGGGGAGAGGAAGAAAGATAATCCAGTATTGGTAGGTATGTTGCCATTCATTTGATCAGCCATTCATATATACATATATTACAAATTTCTTTACAGGAGTATGTGAGCAAACCCATCAAGGAATATTCACTTTTTGATATGATCAGCTGTGCTGCTACAAAGACCACCGAATACAGCTGTGTGTTATTAATTCCGTGATTTAGCTGAGACATTGTTCAACTATTTCATGAGCCTGCTTCTTTTGGATAGACTGGTACTGCCATGAGTGGCCCTCACTTGTCCCCAGTGGGATGGTTAGCTGAGGGTTGCTCTGCTAGAACAACATGGCAGCAGTGGGTTAGGCAAGCTAGAGGACTAGTGGGAAGGATGGATATTTCTAATGAGCAGCCTGGGGATTATCTTGAACTACAACAAACTAAGGAGGACACAAATACTCACCATGAAAGCAAAAGACTGGACTCATGAATTCTTGGGTTGTTTTCTTGTCTTTTCTTTGGATTTAATATTTATGTTGCAATATTTAATTTACAGGAAACATGCAAGGCAACACAGAGTGGGTAAACAAAAAGAATTCCTCTGCTATGAAGGTGCACAGTAACATACCGCTTTCCTATATTTCCATAACAAAGTTTAGACTCCAAAGGCATAGCAGAACAACTGACAGCTTGAAGGAGCTACTCCATGTTTCTTTACATCTTTGGATTCCCACTCAGGTCCCTCAGCGGCTTCTTTTGGAAAGGAGGAGTTAGGCAAAGGCGGAATGTCTTATGAGCTCTATGAATAATGTATCTGTTTAGACCACGTTGTTTGCTTAGTTTGGATTTTTGCTCTGTAAGGATTAGTCAGTGACAAAGACATACAGCAGTTTTTAGCTCAAGCTGTTTTCAGAGGCAACAAAGGACGACTGCCAACTGCCCTCTCTGTTTAACATCAGTCTCTCTGAGGAGAAAACAAGCTAGCTTGAAAGAGCAGAGTTTCCTGAATTTATTCAAGAACATTAACTTGACTTTGGATTTGTGTTGTTGTGATAATAGTAAATATCCAAATGTTAAATAATATCATAAAGGAGAGGAAGTGAAGACAGAGCAAAAACATTCTTGGTACAATCTTAAGAAGTGATGTAACCTAGATTCTGCGATGGATATGGGAAAAGACAGGAGAGAAGAGGAGAGTGGCACAAAGAGAAGAAAAAGGAACCTCTAGTGGGAAATACATCACAGTTATGAAGAGATAAGCTGATTTGTGTCATCAACTGTTGTTCCATATCTTCTGTACACACTAGTCTGCCTCAGCACTTCAAAGAACCATGGCTCAGACATTTATTTGTTATTGATAGATGATGACAGCCAGACACAGTCTTTTTATCCAGCTGTCCTCTGCTGCAGCTCAAAAAGGACTGCTCAGTCTGCTTCATGTTCAGAATTAAACTGAAATTCATTCTGACTTTGCAACAGAGGCAAAATCTATTAGTTATGACTGATTTAAACTTTAGAGGTATCTGGAAGAAACAGTGCAGCTACATCAACCGCTAAGAGAGAATGTATTTATGTTCTTGTGATCGACTTCAGGAGATCCACAGTATCAGAAAATGAGAGATACATGTGATCGGAGAGGTCTGAAAAGGGTCTAAACAGCTAAGGAATTTATTTGATATACTGTTGTGAGTTTCACGCATAGTTTTAAATTCATGGTGACTGTGGCCTCTTTGCACAAGTTCCAGGGATAACAACCCTAACCCTATGATAAAGGTTGTCAAAGTTGAAATACAGACAGAAACTCAAAACAACACACATTTTCAAGGATGCCACAACATGCACTCCTCCACCATTACAGAGGGTAAATTGAGTGATAGCACGAGGTGTTATCTTGCTAAAGGGGGCATTACCGTCCTCATCACAGCATGTCTTATGGTTAATTATTGATTGACTTTGCAGAGATAAGTCAGTCAGGGTGGGAAGATTGGCTTCATGCTGGGCTGGCTGGCCACACGCCATCTCAATGAGCGTCTCCCAGGTTGATGTCCATGTAATTTTACCATTAAAGCAAATCAACCATGTCTCACGTAGAAAAAGCTCAGTCTATTTAAATGTAATCTACTGCACTGTTAAAGGATTGTGTTTTGAGCCATTTTGGGGCATTGGATAGTTGACTGTCCCAAGTCCAAAATTACATCATTACAAGGATGGTGGACAGGATTTGGAAGAATCTAAGCGCATTAGGGACATATTACACGACAAATTCACCTCTGACTTCAAGCAGCATATTGCCAGGAGCAGGGTACCTTATCACAACTAAAACATGCTACTAGTCACTAGCATACAATCATTTGAGCAGTGCATTTTTTTATCCAATAGTTTTGATGCTAAACCGCCATGACATGTGTGAGCTGGTCTGTCAAAACACACATAATTTGGCATAACTCAAGGAAGTAGTGAGACACCCCAGGAAACAGTCCTGCTTTTGTAACTGGGACAAACTGCATTGAAATTTGCTCTGTTTACGACCATAGAGCTGTAAGGATTGGAATGAGATGGGATTAGTGTCTAAATTCTGCATCTATTGACTACATGACTTTTTAATATTTACGCCTCTAAGGTATTTCGACCTCACAAGAAGTAACTAAACAATATAAAAAGGAATCTTATCCACATCCAACATGGTGTTTGTGTTCAGCACAATGCCGCACTGTACAGCAAACCACTGAAGCAGAGTGAGCTTTCACTCAATAGACCTCCCATCGGGCACTATACAGCACAGTGCATGGTTGTCTCAGCTGTTAACCTCCTCCTCTTCTTCCTCTCTCTCCTCCTCCTCCTCCTCCTCTCCCATGCTCCATTGTGTCTGGGCTGACTGCTGCTCAGACAGGCCTCTGGTTAGGCAGTTCAACAGTCAAGTATCTGAGCGCACATCTTCTGACACCCAAGTCAAATGTCTTGTGTTTGGAATCTGCCCGCCAGCTCTCTGGAGAGTCAGCCTGCCTTTCCCCGCCTCACACACAACAGACCCCAGACAAACACAGCCGAGCTGAACAAGGGAGGGGATGACAGAGGGGGAAATGCAGAAGAGACACTGATTCTGAGGAAGAGAGGAACAATGAACTGGGGCTGAGCACATGAACAAACTGCTTGGACCATGTGAGTCCAATTTATCAAAAACAAATCCTCTGTTATGATGACCTGTGCTATGTTCATCTGTTTTCAAGCTGGATCACACACTAATCAATACGACACAGAGATACTGAAAATAAAGGCGACAACAGAAACGTCACACTGTGACTGCCCAGTCAGTTGAACAACAATGAAGGACTGGCTGATAACCTCATACAAGATAAATCACTTAGAAATGTCAGTCTTTTTTTTTTCTTCTTTTTTTCTATTTGTGCCCAGAATAGGCTTAAATCTCATAAGCCCTTGAAATCTCTGGATTACCCCAATGGTTCTAATTTAGATGTAGCCTCAAGCAGAGAACAGGCTAATTTCCTTGTGTGTCGAAATTAATGAAGAAGATAATTTGCTACAATGGGAAAAAACACACATGCAATCACAAGAGCACCTACACTTACATGACATACACACACATACAGTTATCACGCACACAGAAACACTTACACTATCCTTTAAATGAAGCAAGCTTTCTGCAGTTGAAACCAAAACTAGGTTAGATACGTCAGCAGTGAAACATATGGGATTTGACACTCTTATGCAGTATGCAGAAAGAGACAATGATCGGTCCATAAGAATTTAAACAACAAAAGACAGCTTAGTATGTCATGTAACCACTTGAAGTCTAACGATCCTGATACTTCTGTCAAATTTTCCTTTATGTAGTTTCACAGTAAGATGAAATGCAGTTTTACAACTTCACATAATGTTCAACTGAAGCTATACCACGCTTATGCTGAAGGAACTGGGACAGAAAAAACACTAGTGAACATATTGTGCATAATTTCATTCAGATTTCCCTGTAGTTCATCCTGATACATTTGGTACAGTTTCTTTGTAAAATCCGTCACTCGAATTTGGAATTAAACTTGGTGCAACTGGGCTCCTCAACACATTCTAAGTTTGTTTTTACTTTCACTTCTACTTTCTATCTGTCTTTGTTTACTATCGCTGTTTTTTAGCACCAATATACCAAGACAAATTCCTTGTATGTGCAAACTTACTTGGCAATAAAGTCTGATTCTGATTCTGACATTACATCCCTGCACAGCATGAGCGTATGACACCAAAGGATCACCATAAAGATGGGGAAAGCAGCAGAGGTCAAATTATCCTGACATCTAGTCCCTAATATGGGTCAGACTCTAAAAACTGTGGGTGCTACAGTTCCCATAATGCAATTTTCCTCTTCAGCCTCTTTTCTCAGACCCTCCCTGCCCAGTAAATGCTCACACATCTTTCATACTCCATGCCCCCACTCTGTAATTTCATTTTAACTGTTTTAGTATTCAAGCCTTAGCTGAGTTGAGAAACCCAAGTGATGTAATTTTTCCAATCTTATCATTTTCAATTAATCATTATTGTTCATTATTTTAACATTCACTATAATACTAACTACAGATGAGTACTACTTCAGGGTATTCCATTTTAGATGATAGAAATGTGATATAATAAATAAGAGTTGTGGTAAAAGGTTAAAAGGATTACGAGTAAATTAAAATGTTATTCTTACTTGACAAAAACAGATTTAAAAAAATCCCTTTAAACACCGTTAAACTCTACTGCATTTTCAGTCCCTTTAAAAAGGACACATTTGTTACATTTGACTAGGTTATTACATTAAGGCATTATTAGGTTATTAGTCACTACACAACTTTTAAGAGTTGTATTCTCTAGACCCAGACAATTGATTACACTCTTCCTCCATATCCACTATTTAATCAAAACAAATCAGGCAGCCAGACGATCTCTTACCAGCCAACTTCAATCTATTATCCAATAGAAGCCTTTGGGAGGTAAACAAATAGAAACACAATAATTGAAAACATCTCTTTCCAGTAGACAGGCCTTGGACTGATCAAATTTAAACTGTTCATTACAGGAGCTTCTAGTTTAGACAGCACACAATAGCGATTGGCTAAGCTATAACAGAGGGGAGAGGATATATCCTATAATATTGACCACTGAGGTGTGAAAGACAGACACTCTATATATATCAAAAATTACAGCTGGTAGGAATGCACTTAAGATGTTTTGATGATAGTGTGAAAACAGAGTAAGTAAGCACTTCTAAGTGAAACATTTCCACAACATTAAATTAAAGCAAAGTGACGCAGATATATGCTTTATTCAGCAGGAAAAGAGGAGCAGAGGAAAGACCAAAGGAGTTGTCAGACCATCTCTCCCCCCTCTGTGAATCTACATCTGTTGCAGTCTGAGAGACAGCTGTTCCTATGGGGAGAGGCAGCAGGCAAATAGAGCCCCTCCGCTCTCCCTCCACGCCTCTCTACACACTTTCTTCATCTATCCATCAACCATCATACTCACTCGACTCTTTCCTTTAACTTCACCCCGTTCCTTGGTACTGATACCAACCCTTCTTGACACTCAGTTCACCCATCCAAAGCCTTTGTTTCCCACCTCATTAGTTCCCATTTATAATGTGAATAAATTTCAACATGAATGTCTTTTCTTTTATTAGACTCCCAAAAGGGTGGTAATGTCTATGAGCACTTGATGTGCTCTATAGGATTCTGTTTAATGGGACACATGAAAACTGAGGAAGTGATTTTTTTATATTTTGTAAGCAACAACAAAGATCTTTACAACAAGAACAGCATCCTGAATATTAATAAATGTAAATAAATTGTGACAAAGCACACACTGCCTGTCTGTCTGGAGAAGCCTTAAATATGGGCGATGACACAGACAGGGCAGTGGGATGCAAGGTCAGATGATCTCACTGGTGGTCAATGTGGCTTACATGCATCATTGAGCAAAGCCAAGTCAAACTGTGTTTCGGCGTTCAGCCATCTGGAGATGACCACTAGTATATGTGGTGGTAGACCTCTGCTGCATAAGATATGAAGTTTCTTATTCTACAGCAGTGCTGCTGGGCATCAAATTGAATCTAACATCTACTGAGATTTATTTCTGTCATGTTGAGAGCTGCACACTCCCTGTTAATGTTGACAAATCAGTGATGCCCACAAGCAAATGCTCTCTCACCCCAACTTCTCCTTTTTCCTTATCTCCAGCTCCTGCATAGCACATAAGATAGTGACTTAAAGAGGAGGATTTCTCCACAGTCTTCAGCTGATTATGAGGTTAAACTGGTCAGGGTGATATTCAGCCTCTTCCTCTCTGCTCATGGAAACTCTGTTCATAATTCTGTCTTTGTTAACAACCCAGGTCTGCTTCCAGCCCTGCACTCATCCTAGGCAGATATGTAATCCTTAAGTGAACTCTGCATCACCTCCACCACTGTTAGAAGTTAGTGAGAAGAGTGAGGTTAACTACACTGGATATCAGGTGCATACACATACCTACGCACAAAAAGACCCACATTTACTAGTCTCTTTGGGACAGCCCTGAAGAGTTCAGAAAGAGAGAGAGTGAGAGAGAGAGAGATACAGTAGACACAGCCTGAGAAAATACAAGTCAGAATCACAGTCAGTCAGAATTTGCGAGAGATACTGTGCAAATACTATAAGTAGAAAAGGAACCATGGAACAAGGAAAAAAGAGTAAAGGAACAACAGCAACGAGAGAGGTGACTCATACAATGCCAGCTGTGAATGATGTACACTGCTTATGTTTGTTTTAGCTGAGGCAAGAGTTGAAAGCAGAACGCTGGAGATAGAAGCAGCAGTTGCGTACAGTCTGCTCCCAAAGACAGACAAAAAAGGATGACATTCAGCACAGGTGAATGGAAGATGTGATTTGCATATATTTGCTGTGGTGTTACAGTGAGCACCATACATGCCGCATAAATTCCATATATTTTAGGAGACAGCTAGTTTGGCTAGATGAACGTGAGGCCTTATACGTGTGCTAGAGATGAGGCAGGTAATAAGCTGTGTATTTATGAGGTGCAGTCGTGTCAGTGACATCTGCATAACCTATTCATGAGAGCCATGATGGAATCTCAGTTATCCTCCACTCCAATCTCACAGGTGACAAAAGAGGTATGGTGAGGTGAGGGTGGGGAGAATGATAATGAAGATGAAAATAAAGAAAGGAAGCAGCAGAGGAAGGTAACGGAGACATGGTGGATAACGAAAGACGGGCAAACAGGGGTAGTGGGGGGAGTAACAAGGGATGTACTAAATAGTGGGAGACAGGCAAGGAAAAGGACAAGGAACAAGCAATAAGATGAGAGAAATTGAGAGACGTACTGTCGGGAGACGGAGAGAAAGAAGGAAGCAGAAGAGCGGAGGTAAGAGCGAGAGCAATTACCGAGAGAATGAGGGGAGTATTTCAATAAACCTGTACATGTCGATTCTGCCCGGCACATCCGCTACTTGTGCCCTGCGCTCTGAATACCAATGATTCAGACGCGCCATAACTGGAATTCACAATCCATACAGACAGCAAGGGCAACAGCATTAGATATTCCTCCAGAGCACAGAGGTGGGGGAGGGGGGGGCACTAAGACTAGGTACTTGTGGCCTTGCGTAGAAATTAGGGACAGTGAAGAAAAACAGTGTCTCACACCTAAGAAGTTGTTCTTCTTTCTTTTGTTTCTTTTCTGATTCACTGACAGAGAAGAGGGTGTATGG
The DNA here is from genome assembly GCA_033238685.1 of Lates japonicus. Classification (NCBI taxonomy): domain Eukaryota; kingdom Metazoa; phylum Chordata; class Actinopteri; family Centropomidae; genus Lates; species Lates japonicus. The sequence continues at coordinate 229,712 of BRZM01000008.1, forward strand.
GCAAGTAAAGGGGAGATGAAAAAATTAAACACTTGTCAGCCAGATTGCACGATAAATACCTGTTGATACTGTTCAGTGTTTCTTTACCTATGCTGCATAAAAGTGGGAGGCGAGGGATATGTTCTGGACCCCAGGGGATGTTCCTGTCTCCACAACGACGACAGATGGCATTCTACTCTGCCTGGGCGTGACGTCAGGAAGACACAAGGAGGACCACAAAAACGCCAAGAACACAGGGACCTCCTGGTTGAGGTTTACCACAGGGTGCAGCCAAAGGCAGCGGACATCTTGAGCTTTATGCCCCCATCATGATTCTCAAGGGCACGGCACTCATCACATAACAATTGTCCTTGATTTCGGGGACAAAGTTTGGCAGGCATCCAAACACCAAAAAATATATTCCTCCAAGGTACCACCAGCATCCCAGAGGAACAGAGGTCATACACTTCGAGGGTGATCATGGGTCAAACATAGAGCAGGTACTGTTGAAGGTACTGTTAAATCTCTTTTTAAAAGGAGCATTCCACTTATTTAGCCTTGCACTTGGGAGATCTGCCTGCTAAATTAACTGATCATGTGAAAAGTGGGTGGAGTGTTTTATTTTCTTTAGTATCAAATACTAGCTGCCCATAGGATTGAAAGCCAGCACTGAAAAGTTAGTAGCTTGCTCTTTAATGAAGTACCAGCACTTTCAGGGGATTTTAATGCTCACCCAGTTTCATTGCAAAAAATGTCTGTCTAGATACATAAAAACATTCATAGAAACTTTTCAAACCACTCCTGGAACAAAATCCATTTCTCTACCACTTATTAAACCCCTGCTTTACCAATAAATTACTAAATACCACCGGCTATTGCCGAGCTTTGGAGCTATGAGAAGGCAACATGGAAGTGGTGTATTTAGCTGTGTTATAGAGAACTGTAAGTGTAAGGTAAATTCTGAAAGTAGAAATCAATGAGTGAATGAGAAGTATCAGCTTTTGAGATACAAAAAGGTAGATTTTCATTGGAGTACTCCTTTAGTATTAAGTGGACTTTAGGCACTATCACAGTATAGCTGACTTGGGGAGACATACTATATGTACTATATCTTCTGCTACTCAGCACCAATTTATCCCCCCGTGCTTTCAAGTTCCATTGTGAACCTCTGCTCTTCTGTTACCTGGCCTTACCCTGAGGCCTATAATAAGTACATTAACGCTAATAATGGATTATTGATCATAATGAATCAACTACCTCACGCCAACGTCAGCATCTGTCCTGCTGAGCAAGAGGGGTGGGTGGAAAAAGTTCACATAATTCCTCAGTGCAGCAGACATAGGGAGGGCCTGGAGCATTAGTTTGTGTCCGAATGATAAATGGCTGGTAAACTGAAAGGACCAGGGACCTCTGTGGTTGTGCTGAGAGCACTGACTGCAGGCAAAGGCCACCATGCTTTCTAGGCTGTGATTAAAGTGAGCCATGAGAGGTTAAGCAGGTAGGTGTGCCCCAGTGAGGAGAATTAGCCAGGTGGAGATGATTACCAGGTAAGACGTATTTTCTGTCTGCTGACCCTAAGGAAAAGGTCAGAGGTTACTGTGAGGAGGAGACAAGGACAGACTAAATATCATATATCCACAGTATAGCTGGTCAAAAGAAAGCAATGTTGTTTTGTTTCTTATCTAATAACAAAAACTTAAGTAGGACTGGCTGACAGAGATAATGTACTATATAATCCTGCAACTAGGCTAAACATTGCTGTACTTTTTCATTACATAGGTAGGTTTGTATGTTGTAGATAACACTGGATACACTGTGAACACATTATGTATGTACTATATAGAGGAACAATACGGTAAACTCGTCACTATTAATTCCAAATTTGCACAATATAATTTTTGTGGAGATACAGATCACCAATTCACAACCAGGGGTTCAGGATGGGGTTACAGTATAAAATGGTTTACAGTGTTGTTGGCTGGAGAACCAAGGAAAAAAATAAAATAAAAAAAAAAGTTGACAATCTTTGCCTTTTAATGGGGAATATTGTATAGTTTTACCACCTCAGCCCACTACAATAACCCAAACCCAAATAATCCCTCACTTCAATCTATGGATTCATGCCACAGTGAGAAACTTTCCAAGGTTGAGAGGTCTCAGTCCCCAAGACCATTTTGGGAAAGAAAAAAAAAAAAACAACTGGGTGGTGGAGAGGGGAGAGATAATGGTCTCTCCTCCCTCAACAACTATCATCAAGGTGCACTTACAATGCCCTTCTATGCTCAATCCAAACTGTTTTTACACAGGGCAGCTTAAAAGGTACCAATGTGTGCAGCAGAGTGCAGTTCAAAGAAAGGATGTGTGTTGAAAACATCTATGAAATATCAACTAAAAACATCATAAACACTGCCTGTTGTCTGATGAGGAATGGAGCAGAAAAATTAAACTGTCCTGGTCTATTTTCACCCTGGTTCAAAAACACAATGACTGGCCAGGAAATTGACAATGTAATAACATATTTTGGAGCATATTTTTGGCAATTTGTCATTTGGTGACAGCATGCCTTGTCCCTATGAATTGCACTACTGTTGGTATAAAAAGCATTGAATTGAACTGACAAAAATGAATTTGTTTGACCAAGCTGGAAAATGAAAGGCAAGAAATATTTTCACCTGGCAGTGTAACACAACTGAAACACAAGTATTTTTCCTCTTTCATTCAGACAGGAAATGAAAATAATGGTACAATTACGTGAATTATACATAAACCTGAATGCTTCCGAAACATGCATGCATTTACACCCATTTCCACATATACGGCGTGGAAAGGTGCAGCAGGGTTAACAATAGTGTAAAGGCTAGGGGAACGGTCACCAGATGACCTTGGAACAATGACATGTCACGAACACCTCCTAAATACAGAGTTTATTTTGGGTCCCAAAAAATGTTCCATTATGAATTGAATTTTAGTGTTTGACTTAACATACTTTGAATAGTATCAGTACACCATCATGCAGGGTGTAGTATTTGAGATCTGTGCTGATATTGCAGCAACATGGAGAGTGTCTGATCTTTCCCTTGCTTTTTCTACTGCTATTAGAAAACAACGATTCATTTTGTACTGTGGTTTGGCCATTGACAGAATCCTGGCTGCAGCTGAGCTGAATCCTCACACCATGTCTGCTTTAGTCAGCATTGCCTCCACAGTACGTCTCCCAGTCACGCACCAACAACCCCTGACTGAAACGACTGGTAAATAAATAGGCGCAGCTCGTTGTCTTGTCTCCCCCCGCTAAACATGGAAATACACGAACCCCTGATTGCACAAGAGAGAGAAAATAGTTGGAGGGCAAATTAAAAGACTTGGCAGTCAGTTTCTGCCAAACCGGCGGTAGAATGTTTTTGCTTGCCTGGACACATTCCTCAGGCGTCCCACCCTATTATTATTAGAAGTGTGTGTATGTGTGTGAGGGCCGTGTGTGTGTGTGGGGTGGGGGTGGGGGGGGTACAAGGCATGCTGACTATGTTGAGGAACAGTGTCTCTTTGCCATGATAACCCACTGTACTTAAGTTGTGTCCTTCAGCTGTCATGCTCGACTTGGCAAATTAGAAAATACATCATTAGACATGTGGTGATGATTTCAAGAAGAGCAGTAATTCCACAAAATTGTAAAATGATTAGAGCTTGGCTGTCCAAACTTTTGCCTTGAGAAGAGTTTTCCAGAGGAACAAAGATGAATTGCTACCAGAACAAAAGCCATCGGATGATGGGCATAAATTACTGAAAGTTACTTGCAGGATTTCACAGCCATCATTGCAGGGCCTCAGAGTGTTGATTCTGTACATAAACATTATTTATAAAAGGGATTTGGAGAATCAAATAAATTGAAAACGATTGCTTTGACAAACTATTCAAACTGAGTAAACTATCATTTAAGTAGAACAAAGTCTGTTTCATAATATGAGTTATGATTCAGGTTTTCATATGACCATTCCCTTTTTTGGTTATTCCATTTTTTTAATCTAACATTACATTTTTTAAAAACTACTTCAGATAACCGCTTTACATTAAAAAAGACAGATATATACTTATTTGGTTCCTCACCAAGTTGATGAGAAGACTGATGTCACTCTCATCTGTGACCGTTCTGTCCAAAGGTAAGAGAGAAAACACGTATTAACACTTTATGTCTTATTTGTTTAATCTGAACAAAAAATTTCATATAAAATCTTTCTTGCCTTTGGACATAGCCAGGCTGCCTGCTTCTGGTCTTTGTGCTAAGCTAAGGTAATTGTCTACTGGCTGGAGCTTCATATTTAATTCACAATCATGAGTGGTAATGATATTTTCATCCAACTCACGGCAAGAAAGCCAATAAGTCATTTCCCAAATTTAACCTGAAATAAAAAGATAAAAAGCAATAAATTTGGAGTTATGAGGCTTTACTGCCTCTTTGAGAGAGTATGACAGCTAGCATGTGCTCAGCTGAGGAAGGACTCATGTTTACCACATTAAACCATGTCTGTGCAGAATAGGCTACAGTCAGAAATCAATTTCACCCCCCTGGAATCTGCATTCCTCTAATTCTAACTAATATTGACTGGGCTCCAGGTATTTGAATCTGTTTTAATAGAAGCAGTATGACCTTGGATTCAAATGAAGCACATTATTCAGTACAGAAAATTAGAAAGTGTGAATGTGTGTGCAAGAGCGTGAACATAGCCAGACAAACAGAATCACACATGCCCACACACACCGTGTAAAAACACCTCCCACCTCGTGCACTGCATCCCCAGCAGAGACAGAGACCACACAGCTCGCTGTGCCATCACTCCTCTGCCTCCGCTGTGTATTTACCACTCAGAGACAAATGGTCTCCTGGCACTGTAGCACTTTAATGAGCCTTGGGGGGTCTGAAGGGAACACATTTATCAGCACGGTTTTATTTCAATTCACCGCTACCGACGTACACACACACACACACAAAGAAACGCAGGGGCATTTAAAATTAAAAAAAAACACTTTGCCCTGCTTCATAATGGAATATTCCATTAGGATGTCAAACTGCACAGTTTTCAAGCAGCGAAGGTACACAGGGAGATAAAATCACCACTGCTGGTACATGTGGAGAAATGTATAAAAACTGAGATTAGTATGTTTATGAAGAGTGCAAGAAAATGATGGCTATAACTACATGCACTAGTTTTTAGAGGAAACAGTGATGGAGCCAGTGTGCATCAGCAACAGAAAGAAGAATGAATAGCAAGAAAATACAGAAAGAATAGTTCATTTTCATCAGAACTGTAATGGAAAAAGCACTGGAATGCCAAGCTTTTTGGATTTAAGAAGAGACATCCCATAGGAATTCCACATATCGATTACAGCTTCCAACATCGATTCACACACATTTTACAGAGATGGGCAGTCTTTACTATATAACTTCTTCCCAGTTCCTCTAAATTTGTCAGATAAATGAAAATAAACAGGATTGGTTATTAATTGCTGTTTTGTTTCACTTCATTATTCACTGATATTGTGCTCATGTTAGTGGTTTTCTTTTTGGGAGGGACTGTCATATTTCCCTTGCCAAATAAAACCAACAGTCACATTATGTCACACCAATGTCATGTTCAGTTGACATAGAAGCTGTGGTGGTCAGCAGTTACCATTTTCAAGTTTGAACAAATGTGACAGTTTAAGAGTTGCTATCACACTAATACCAATTTTTGTGGCAGTTTTTCATGTCATTTCTTTGGCTCTGGGATAGAAACATGATATCACCATACTTAAGATCACCTACAAAGCTGTGATTGGTTTGGTGATTTTTCTCAAGAGCAAAACATCAGTCTGAACACAAAGTCAGATCTATTATAAATCTAGCACAAGAAGAACTAACAAATTGACCTAAAAACCACCAAATAGGGCTGAAAATTGATATTTGATCTAAAATGTTATAAAATAATGAAAAATGTCCAGATGTCCAGATGTTTTGAAATGGCATAATACACAGTCCAAAACCCAAAGATATTCAATTTACAATGATTTAAAATCTGAGAAAAGCAGCAAATTCTCTTATTTAAGAAGTGTGGACCAGCAAATATTTGGCATTTTTGTTTTATAAATGAAAAAAGATTGATCAATTATCAGAATTGTTGTTAAATTAATGATCAACTGTGTTAGCACCTCTGACAAGATAATGTTTTACAAAGAGCATAATGCAATCTGCATGTGTGAGCTCATGTGTGTAAGTAACTGTGTACTGCCTGATGCACTGGTTAAAGATTCTGTCCAGAGTTGACAGACGAGGCCACAGCTGCCCATTAAGGAGCCACTTACTGTAACTTCCCCTCTGACTAATCCGTCCTATCAGCCATCATACCTACATTTAGGTCATTGGCCGGCATCCAAATGTGCATGAAAACACACCCATACGCACACAGCCATGCAAACACAGCTCATCACATCAATTAATTTGTGTTTGACCACTCATTTATCCCTTTCTTATTCAGTCTTCATTTCCTGCCTTGTAGAATAAGCACATCTGTAATTCCTGTAATGTCTATGTGTGTGTGTGACCTCAGTCTCAGGCACAGTCATTTCATTAGCTGGATCGATTACCCTAAACATTTGTCCCAGTTTGCCACTGGGGGGAAATACCTGACACAAATGGAGAGGAAAGACGACTCTGGGTGGCTGAAATCTCCTCAATGTGTGTTGACAGCTCCAACCTGAACATATGGCTTCTTGTTCTCTTTGAGCATAATGCTGTTAGTTTAAAAAGACTGGCAGACTGTGCATGGCAATAGAATGAGATTACGTAAGAAGTAATTAAGATCCCACAGGCACGGGTTTATCTTCATTCAGATTACCTGTCCTGTGTGATTTCTCACAGTGGGAGCTTTGGCTCAAACATGGCCACCGCTTGACCTCTGTTATCTAATCAATTCTGCATCTCTGTGTCCCTGTGTAAACCAATTTTGACTTAATCTATTTCAGTTCTAATGCAACTGTCAGTGCCATACAGTATCAAAGGCAAAGTCTGGAGTGCAGCAGTTTCTGTGAAGGTGCTGAGCACCCTGGTTATGATTACATCACTACACTACACTACACTAAATTTTACTTAATTTGTGTCTTGAAATTATTCACAGTTTGTTTTAGGATAAACAAACTCAAATCATGAACAAGTATTTTATGCATCCATGATAATTTCACTATACTTACTTCTAAGACAAATTTATTTCATACAGTAGGCTATGGAAAGTTACTCTAATAATTCATAGCCATATTTCCAGAATATCCTCCCGTGAGTGTCACTAAAAAGGACAAAACATGCCAAACCCTGCGTAGAGTGAGATCTAACAGAAGAGGCTGTCAGGTTATTCTGTAATTGCTCTCTCTGTGGTTGCTGTCTTGAAGTGCATGCTGTAGATGTGTAGGTGTGATAATACTACATGTTGCACTTGGGGTCAGTGATTGATTAATTAGTGGACTCACAGAGACATCAAGATAGTCTCTTTTCACTTCTTCATACTGGAAGCTTCCCATGAAATTTGTGTATGCGGCATGCTCCTCATTGTTTTGGAGATATTTTTGGTGCAAAGTTGTGTTTGTACACCACTGCTGATGACTTTTGATGATCTTTGGATGTTCAGGTATGAAAGCTATCAATGCTTATGTTACAGTTACTTATAAATTTCTGGTAAGAGCAGCAGTGTTGTTGCTCTGTTGTGACAGATGATTTATGAATGGGGTGGGTAGAAAAAGAATAATTATTTTGTTGTTTCTGTTGGTGATAGATAGCAAAAATGATAGCAGATGTTGTTGTGAGTAAAGATCACAGGGTTTGGATAACAGATCTGACTGTTCAAAGAAAATTACTTGACTGCAAAAGATCAAAGTCATTACAAAGGCTCCATGACTCTCACCTCTCACCCAGTCTGACAAGTGCTGCAGTACAAGTTTACTGTTTACAACAGTGCTCTCACACAAATGTGTCAACCAAGTATCTGTGTTTTCTCACCACTTGTTGTTAATGAACTGACACTCAGTTTGGCAGCAGTTTCCTGGCGCAGCAGGCTGAGTTTCAGCCAAACAGCCAAGCTGCCTTTGGAGAGTGTTAATGCTGACCGCCAGCTGGATTAGAGGGTTAACCAATTAGCAGTAAGAGGATGGGACAGAGTACTGAGTCAATCCCAATCGGTAGCCGAGCTGGCTGAGAAGCTGCTAATCCACCATCAGGTCACAACCACTAACACTACAGGGGCAACAGAGGTCATGGATCGAGACGAAAGGCAGAGGGGTCAATCAAGAGCATCGTTTTGGCATATTTTTGATTGTAAAATTAGAATATTAGAATTTCAATATCACTTCATGTAAAAAAAAATAATGCCACCAATGAGAGGGACTGGGTTTGCAAGTAAACTCTATACTGCTAGACAAACCGCCAGCAGGACGAAACCGAGAGGAACCATACAAAAGAATAATAACCTTGTGTTTTTCTTTACCTAGCCGTATTTCATAAAATGGAACTTCCTGAGCAAAGCAAAGAATGAATCAGATTCATCATTTACATACATCGTATAAAAAGACTGATTAGACAACTGGATTTTCATTTAATTTCATTTTTCATTTCAAAGTTCTGTCTCCTTTTGTGATTGAGGACATTATGTACAGAACAAATGAAAGAGACCTGAGAAATGTAACACAACAGATGAATGCTAGAAAACAACAAAGCTATCAGCGTTTGTTTTCTTCTCCACATTCTCTGCATGGGCAACTGAGTCGTTATCGCACTTCAAAAGCAAAGCATTTATGACCATAGGGTTCACGCACATGCATCATCACATGGTACAGTGAAGAAGCACATAGATGAAAACACATACACCCCCACACACAACAAATGCCGTGTGCACAGACAAAGGCACTGGTGTTGTTAATCACAACAGGGATTAGTGAAAGCCATGTCACAGTTTCCTTACATCTCATATTCTGTTTTGTTTGCCTTAGCAAATAATGCCACCAGTGCAGTAACAAAATGTCTAGTAAATTGCAATATGCTATAGCTCATTATGGTTTACTGCCACTGGCACAGTACAGCTTTGATGAGGAAACACACAGCTTGTTTTCTGTGTATTGACAAAACAATTGGAGTGTGTCAGTGCCTGCTTTAGGTTTAATTTTGAGGAAATCTCATCCGGTCATATAGGGTGTTACCTGCTTGAGCTCATTCTATCTATAGTATATAAGCTTCCTCTATATTTAGTCTGTGGAAAAGATCATTTGGGATATTCTTTCCTGCAAGTGTGAACACTTTCATTTTTCTCTCCCTCTCATTTTGGGTAAAGGTTGAGTCTCCATGGAGACCCTGACAATGTCACCTCCAGGTTCAGGAAATCCACCTTTATCTGATCAGTTCGCTAGTTGATTCCCCTCCGACTGGGGATATTGAACATCTGAGCTACAGTATCTCAGAAATGCACATCCATTTGAACTTATGTACTGGTATAATGTGATTGAACAGATGCAGAAGATTAGTGTGTTTATTCTCAGTTATTTTTACTGCAGCAGATCAAACAGTGAAAAGCATCTTAGTCATGGCCTCAAAAACATTTTAGTTATGATTAAAATGACCTTTATACTGCACAAGTCAAAATCACTAATAATCACAAAATCACTAGTACATTTCTCAAACTGATCTACCAGTCTCAAGTAGCTTCACTAATCGTCCACAGCTTGACCTCTTTTTTCAGTCTATATTTCCCAGCAGCGCCTGTTAACCTTGTAGTTCCAGTTGCTGTTTTTAGCTTTCCAAGTGGAAGTGTTGTTAGGAAACAGTGAAGATGACCATTTTTGGCTGTAAGGCTTTTAGGCCAACATACGCAGTCATGTGGAAGGTGCACAGACACTCAAACACCTCCTACTATTGGAGGACACACAGAATTAACCTAGGAACAACACTATCACATACTGCATCTGATATTGCCACTCAGATTCCCACTTTAGACCTGCAGGAAGGTGTTCATATGAATTAAATATGATATGTGAATATTGAATATTGGTTGCCTACGGTTATTAATGGTTACCTAGTAGGCAAGACTTTCCACATTTCCAGAAGTCCTTCCATTAGTCACAGCTTTTTGTAAAGCTTCATATTTATAAAGGATATTATTTTTGAACCTGTTCACGCCACCATATTTCTAGACGTGACAGGCTTATCTTTACTGTAACCTTTTCAAAATGTAATGAAAATGAAATAAACATTGTTTGAAAAAACTTTGTCTCTTATCTTTTAATTCATGCTTGCCCTCTATCTTTAGATTTGTCTTTTTTCAGTCCTGTTCTTTCGGCAGCTGACTAAGGCACGGAACTCGTCTGAGGAGAGAAATATAAATTCTGGGCTTATCAGTCAAATGGGAAGTAAGTCAGAAGGGTTTCACCTCAGACAGTGCATACAAAGAGCTAGATAAGGCACAAACTCTGAATTGAAAATGTATTATCTGTATAAAAGAAAAAATTCTCTTGTGAGAGTAAGAGAGTAAAGTAACCAGGGGGATCTAAATTATAATCAGTGATGAATTAAAACGTGTTTCATCAGAACCGATGAAAATACTCCCAAAGAGAACAGCAGAATGAAGTCTGCTTTATAGTCTTAACAGCTAAATGTTTCAGCGGTGTATTTAAAAAAAAAAAAAACTAACTCCAAAGCATTAACCCACAAGCTTATTCAAAATAGGTTTAGAATGAACTAAAGATCCCACAGGGGATATACACAACTTAGATATAGGACAACTCTCTCCAACACAGTGGCAGAGCTACTGACAGTTCTATAAATCCTGCTTCTATCTGCATCGCACTAAATGTGCCATCCAAATGCCTAAGCCCCCGGTGCTAATGGTACGCACTCAGCTGTCAGATTAAGGCTCATTTACTCCCAGCAGGGTCTTCAATTACCAATGATTAAAACCCCCTTTGGTGTTCTGTTTTAAGAGAAACGGGATCTGTCTAGATTAAGAAGAGCCCAGAGAAAGAAAGAGCAAGACAGTGAGGACCCAGGTGGATGTTTTAGTTTACTTACTTTCAAGGAAGAGATGTTGTACAGGGTCTGTGTACAAACAAGGCATCTCCAGACCTGTGACACATAATATTCCCAATTAGTTTAATTTGCTTCACCACTGATGCACTGTAGTTCTACTGCTGATTGTCTGAAAATACAAACATTCCACTGATGGGGTCTATGGCTACATCAGGCTTTGCCCACATAGACAATACTTGTCAGCCTTATCCCTTTATATGGGACTTTTAATATCAAGCAGTGTGATCTAAACCAGCTGAGGACAGTGCTACTAAGTAGCCCTAATCTCTGCAGATAGCCAAACAGAGGCAGATAGTACAGCGGTAAATAGATAAAACAGGACACAGTCACTCTATTAGAGCCGGGGACAAGGTTCTGATTTAATATATCAGCCAGAGAAAACACAGAGCCACCCATCATCCCAGGAGCCTGCTTCTGTTCCACCATGTTTATGTGCATGTCAGTCTCACTCTGTATCCATCTCCATTACTTAAAGATACACACACAGAGTCTAATTCTATAAGGTCAGTATGGTGCACAGCATTACACTCTCACACTTTAAAACCTCATGTTAGTGAGGGAGTTAAGGTTAAGTTAAGGGAGAACTGGTGACTTGTCATAAAGAACTGTCTCTGCCACACTTGAATTACTCACAAGTTTTTGGAATTAGTACTGTACGATTATTTCTGCAGTACTCTGGTTTGATCATGAATTCCAAAAAACATATTTGGCTGTAGCTGTGGGTGGGAAGCTGGCAATGGCTGTTGTTCTTGTTACACAACCAGCTCCCACTCATTGGTCAGGCCACCTGCACAGTGGTGTTACAAGATGTCAAAGGTAGTACGTGTCTGTCTGGAGAGGGTTACAGACAGACATGTACTACCTTTGACAGTTAGCAAGGACTACAGTGCCACTCCAAACTGGAGGGACATGGGAGAAGAGCACCGTTGATGCAACCTCTACAGTCAGTTCATAGATGTACCACACACCAGCCAGCTCATTTGTTTTCAATGGCCTGGTGCACTAGCATGCTGCATTACAGACAAATGCATGCAGGAACTGGAGGAGTTCTGACCAAGGTGCTAATCTCAGTTTTTATTTTTTCAGTCCAAAACGGATTAATATGGTTTTGGAATGAAGCTATTTATAATTCATCTCCTCCCTCCACTCCACCTCTCATCTGTCTTGGTCTTCGGTGTGTCGTGCAGCAGCAGGCCGACAGTGCAAACAGTGTAGACAACGTCTGCCCCAATCCCCCCACAGGGGCTCAACACCACATGTATCCACATTAACACACACATACTGCACCTTTTATGTCATCCATGTGGGATGTGTGTGTGTTTGCTTTGGTCTCCCTAAGGAAAACATACATACAGTAGGTGCTGTCTAGTAGACAAGTGGTGGTTTGTCATGTTTCATTTTCCTCCTCAGTCTATCTCAGTTGGTGAGAAGACAGGTAGTCAGGTGGCACACATGGTCCTCAGTTTTGTATATTATACACACGTGCAAACACACACAGCTACACACAAGCGTACAAACACAGAGGTGTAGCACCAGCTTTCTGTTTATCTGTGAGTGATTCTGTAGGGAAAGATTTAACTGGGCACGAATGATCATGTTCATGGGAGCATTGGAGAGAAAAATAGGATGTGGATGTGCAACACACACATATACACACACTCACACTCCTACAACTCTCACCCAATCCTTTTTGAAATGGGCCCACAAAGCTTGGCTGCCTGAGTTAAGCTCCTTTTTAGTCTGTGCTCTAACACCAACGCACCTGCAAGTGACCCAGTTGCCCCCAGAGCATCCCCTACAGATGGAATGTAAAGCTTGGTGTTGTACCTCAGGAGGCTGCATAGGTGTTCCTAGCCCTAAATATTGCCAAGTAAATAATCTGTAATTTGACTTTTAAATAAGACATCTATCCCCTTTAAATGAAGATAAATGATGTGAGGTATTAACACAAAATCTGTACCATAAATCAACATTAAAAGAGTGTTTGCTGTTAGTTGTCTCTCCCTCTTGGTGTCTGTGCACCTCTGTGCACTTCTGTGGCAGTATCACAGTGTGCCAGGGGTTGCACACTCATCCCACCCCCGCCTGTCATGGCATGTGATGTTTTTCTAATTACTCTGAAAAATGACGGAGCGCGTCTCCATCCGAGTGTGTCGCTGACTACGCTACCACCGGCTGCCTAGACATACATCACTCTAATTGGCTCAAATGGCTCTAATATATGCCACCATGTTGCCTTCATGGATCAGCAGCGTCGCCTTTTGAAAATCAATACGGGAACAGCATGCTGGGACAGAAGACTGTTACGTTCAATAAGCATCCCAATGACTTTGGTATTTCACCGTTAATCTTTTTGCTATCCACCAGTGCTGAGAGCGGTAATTGGCGGTAATTGGAGTAACATTAAGGCCTGAGATACAGACAGGAAGGGTTGAAATATGTCAGGATGCACAGTGTTTTGTGTGCATCTATGTGTGTGCGTGTGCCCGGTGAAATATATTTATAATTATAATGTAGAAACTGTATCCTGACACATAATAAGGGCCTGGAAATATGAAAACATAGAGGGTGGGAGATTAATGCTGCAGGGCACTGATGCTTAATCATTAACACAAGGCTCAATTTTTCACATGCGTGGGTGATATGGGGACACCGGTAATCTGTGGTGAATAGGCAAATTGCATACTGTGAAATTTAACTGCACTATTTTAGTATAGGTCATGTGGCATAAAGGTAACTGATGTTATATCACAAAAGAGTTACTGACTTCGAAAACACATCAAAGGCAACCTGATAAAGCAAAACACTTTAGGCTGATCAACTATTTGGGAAATAGAAGCACACTGAAAAACATTAAGTAAAAAAGTAAAAAGATTGACCCTGAATAGTGTAATATGATTCACAGTAAAGACAAGATTATTGGAAGTCATTATAACATGCCAGTAAATTAATAAATACAAAAATAGCAAATGAAATTTTTCAGAATGTCAGTGCAAGTACTGCTAACAGCACTTAGAACATTACTACAAAGTGATACAGCCCATTTTTCTGTTTTATAATAAATTGACAGTTTTGATCATTCCACAGACCTGCAGGTGTTTCATCTGCATCTGAGTGATATCTTCAAAGGGACATCAAAGTCGTCATTTTAATAAGATAGTAACAGCAATAGTAACAGCCCTGAAAGGTTGCATAAATAAATATAAAAATCCCAGTGATCCTTATTGATTCAATGCATTTATATCCAGTCAGTTTGTTTTATTGTGCTGCAGAGTAAAAACAGGCAGAGCATTGATATGTCTTGAGAAAAATGCACTTTCACATTCAATTAGGTTAACTTTTCAAGTCCACCTGGCCTTTAAGGCAAATTTTGTGGTTTACAGTGGACAACATGATGAACATACTGTTCTTCAATACAATCCTACAGTACACGTAATTCATTGTACACCTCCACTCTGATTAAAGCCAGTGTAACACAATATGCTTTCCCATTCAAACACTGTCCTCTTACTGTAGCACTGAACATGCTTGTTTGCTATGACATTAAATGGGCTGTGGTCACATGTTTCTTATCCAATGGATGGGTGGGATAGCTGGACCACAATCCTGCATAAAATTGGTACGGTATGATTTCATGTTATATGTACCAGATGTGTTATAAAACTGTCCTAGAATTGTAGTCTTCATTTTCTCTTTTGAATCCAGTATAACAGATTCTGGCCCAGTGAGAGATAATGTACCAAATTCTCAGCAGAATGTCCGTGATAAAGCACTACCAGGGGGTCTCCTCATCATTCCCTGAACTGATGTGTTCTCTATCTATATAGTCTATCTGAGATTAAAGGACAGAGGGAGAAAAACAAACTATATTGCCCACCAGGAGACATAGATCACTGTCACCATGGTGGAAATAGAAGGTGGCCTTGCAATGGTGACATTTTTTCCAGGAAATATTCTCCTTTCCCCTTTCTCTCCATCTCCACCACTGTTTCAGTCTTCTCCTCTTTAATCCAGATGTCCTTTGATAAAGCAGCTGTACAGGAGATTTCAGCTTGTGTCATTGGTCTTCATGAGGCCATGAAATGGTTCAAGGAATGATAACATGGGTTCTCAGTAGCCATATACCACTGTGGTGCAAAAACCTCTGCCGCACTGGGATTCTGACCGTGCCTAAAAAATAAACCCAGGCCTTGGGTTTTTGCTACCTTATCACACCATTACAGCTGTTGGTGCTCAAAGAAGCTCAGCTGCCTTCCTATGTGTGTGCCTATGCCTGTGTGCGTGTGGTGGGGTAAAGCGTTTCACTGAGCAAGACAGACAGAGAGGGAGAATGAGACAGAATCATTCTGAAACTCAGTGGCAGCACTTTAGCTTGCTTGTCAACATTTTTTCAAAGTAATTCTTTTGGTTCTGCTTTATGCCATTCATAGCTTATATTATAGTTTATTCTGAACTTATCGGTATGGCTGCCATTACAAAAACAGAAAGTAGTAAATGGACTCAATTTTCACCATGGGTGATAAAAGCACTACATCTGTTCCTTGGCATATATTCTCTCTGTGACTCTTTCATTCTTCAAAAAGATATCCCTCTCATTTGATGTTT
Organism: Lates japonicus; assembly: GCA_033238685.1. Taxonomy (NCBI): domain Eukaryota; kingdom Metazoa; phylum Chordata; class Actinopteri; family Centropomidae; genus Lates; species Lates japonicus. Next base: position 245,388 of record BRZM01000008.1, read on the forward strand.
TGATGCCATATTAGAGAATGCTGTGAAAACCTCATCATCATTTTCAGTCAAACCTTTCATTTTCCCTCGTGTCTTGTATATTTCATTTATATTTGCTTTAATTTGTCACCCATGTGTATTTTTCATAAAACCTCACCGTCTAAGGATAAACTCTGTTTACTTTTTGTAAAGACAGAATTATTGCAAACCGCAGTATGTATGGAGGACCCAGGTAGCAGAGGGAAATTTGCAGGCTGCCTAAAAGATGCCTGCTGTCTGACGTCTGAGTCCCCTGCCCTCAGTCCTCCCCACTATTCCTGAATCTCAGCATAAACACTGCTGTGTGTGGTGGATGCTGGTTGTAAACAGTGGGGATGGGAGAGTGATCCATGAAGTGCCCCAGCCAAGTGATGTGACATCTGGACAATGCTCAGATATACTGAAAGAGCATTTGGCCTGTGGTCTGAGGACAAAGTCCATGATAGTGCATTTCATATCCAACCAAGATATTTTCATGCAACACTGCACTGCATAAATATACTCCTATGTGCCATGAAAATAATTACATGAAAATAAATATATAAAAATACACTAAGTACATATGGAATGATGCCCCAGCTGGCCATAGCCAGTGTAAGCATGACTTAATACTTTAGGTGAGAAGCAGCACAGACCTGATGACTACTCAGTGGTGTGTGGGAGACTCATCCAGGCACACGTAATAGAATGCTTGTTATAGCAGCCATGTTACATTTTGGCCTTGAAGTAAATAAATCAGCACCCAGGAGAGAACAAATGGCTGGAGACATATAAACATGCACATACAACGGCTGAGAGAGATTACAATTTGCTCAAGAAATGCACACTCAGACATGAGCGCACACAAACAGTCTGCATGATTTATGGTTGAATTATGTCATATTTGCTACAATACTGAGAGGACAGCTACTGCTACAACCACTACTAGTACTACCCACTTCTTTCTAGTCATTTTGTTGCATTCATGGCTAGGAAAGACCTTTATGACTGACAATCTCCATCCCAATAGGAAAACTAAAATCAACCTGACAGCCAGTGTCACCACCCACAAAAGCAGTCTAAACACAGTCTATGCGACCTTATATATTTGGCCCCAATCCCTGTCCTCTATTTAGAATCTCTATAGCTCATAATAACAGGCCACATACTTAGTGCATCTCCCTTCTGGTACAGTCAACAAAAAATAACGCCACTTATTTTCACTGCCAACCCATTCTGCTCAGCCCTCTAGACTTAGTTTGGATTTCAAGTTATTGTACAGCAAGTGCAAGTGCTCAAGTACTGAAATCATTGTCTTAGCTTTTATTAATTAGTGTGACATTGTAAATGCACTTGAGCATCTGTCCCAAAAACCTGGACAAAGCTGATTAAGTGAAGCTTCTGAAAGAATGAGAGAATTGTGAGAGAATAATAAAAATAAAACAAAATAGCTATTGATACTGATATTGTAGAGAAAATTTGACAGAACTCCAGGCTGCGGCAGGATGCCTTCCTAAATGTTTTTGAGCCTGTAGCTTAGAATTATGTTGATCAGACATAATGAGTGGCAAATTATGGCTTCCAAGGTGTACTGCGTTTTTGAATTTTTACTCTGAATGGCATAGCCTGACATTAAAGTGAACATGTGTGTGCTTAGCTGTACATTCCTACTATATGCTTGCATGTTCTGCATGTGCACACAGGCAATGGACACGTACCACTGAAGCACATACCCAGCGAGCACATGGTCAAAGCGGCTGACTGATGGTTACAAATCTAACAATGAAACATGAAAGAGCTTTGTGCCCATGTCAGGGAATGTCCCAACACAGAGACAAGTAAACAAAAATGGACCAACAGCACACACCAAAGGGGAAAGGAGAGGGAACAAGCCCTCCTGGGAGCTCGACGGGCAGCATAATGAGTTGGCAGACGATGCCAAGGCTTCTGCTAAAGGGCCCAGAGGACTAATAGACTGCGTAACAACACTGTCCGAAAATTCTCTGAACTGTAACCAGTAAAAACAAGGTCACCTTTTTTCTCCCACCGGCACAAACTTTCTAAATGATCTTGCTGTGTTTACTTAGCCGCCAGATAAGAACGTAGGGCCACACACTGCTTTAATTCTTAATGGACAACTGAGCCATTCATTGTCTTAAAAGGCTGCAGTCTGAAACACGAGACAAAACAAAACAACAGCTCACTCTCATAACCTGGGGGTTAATTGGGGGGAGAGATGTTCACTCACACTTCAGTCCTGACAAACACACTGGTACAGCTATTTGTTGTGCTTACATTTTGAGTAAAGACGATGACAGCCAAATAGTTTATTGATTAATAAGGAAACCAGGGGGAAAAAAGACATTTACATTAATTTCAGAATGAGTATATCAAATATTCCATGTACAAATCCTGCTAACATGGCTTTACAAATTCTGACCTCTACAGATTTTGACTCATTGATTCATACTCCACTGTGAACCAAGCTAGAATGTAAATCAGCTGTCTAGCTCCCCTCTAAACACAGAGTAGTCAAAGAAACAGAAACGACCCACAGTAACAACAATGAAATACTTTCTTGTGGTCAAGTTTCACGTTTCTCTGTCCACAATAATAGACACAAGAAATTTACCAAACACAGTATTTTACAAACACAGAATCCATGTTGTATACTATTAGCAATCAATGTTAACAGATTGCCTTATGTTGGGGCAGTATCACCAGTCCATTTTTGGTGATGTTATACACCACAGTTATATGTAGTTGAGCTATCATCTTCTCTGGTTATTGTTTGGCTCCTTCCCAGTCTCCAACACAAAGTTATGCTCTGCTGTAGATCCTTTAAATAATAATACTATTGCTGACAGCTCTGTCTTTAGATTTATTTCAGCTGAACTTTTCAACTCTAACATCTGTCTTGTGCTCAAAATAAGCCTATGATCCTGATAGTTTGTACACATCAGTAATCATCAACAGACATGTTGTGGGGAGGTGACACTAAAAGCTTTGGACAAGAAGAGGTCAGGAGAAGGGGTTATCTGGATAATGTTTTAGGATGTGAGCAGAGGGGCTGCCCAACAACTCGGACCCAAAAACATCCCTACCACCGAGCAAAACAAGCAAACATCATCAACATATTGCTCTGAGCCTCTGCAGATTTGCTTAAAGCTTGAAGTGCTGCAGCATGTTTACATTTCTAGGAAAAAGAAAAAGGTGTTTTGAACATATCAAAATTTTCCATAGAAATTTACAAAAACTGCGCAGAAAAATCAGAGAGGCTGAATGAACGCCCTGATCCACACATAAACACAAACACTTGGTGACAGGTGAGCTTTAAGCAAAATGAAAATAAATAAATAAATAAATCAACTCCAGTACCTAAAGAAACCGTAAGACGGTCCTCAATGGAAGTGTGGTCATTAAAGTGACAGCACACAGAAATGGGGGGAAGGGATGTGTGGAAAACATTCAAACAGAAAGTGTGTGAATGTTTTCTTCTCCTTAGTGATATTAGAAAACAAAAATTGTTGAGAGATAGATGGCTGCTCAATGCATAGGTATACATACTGGACACAATTTTTCATATAGTCAGTATATATATAAGCCAAGTGATTCCAATTCAGCTACAGTTTCACTGATTTTATACTGTAAATACCATATCAAATAACCACTGACCTCAGTTCAGCTGAGGATAAGCATATAAAGAACCTGAACATCATACTGTCAACAGAAGTTATTTTAATCACCATCAGCTTGTCAAAAAGAATCAAAACACTGCCTGTCTAACTACGGCAAGAAACTTACTGACTGAAGTGAGCTCCTTTTGGCATCTAGTTCAGTGTCACCCCATGAATTCGTATCAGTTCAGTCAGTAACTGCTGCTCACATTGTGTGTGGTCTTTGAGATTTATGTTAATATGGTTTTTATTTATGGCCCTAAGTAAAGAGGGTGAGTTTCATGACCCTCGGGGCCCATGAGACCCATTCAAAACATATGTTAAATGGATGGTTATAAATCTGAATTTACAATTGGTCTTCTTCAGTTCTTTAAGTATTTCATCCAGGAAAATCCTCTGACAACAGCAAAAGTGAACACAGAGTGATTAGAAATTATCTGCTTAATAAACTCCAGACCTCAGGAAGTATTAATATGGCAAATTGCTCTTCTCTTCCAGATGATCCAGTTATACAAACCAGCATGAAAAATGGCCTGCTGGTTAGCGTCTGTGCTTTACAGTGGCTATAAAGAGAGAGGAGGAGACTAATGGTGGCTGACCTAACCCAAGCTCTGTTCTATTCTAATTAAAACCTGCAATCCATTCATTTGCTCCCATAAGGACTCTATGGAAAGCAACAGACGGAGGCCTGATTCAAATGAATGGAGGAATTAAACACAGAAACAAAGGCCATAGCCGTAGATAATTGCAGAGGAAAAGGCAGCTCAATTGAAAGTGACATCACCAACATAAACAGTCTTCTCAGACGAAAGCACATCCTGAATCGGACGCCTTGTATTCAGAGCGAGGAAGTACTGAAAGTCAATGCGATTACAGTACAGTAGGTCAGTATAATGCAAGCATGGCTTGTTAGTAATTGTTGGAGTGAACTGGAGTGGTGGGGGTAATTGTTATTACTTGCTCATGCTGTTACCAGATGTGAGCAGCTGAAGCAGTTGCATCAGAGTGGGTTCTGCTTATTTGACCTTAACAGTCGCTGGCAACTGAAATGTCCTTAGGCTACAATGACTGGTGCTGTGTGTGTATGAGCACGCATACGGGTGTGTGTGCTTGATATGATTAGTGGTAAAGCCATATAATATCAAATAGAATATCTAGGCCATGAGTGTATAATCTAAATACACTAGCCTTGCTGGTGTGTGACTAATGACTAAAATAGATAAAAATAAATCATGAAGAAGCAACACACAAGCTTTTTGGTGATGTGCTGCTTGTTAGTTGCATCATCAGATTAGATTCAACTAAATTCCCACTGGTACACTGTGGTGATTGCAGCAGTAATAAAATGTATTTGTTTCACATTCAGTTATGTGTTAAATATTTACAGCTATTTCATGTTGTTTTGACAAGCATTTTCCACTCATTACCTATTAATGTACACATTTACTAGATTTACTATATCAGTGTGAAGTTATTGTGCACTGAAAGCCGATAAATGTATACAATGCAAATGTATTGTTATGATTTTAAAAACCGAGGAGATGAGACTGTAATGGTGGAGAAAAATTACATAAGTATTACTACAAGCTGCAAACAGAAGTACAGTATATAAAAACGGGTGAATTTATGGCCGGTATACAGTGCATAAGGAAAACATCTGTTTTAAAATCAACAGGTCTACTGTAGGCAAGGCAGGGCACAGAACATGTCTTGGCCTGTTAGAGGCTACTGATGTTATAAGCACATTTGCTTTACAGGTGCACATAACACCCTGTATGTACAGAATTTGATCATTTTAACAGGTGTTTTGCTGGGTGTCCCATTATCCAAACCACCAGGTGGACATACTCATAAAATGTGACAAAAAAAATGTGCCATACATTGTTTGCTAAACACTGGGGATATTAGCATCTCAATCTAAAATTCAAAATTACTACTTCTACTGTGCAGCTATGCCCAAAGAAATGAAAACCAGGATGATTTACTGGCTCATTTATTTGGGTTTTGACTTTGTATTTGCTATGTCTGACGGTCCCATGGCCCCGTGGTTTGAGTCTCTCTTTTCTGTTTCTAGTTTCCTCATTCTGTTTGTTTTGTTTTCCTTTGTATAGCAGGTGCTGGGAGGGCGGAGTCCACCTGATTGCTGTAGCACCTGGGCCGATGCTTTCAGCCTATAAGAAGTGGACTCTTCCAGCCCGGATCCTCTCTCTCTTCCTCCCCAGCTCATTTTGTAGTTTTTGTTCATCCAGCCAACATCTCTCTCACCCCTACCACACAGCACTCATGCACAAACGCACCTTCACCACTGATTTACTGATACTCACATCCCATATGAACTCTTAGTTTATTTTGGAGTTAATTTTTCTATATTATTTTAAATAAATTCTTACTATTTATCCTCATTCTGTATTTCCCTCGCTTCTTTTGTCATGGCTTTTGAGCCGGGTCTTGACACTATGTGTATTGCAATTATCTCACTCATAGTCAATGTTCAGATACACTTCTGGGAATGGGTGGATCAGTTCCAAGCCTGGGGCCTCATTCATTACAGTACAATGTACTTAAAGTCAAGGTAACATGGCGTTCACTCGTGAAGCAGTCATCTGTAGTGTAAAAACCCATGGAGAAGAAACACCCAGCACAGTTACAGTTCACAGCATCTTGTCATATGACATAATCAACCTGTCCAAATAAAACTAAGGGCAGCCTCCTTAAAAAACAAGCACAGACAAGCCACGTGTATGCTACCTGCCCAGCATGAAATAGAAAAACACACTATAACAAACTCTAATAATACTGCCACACCTTTCAGATAGTGCAACCTTCCCCCTACCCAGCCATATGGCTAAGGTAGCACAGAGAACATTTTTGAGGCACACCTGCATAATCTATTGCAAAGTGTTAATGTTGCAAAGTTCAATTCATTGGATGCTGGTGTTGAACTGTCTTGCATTGTACTTAATGATATCTCTAATAAATTATCCACCAATTTGGAAATCTAAGGGCAAATAAAAAGAGCAGACAGCATGAATAAAATGTGATAATAGCTACTGTAGCATTTTAGACACATTTTGCTTTTTCTGTTAAGTAACTCCACTCCGTTTGTATGATGGATGACTAGTTGCTACAGTATGGAGGCAGTGAGCCACAGGTGCTTTTGAGATTGTGAGACAAGAAACAAAGAGAGGAAAAGAGATAGAGTGCGTACATCTGTCTCTTTGCCTCTGATGCATTGTATGGATGGCTGAGCATTTTGGCTCAAGAGGCTCTGAGCGCCACCTGATACAGTCCGAAGTAGACAGGGCTGCCTACATACAGAGGTATACAAGAGAGACTGGTGGAGGATAAGTGGGTAGTTTTAGCTGAGTGGACTGAAATGCAAACGCAACAATACACGGTCCACGCATGTAACAGCACAGTTGTGGATAAAAAATGTGCTGCCAAAAATAGTTAAAAGAGTATGTGTGCAAGTGTCATGTACTTTAGCAGGTCAGTATTTATTTATGTAGCTGTTTGGATACATGTGTTCTTTGCACCAAGTAATGCAGCTGAGGAATGGCTATGTAACAGAAGCAGAGAGCTAAGTATTGAGAACTATGTATTGTTTCAGCAATTATTTACAGTGGGCTAAAACAATGCTGAACATTGTTATGAAAATTGTTTTTGCCCACTGTAAATAATTGTAGCTGCCATGCTATTGAAGAGATTCTACTGTAGAGATCAATGGGTAAGAGCCATCATTTGGCCTCATTGCCTTCTTTAAAGAGGCTATTTCATTGAGTTTTACTTTGGAGTTGGAATTACAGCAGTATTTTCACAAGTCCAGGGTGGTCTTTTCAGGCCATTTCACAGCAACATCAGCAAGGTTTTTTCTGTAACCATCTGTCCTCTCAAGGTGACATGTGACAGCTGTTGTATCACAGCTCATCTTTGTCACCCTGATCCCTAAGAGCTTTCTGGATCTGCTTTCCCTGGACACCACACATGCTTGCAAAAAGCTTTATGCGCCCTGCGAGTCACACCCATGATATTTGCTCTTGCCGGCACTATCCCTCTCTTATCTCATTTGTCTCTCAGTCCCTTTTCTCTTCCCATTTTTCATCATTGTAACCCCCCCCCCCTCCTTGAAATCACCAAGTCAGGGAATTATTCATCTTAAACACAGAAGTGCTGACTGGAAGGGATCTTGATGGCAACAGAGCTAGTGCCAACTAGTATGTAAGGTGTACTAAGGTGTAAGGATGACAGATGTAGCAGTGCGTCTAAACTCAGCACTTTAGAGAAACACACAATGACATCAGGTTTGGACAAACACTGTGTGTGGGACCAAGGTTATTTTTAAATCAGCAGTGACAACCTGAGTATTGGCAATACACAGTATTTATCTTTATTTTTATGTCTCATTTATATTTGAAAAGGCTAAATTTCTCATTGATGCTTTTGTTTCAGGACATCAACAGTGGGGTATGGTTTTCTGCTTGTTAGCTTCTTTCTAAGCTTGAAAGAAAAGTCTATCCTGAGCTTGGGTATCAGATTTTTCCCTTGTGAATTTTCCCTGGTTGCATGTCTCAACCTTATCCAGAGGTTTCTAGCAGCTGCACTGTTTGAAAGATCTCTTTAAATAATGGGGTACAAGTTCAGCTCCCTTAACACAAAAAGTCCCTCTGTGGCTGAGGAGAGATAAAAAAAAACAATGTCTGCTGGCCAACTACACTTTTTCAGCACATTTATCCGACAAACCTGAAAAATCATATTATAAAACCTTTAATGGACAGAGAACATTCTTTGACCTGCATTTCATTCTAAGGATGTAATGGAAACCTGTCAAATGGCATTTCTAAAAATACAAAAAATAAATAAAGCAATACAAGTTATTTTCATTTGCTTTGCTTTTCTTTACACTGAATTATGTTCTTTCTCAACTCAAAGGATTCTTCAATATTATAGGTACCATGGGAAAAATTAATAACACCTACTGTGGGAAAAAAAAGGCCTGAGAAAAACCTGCATTAACACTAGTTATGTAACTGTACAGACTGTGCTATTACAGCTCTATTATAGCATCAGATGTGCAAAAATCATCGCATTAGGAGGTGCTCCTCTTCACACATCATCTCTGATGTAACTGAATGTGTGTGTATGTGTGTTTGTGCATGTTCACTTGTCTATATGTATTTCATAAAATACAACTAAGGATTTTATCACATTTTTTCACAGATTTTTACTGAGTCTATGAGAGCAATGTGAATGTGAAGTCAGCAAAGACAGTTTTATTTTACTTCAACTTTCTATTCTGTCACAGTGCTCCAAACATAATTAGATGGGTAAATGTAATGGTGGATGTCTACAAGATGCATTTAAATATTAATTTCTTTAAATGAGTAGGTATTTATTTTTGGCCTTACAATTCAACTTGACATTCCTGTTCAAGTTCACATAAGTTATATTGGACATACTGTATACACATCTTCATATTACAGTATTTTCAAGTATTTGATTTAGAAATATTTTAAGAGAGACTCTACTTGCATAGTCTGCTAAAACCAACAGTAAAACGGATATTGCTATGAGCCCTAATATAAAGATTTCTCACTCAATATGAGCTTATGCCATGTGTTGTAAATTGGGTTTGGTGTATGCACCAGCTCTTGGACAGAATACTTATGGTCAACATAAATTTGCATTTAAATGCATACAGTTTTGATCCATGCTCCATGCTGGTATGTATAAGACATTCTCAACAACACAATGCATAATTTGACAGATGAAAAATTTTGACCATCCATCCAGAAAGCATAATTGTATATTGTATATATCTCAAGCCACAGACAAAGGCTCAAATAAATCAGAATACCAAGAAAAGCAAATTGGGGGATTAGACTGTGAGCATATCTTGCAGGGATCTTTTTCCTTATCCTCATTGTCCAGTAAGGATTATCACAATATGTTGCTGCAGACAGTATGGCAAGACATAAAACAAAAGCAAACAGAGCTACATAATTAAGGCTTAGCTGTGTTTGACTCCAATACTGGCTTCCAATGGAATCTACCAGCTGGGTCGAGAATTTTTTGGTGGCGTTATCATTTTCATTTTAAGTGCTGGAGACAACCCAATACTCCAGAGAAGACTGGAGTATTGGGTTGTATAACTGCAATTAATATAACGTCAAATATTCGCAACTGTGGTCTGTAAGAGTACAGTACAAACCAGATAGATCACAGGGTCAGTATCTCTCCCTGCAGGCAAAACTCAATCACAACCAGATTTCAGCTGGATCTTCAGGCATGGAGTTTATTTCAGGACAGATCAATGTCAAGTTAACTTCCTGGTCAACATGGGGTCCTGAAGACTAAACTCCCCTCAGTTCAGACTGGCCACAGAGAGATGCCAAACCAGGAACATCAACATTCCCACCAATCCTCATCCATATTTGAGGTGCAATTTGAGTCTTTAGGTATCAGATACAAGCCTGGCGTCTTGGACTGTTTCAAATACTATCAAAAATAAACAGCAGGTTTGGCAGTGTGGCACAAGCAAGATCTGCTGACAACAGAAATACTGGTTTTGTGGTTGAATCCTTGCCTCTGAAGTTGTACTGAGACTCAGAGTCTACATCTCAATCGCTGCTGTTAACATGGAGTGACCTGAAATAGCCTGAGGATATGTAACAATCAGTGAACCCTGGCTCAGTTCAACTATTATTGTAACGGAATGGAGCCGCAAAAAGGAAGAAGAGTCTGAAAACATAATAGCAGTGGGATACAACAAGTACACAGAGAAAATAATGTTGGTTCAAGAGGAGAGATAAGTGTTTTTAAAAAAAAGAGCAAATTAGATCAACTTAGTGGTTGGGGGAAAAAATGGAAAGACTGACATGAGCGAAGCGCCAGGATTCTTATGTCTTATTCTCCCTCGTAATTGCAGCCTGTTTTCTTGCACATGGTATCAGCTTTGCCCTTGAAAAAAAGCTTCAAGGGAGATGCATATTTGACATAGTTAGCTGTGTACGACTTAATTCAAACGGGAAAGAGTTTAGATGGAGAGGAGGAAACCACTGTTGAGACTGCAAATATGTGGTACTCCTGAGTAGGAAGAGAGTTAAATATACATCAGCATGTAACTGCGAGCCTCCGGCTACCTGGCAGCTGTCTACTTTAAACAAAGCAGGGAGAAACCCTTACTCAAATCTTTTTCCTGGTCCACTAATCCAATTTAAGTGATTTATTTGGACTCACATTTCCAAGGCAAATATTTTAACAATTGCTAAGGCTATGCTGTGAGAGTGTATTTAAACTAGAGTGCAAATAATTGCTTTATCCATAATTACCATTATGTCTATCATTCTGCCAAATCAGTCATCACCATCAATTACCAGTGCTGACAGCCTAATCCTTTTATTGACAATATTTTAATACATCTTATCTCTATGGACTAAATACTACAGGTAATACAAGGTACCTCATGTTAACCTTTGGATGACCTGACACTAGCTGATGGGATCTGGTGTTTTCAAGTATTAGAACTGCCCTACTTTCTGTTGATGGTTTAGCAGCTCCTCATTAGCTAAAAACACAACTGCACAAACTAATTATATGACTTATAATTAACGGTTATACTGAGGCAAGGCTGAACATAACACTTGCAAAACCACATGTGCCTCTTACAAAACGGCATGATCTAAATTGCATTTTCCTTTATTTCACTTAATTATCTAAATCCACACTGGTTCACACTGAGAATCCATCTGCACAAATTATAGCAGGTATAAACAAGCTGCAAGAAGAAAAATCCACCTCTAACTATCTATCCCACTTGCCTCCTCATCACTGACAACAGCCATTTCCCATTCTCATAAATGCTTCCTAAATGGATCATGCAAATCAGGCTATGAATTAGCGGGAGGGTTCATGATGATGTGTTATCCATCTGTGGCAGTGCACATCCCTGATACCATGTCTCTAATTGACGATCACTGTCATTGTACTGCATTTCAAAATGAGGTTCAGTGTTGGCCTGAGCCGCATAAATTAAGATGCGTGCTGTTACCTAATTGCTCTGATTAGCATGAGCTCTGTGGCAAAGCAGTGATGCTAATCAGAGTAGCAAATCTGTACTGACTGGACTCGCAGAAGTGTCAGTGGTTAAATATCAGACACAGAGGAAATTAACTGCACAACTGATGTTTTCCCAAAATGTGTTTGCATGCAGCTAACCCCTTACAGAAAGTCAATCCTGTATACCTTGGAATAACATCCACATTAGATTCAGATCTTACAATTTACACCCAATTCAACATTTAATGCCAATACCGAAAGTACATACTAAATGTCCCAAGTAAGTGGTGAGGGTGGCAAATGAGCAAGTAGCATATTGGACATTAATGAAAAGATTTAGGTTTTCATCTCAATACAAACTCTGTAACATTGTCTTTTCATTAAAGGAATTTATTTTGGTGCTGAACTGTGACTATACCTTAACCCTAGTTTGTTACCATAACCAGTCTTTTCCTAGTAAACAATACTGTAGTTGTCATGTGCAGATGTTGTAAAAATAAGAATTTGAAAAACATATGACGTTAGCGAGAAAGAAATGTGTCAAAACATAATCACACAGATTTTGCAGGATTCAAATGCAGCATTTCTGTCTGGCAAAGTTAAATATAAATAGAATGTTTTCTGGACTATCACATTGCAAAACCTAGAAGATTCAATGGGTGATATAAAACAAATAAATTAACTTTCAAATAAATTGATTACCTTGTTGATTCAATCACCACTCTTTTCAATTAATTCACACAGCTAATTGTTTTAGCAGAACACACAACCTATCATCTGAATCACAATTGATATAATATTTGCAACTGTACTTCTTCTGCAATCTTTGTGACAGGGCTGAAGCCAGTGGTGACTGAATAATGTCTTGACCAGCAAGGAATAACCATATTGCTTTGGTGGGTGATCGGTAATTTGACTATTCAGCACCATTTTGTTGAGGGCACTGCAATTGCCACCAGCTAACTGGTAACGCCAATGATCCAGCCACAGAGCGATTAAAGTTTGACTGCCAAATTTTGTAGTTGAAGAGTAGAGGCTGAGGACAGCCCCTCATAAAGGCACACCTTGGTACTAATAGACTTCAAATGGTCCATCCAGCAGAAAAACTCCTTGCACCAACATGACCCTTTTCTACCGTCCGATACTTATCATCACAGGGCATGGCTGGTCCAAGGGCCTCGGAGCCAGGCACGAGAAAACGCAGTTACACACTAAGTGGACAGCCTAAACAGCTGTCCTGCCATGCTGACGATAAGGTATGTGCTGGATTTAAATCACCACAATCACTATTAAATCCATTGCTAATACTGTCACACCTGCCCATCATCCTAGAGACAACCATGATTAGCACTGAGTCATGCCCTCTCTAATCCTACACCTCAAAAGATGCTCCTCTGATATTCTCCAAAGATGCTGAGATAGATGAGTGATGTGCTGTGTCAGAACAAGTGGCGGGGTGGCATTTGGTTTATCGACATTCAAAACTTCTGGTCACAGAGACGGCGGGGTAGAAATACACAACTGGCAGAGGATCAGAAAATAGACAGAGCAGAGCATGGCTTGGTATTGTATTTCAATAACAGTTATAGAATTTAATTTTGTTCCATTGTGTTATTCCAACAAACCTTGACCTATAATGCGACTGGTGACATATTTTCTACTGGAAATTATTTGAATAATATTGACATTAATCTTCAAAAATAATACAGTAACAAGTGGCTGACAGATTCATGAATAACATCGCCGCATTAGATGACATATAACAAGACATACAGTACAAATACCTGGTGGCCTGAGGCCCTGGAACAGGAATAGTGTGCACGGAAGCAGACACAGCAGCGCCATGGTAGCCAAAACATATCATTTG